>CM033274.1:27871081-28431081 GCA_019343175.1 Oedothorax gibbosus | reverse complement strand
TATAGAGTTGAAAAAGTTCAGCATAGGGCTACAAAAATGATTAAGGGTCTATCTGGTATTGATTATGATAACAGATTAAGATCTTTAAACATGTATTCCCTAGAAAACAGGAGAGCTAGGGGTGATTTAATTCAGTTATTCAAGTTCATGAAACAGGGAGACATAGAGGGCTTAGGTTTTACCTTAAATAGCCGGACCAGAGGACATGATCAGAAATTGAATAAATCATGCTTGAAAAGGGAGGTAAGAAAACATTATTTTTACAATAGAGTTGTCAATGAGTGGAATGCTTTACCAGATTTTGTTGTGCATTCGAAGAGAGTAGAAGATTTTAAGAAGAAACTTGACGGACATTGGAAACTGGTAATGTATTAGATTTATTTTGGACCAACCTTGCTGGGCCTCTGGCCTGTTGTTGATCGACATTTTTTGTATTTGTATTGTCAACAGTTCCACATGTATGAAAATAAGGTCTCGGTTTATTATCAATGTAGCGGAGCTTACCGTGGCATGCAACTAATCAGCGAAACCACCAATGAAATCCATGAATGAAAGCAGGAATATCTACTTCACGTGAAACAAGCCAATTCTTATTCCAAACGAACACGATGTGTTTTAGACGCAGAAGCGGCAGAAGATAATTTTATGATTAACTAGCAAATTTATACCCGTTCTTCGCACGGAATAAAAAAAATATCAAATATATTCCAAATATGTGTACCATATACCCCGTTATAGGATCATAAACTTATTATTGTTTCCGATCGTTATAAATTATAAAATCCCGTTTCATTGCCTTAAAATTCCAAAATGAAAAATACGCTATAAAATGCACTCATAAATGTCATCACAATTCCCTCATAAATACATAAAATCTTTTAGCTCATTTGGCGCGTTTTGGGAAATAATTTGGCGAGAAAATAGATATAGCTACCCACACCCATTATACAGCTCTAACACAATGACCTTCGAACAACCGACCAGCTTATAAATGATTTATAAAGAAATCGCCTATTTGGCGAATTTTAGTTAATAATTTGGCGAGTTTGGCAACGTCTTTGGCGAAAAAATAAAGACATAAAACATTAATAGCTCTAGTGCGATGGCCTTTATTAACCATCGTAGTTCAGTAATAGCTTAACTATACATGTATTGCTTAAATATGCATACATGCAGTCAACAGAAAAATCAATGAAAAAATCATCAAATAAACCCACAATAAAATCCAGGAATGAAGACTGGCGGAATTACGTCACTTGAAACATGTCAATTATTTTTCAAATAATGAATTTAGTTTCTGAAAGTAATGGCAAAGAATAAAAAATAAACATTTTGAATTTTAAATGTTTTCGTTAAAAGTTTTATTTAATTTTTTCAGCCGATGGCATCAGGAAAGAGAAAAAATTATCGGATATGAGCGAAAGTGGTGTATTTTTTTCAGAAAATTCGAATTTTCTCTAAAAATGGAACAAATATGAAAAAACTAAGCCTCAGGTGCACACGTTAGTATTAAAGGGAATCTATCTTTAAAATTTCGAATTCCTGTGGGCAGTATAAGTAGGTCTTTTACGATCCGATAACAGACACACACACACACAGACAGACAGACTCTTTCTTTTATTATTATAGAAAACTTCGTTGTTTTATTCAAAATATTTATTTTAATGAAATCCAACTAAAAATTATTTAGGGTAAATCAATTTTACATAAAAATACGTATATGCAAAAATTTAATACGATTTGTAAGAAGAACTATATTAAGCAAAAACTATAACGGGTGAAATCCCAACAGTGTTCTCTCAGTTTTTATATTTCCTGTCTGTAAAGAAAAAAATAGTTTTCCCTTGTAAAATAATAACACAATTTAAGCTACACAAGGTGTTATCGAAAGTGCAGTGTAACAGAGTTTTGTTACTTACAAATGGAATTGTGGATCAACTAACATGATAAAAAGAAAAGGGTATACGGAAGAAAAAAAATTCGTGTTACATATAAAATTTCAAGTAATGAACAAACCAGTCGCTAACAGGTAAAGGTAAAATGGCGCCAACCTTCTTCACAAAAAGAACATTTAACACTTTTTGCTAAGCAGTATTTTGTTTCCGCGTAATATGTGATAGGAATATCCTTGTCGTCCCTCCACCGGTTGTACGGCCACTTGGGCCGTTTTAGAAGTGAAAGGGTTAAAGTGTAAAAAAGAAGTTAAAATGTATTTTTTTCCTCGACGACGCAATTGTGAAATAGGTAATGTCGGTTAACGTCATTTTTGTCAGAATTTTTACGTTTGCAACCAAATTTTAACGATCACGTCACGACCATTTGTCCTTTGTTGGCTCCTTGAAAATTTTTGAACTTTGCAGGAGACATTGATTTAATTAAGTGAACCGGATATCTGTACTATATCAAAAATTATGTATATATTTTAAAGTCATAATTATCTTGTGAGGCTTTTTATTTAAAAAAAAATTAAAACGTCATTCAATGAGTTTAAAAGAAAAAGTTAAAGTCGTTTGGAATGGGCCAGCTTCAAAATACTCATCATATTCCTGGCAATTATTAATATTGATATTCATCTAATAATGATTAGCTTAGAACTCATTATAAGGATGATTAAATATCCATTAAGGAATACCTACAAAATGGGCATTGTATTTAGGTTAGTTAATAGTTTATAGGCTGAAGAACTACTAAAAAAAGGCTGGGACATTCTTCTTCAACCACAACCGCTCATAACCTTGGTGATATATTGATCAGATTGAGAGGTTCCCTAAAGTTGATTTGTGTGGAATCCAAGGGATACTTCACTTGATCCGATGCAACCTTACCGCGATATCCGACATCGTACGTGGAGACAGGACATAGTGCGCCAGTTCCTTATACACGGCGTTAATTATTGTTGGTTTTCTTTTTGCCCGTTTGCGATCCGTTTATAGGATGGCTAAGTTGAGTAGAGTTTAATCATTGTTGTACTATTGGCGACGGGCGTCATAATTTAGAACCACCAGTCAAGTGACGAGCCGACACCTGAGTAGGCACCCAACATAACTTTAAAGGGCGATATCGTATGCTGCGGTAGGATTTTGAATCATATTTAACGTGCACTCTCTCAATACAAGGTATTATTCGTCGGACCTTATGGCTGCATAGACCGTTTATAGAACTGTAGGTATTTTTTCAATGCCCGGGCCCGAATTTGGGATCTTTCGCATACAAGGCAAACGCCTTGCCTACCGCTCCTGCCCTCGCAAAGATTTCGGACACAAGCAAATTTAACTTGCGTCGCCTCATGGCGCTATTTATTGGTGGAATTTCCTCCCCCTCTATATAATAAGTTATAGAATGGCTGGAGTGAGGACAGAACGTATGTATACAAGGCCTACTCAACTACTAAAGCCGAAGAAGCTTTCTCAAACAAGCTCGGGGACGGAAATTTTGACGTCATAGTTCCGAGTGACTTTGTTCCGAAGATGAAGACAACCTATCTCGAAACCTGTTCGGAACCACTCGTTCACGGCTGACCACATTTTTAGGGTTCCGAATACGTCCGAACTGGTTTCTCGATCTTCGGCACTGGGAACAGTGACGTCAAAATTTCCGTCTACGCTCATGTTTGGGAGAGCTTCTCTGGCTTTGTTATTGAAGTTGGTCGTGATGTATATGTGCCATGACGCCTAAACCATCCAGGCCGCTTTTGCCTTTTTAGATTTAAATAAACGGTGAATAACAACATAAATTAATGATTGGGTTACTTATTAAACTGATTGCTTTTATTTTTGCTTGAGATTAATCCTTTAATCAACTTCATTAAACAATTGACCTTTTACTATTTTTTGTATAGATAATTATTACATGAATTACTTTAAGAGTAAAATATAAGGGCATTGTTGCCCAAAATTTACATAAATACTAAATAATTGGTTCCCAAACTGTTTAGAATTAAAACGCCTCTGCCCTCTGTGAAAGCTAAACTATTTCACTATGCTTGATGCGCAGAATACTTTATAAACAAAATTTATTAAACAAAAAATTTACTAAAACACTAAAATAACATTTTATTAAAATATAAAAACATCTTTTTAAAAATTACAGTTCAGGAGTGCGACTTTATTCTTTCCAATAGCTGCTGCTGTTGTAACTGGTCTAAGGGGTAACATTTTATAAGACATGGGGTGGAACCAGGAGTAAGCTTCACATCCATTAGACAATTGTAATCCTGTAAAGTAGCTTTGAATTTGGAGATTGCCTACAAGAAATAAAATATTATATAAGAAAAAATATTTTTTTTTTTAAAATTCCAACGGAGCTGATTCGAAAATATCATGGCATTATTTACTAGATTTTAATTCCTGTTAGCATAGAAACCCCTTTATAGTCTTACATTGATTCAACATCTATACAACATTCCTTGCTACTAAGTACACTTTAATAATACAATACAGGGTTCCCAACATAAATTGCCAGTACTCCTAGATTTTTTTATTCTCTTTCGAGCAAGCTAATGTGTAAAATTACACCAATTTTGTACAGAGGCTATTAACCACATGTGAGGAAAAATCCTGTAAAAAAAAGGCTTGAAAGAAATAAAATAACCTACTTTTCTTAGACTTTAATACTCACTGAAATTCTTATAGGATGGACAAACAGAAGGATGGACAAAAAAGGCTTAAGCTTGGACTCTGATGCCAAATCTTTCAAACAGAAAGAAAACTTTAAAAATGGTACGGTTAGAAAAGAAGTTGAAAGGGGGAGGGTACAGAGCGATAGACAAACAGACAGGTGGTTAAAAAATATATAATATAGTTTTCTGGTGTCATACCTTTCAAAAGAAAAAATATTTAAATTAGACAGTTAAACGGAAATCGAAAGGTATATGGACAGACAGACAAAAAAGACAGACACACAGACAAAATGTATAAGATAAGTCTCTGATTCAAATGTTTCATACAAAAAAAAAATTAAAAATCTGATGGTTAGAAAAGAAGTTGAAAGGAGCGTGGATAGATGGACAGTGCACAGATGAACAGACTGCAACAGGGAAAAACACAAAACTTGAATTTTAAATTCTTATTAAAGTAACTAAAATAAATAGCATTGCTGTAAATAAAAAAGATACTACTAAGATTATTCAAAGCTTGGAAACACAGCAAAAGCACCACCTACCCTGTAACAAATTTTTTTGTATCTAATCCCTCCCCATAGGATTTTTTCTCCCATGCAGTCAATAGCCCCTCTACCAAATCTCATGTAAATTCATCCAATAGTCTACAGAAAGCCCTAAGTACTGCCAGTTTAATTATAGACAGGTACATTGTAACAAACAAGTAAATGGTTTTGTGATGTATAAGTGAATGGTTTTGGATGATTTTTAATCACAAGACATGGAGTACAAATACTTTTGAACTTCATGTCTTGTGATAACAATCATCCAAGATAAAATTTTTGTTGGAAAAATCGTTTAATATTTTTTTCATTGACAGATTAAAATTATCGAGAAGTTTAATAATAACAAGCAAATATTTTTCTGTTAACTTCATTTGAATCGCTATTAACAAAAAGGGGTCAAGAACATTGCAGAATTTCCATTGCTTCTGAACGGATTCGACCCCACTATAACCCCTTTTAACATTTCAGTGAAAGATGAAGTATGTACGAAGATTTTCTATGGACTTGACACCTTTTTACATAAATACATATAGCACAATTCACATGAAAAATAAAAGGAAAAGTCTGAGAAAACTTTGCTTAGCTATTTTTAAAAGTATTTTTTACCTGTGCAACTTCTTTGCGTTTTTCAGGAGTATCAGCATTTTGTTGCATTTTCTGAAATAAATATTTTATCCAATGGTAAGTAGAGTTATTTAAGTATTATCAATAGCATCACTTTATTGTTAACAAACTATTGTCACATACCACCATAGTAGGAGCTGAAATACCAATGATGCCTTCAATAACCTAAAAGAAAAATAATAATAATAATTGGTTTAATGGTTTATTTTAATTTTAGAATTTCTAACTTAGAATAAGGACCAATGTGTCCAGAAAATTGAAGAAGAGTATCTTCCCCCAACCCGTTCTTCTCTCTCCTTGGAGTAAAATATGTTTAATATAGAAAAGCGCCTAGCTAAAATTAAAGCCCTCGATTCTCCCTGACTTAAGTAGCGACAAGCTCAATCGTCCGCCATCATCGGATTTCGCTTTTTTTCTCTTCTCGGACTTCGATCTCTTTATTTTCTTTACAAACTGTTTAAAGACTATTAAATATATCTTTAACAAATTAAATGCATAAATATTCATTCTTTTAAAGCATAAAAATGACTTTTTGACTGATTTTTGATTTATTAGGAAGTTAAAATCTCAAACCCTCGATTCTTAAATGGGTTCGCGTTTAGCAGCCAAAATGATAGATTTGCTTGTAAATTTAGCATTAACAGCATTTCTTTAATACTGAGTAATAAATTTTTAACATGAATAATGCATTTCTTAAACCTCAAATAATATATTTAACCATGAATAATTAATAGTATATACTGTTTAGTCACAATTCTTTTTTTTTTTAAATTTACAAATTATGTTAAGTTTGTCTTATTTTTAAAAAAAGAACAATTTTAGTACAAAAAAAGCTTACCTAACAAAAAAATATTTAATTAAAATCAAAATTAATTGAAATGCAAAATTAGCTTCAAAGATACCTCTATAGTTTCCTACTGTAATTAATAAAAAGTTTTTTTTCTTTAATGACTAAATTTGTTTCTATTAATTTTAGTCTAAAAAACTGCATTTCAAAATATCAAATAAAATATAATTAAATTAAGAAAAATGACTCAATTTTTAATTTAGTACCATTGTATCCTAATGGTATTAATAAAATGTCCCCAATTCTTTTTATGACTTAAGATAAAAGTAAGAGAAAGATAAAAATGATGAGAAATATGTAGTTTTTTATAGGTTGTTCTCTATTACTTTAATTCATAAAAACTGCAATTGCTCCCCCCACCCCAAACAAAAACTATTGAGCCTGGTTTTTTAAGTGGGTTTTAAAAAAAAACGTCTGGTTTTTGGAGGGTTGCGGGAGGGCCAAAAATTCCGATTAATACATAAATTTATACTAACTTATATGTTTCTTTAAAATTAAATTAAAGCCGCATTGTAACATTAATTATAAATGTCTAATTAGACATTCTCCTATAACAGATATTTATGGCACATGCAATATTATCTTATGAATCTAAATAAATCCACAGAAACTATGAAGTGAGTGAACCAAGTGAAAATTTTACAAATAGTAACCCACAGTAATAAAGCTATTAGCAAGCAAATATATAAATCACTTTATCTCTGAGGCGGCAATTCTCATACCAAGCTCTTGGTAGAACACTTTTTTAATTTTTTTTGTTGTTGCAAAGCTTTATTTTCCTTTTTTAATTAAAAAATGGACTATATGATTTACAAAAATATTTACAACTTTAAACAGTAATTCACAACATTGAGGGAAATTTTTGAAATGCTCCATAACAGATATTAGTAGAAGATTTTGTAAGGTTTTCATATTTATTTTTGCGTATAGGACTTGTTCTTCATTTGATCGGAAAAGATTTTCCAAGTAGAGCAAAATGCTTTATACTTCTTCAGAAACATAAACTAAATGTTTAAAATCTTTTTAAAATTCTTTCAGTTTTGAAAATAGCAAAAGCTATCGAACTATGTTTAGATGAAACTAAAGCGATGAAACTCACAAGACCGCAATTCCGAACTAAATCCCCCATTCCCCGCTGTCCCCAACATGTTGCATCTTTCACACGTGACTCAATTGAAAACGAAGTGTCATAAAAGCGTCGGGGAAAACACTGTCACTACTTAAGGCAGGGAGAATAGGGCTTGAGCCAAAATGGCTGCATACTTTGCAAATTTACGAATTTGAACAAATTATTTTTTTGACATAACTTCCATATGAATTAGGTGGGAATGAATTTCATACATAAACTTGTGTTTTAACTACCGACAGGCTTATTTAGGATTTAAAAATCAAATCTATGGTCTTAAAATGCATTTTTGTCTATACAGTTAAAAACAAGACAAAACAAAAATAATAATAATTATTAATTCAATTTAAGTTCCAATATAGAAAAAGTTAACTTTTATTACCTTATCATGGATGACTACATCAAGAGAATCTGTTCCATCATTTATTTTTACCATTAAGCTCCAACCTTTATCTGTTGTGCACTCCAATTTCGACAAAACTTTGATGATAAATCCCTAGACAAAAATACATCATAAATATAATAAAGCACAAATATCATATCACTTTGAGTAGTTAATTTCAAAACTTGTTGTGTAATAAGTACTTATTCATAACAAATATTTTATTTATTACAAATATTACAACACATGTTGTTTTTGCCATTGATGAAGGGAGGGGGGGGGGGGGAGGCCCATACTTAGCAGACTGACAGTTGCCAGGCCTGTCGAAGGCAAGGGGCAAAGGAGGTAGCTTCCAAGCAAGTGAGCCCAATTAGGAGGCAGTCTGTCTTTTGCTGCCACTGAACAGAACATTGAGTGACATCCTACAGTAACTCTGTTGGGACTTTAAACTCCCCAGATTTAACGAACGAGACAGTGCCTGTGTACTTGGCATCAAATGATTAATTGCGGATCTTCCATTATTTTTAAGTGCTTAACAAATTTATTTATAAGCTGACTTTCAGCAAGTGGGATGCAAAACTATTCTGCTTCTGAGGGTAGAGTTCATAGAGTTAGAATAAGGAGAGAGCGCGATAATGCAAATCTCCCATTCACTGCCTGATACTCACATTAAAACCGTTTCACCCTGTCACATGCTTTAGGGCTGTGATATTTGGCGTTGAACCCCAAGGCCAACCACCATTGAGATTGCCGCTCTTGTTAAATTTCTCCCTTTTCGGCGCTCCTGGTAAAAATCGTAGTTTTTTTACGCGGTCTGTGACGGTTTTTTTTCAAATTGCAATCCACTTGTTTGTAACAGTTTTCCTTTTTTCTTCTACATTTATATTAAAATAGTTACTTATGAAACATGTGAGTTAAGAAAACTTAAAAAAAAATAATTGAGGGAACTATGTTTATTTTTAATGGGTTTGGTTCCTGCAAGTAAAAAACAATATTAGTACTTTAGTTTAAAACAAATTTAAATTTACACTGTGTTTTATGCAATAATTATAACTATTTTTCTTTTTTCTTATATGATGAAAGAATAACAAAACGGAATAGTTGGTGGAGATTTTCGCGTCCCTGCCCTTACCCTTTTTCAAATTTGGATCGAGCCATCCTATTTTTAAATTTTTTGTTTAATAAGTATAACATGAGATACCCAGCTTTTATATTTTTTGATAGAAACAAAAGGAATATAACAGATTATTCAAAGCAAAATATTCCATTTAAATGACAAAACGAGTTCCCAGTAATTTTAGTTTTTTTTACTTGAAAGTTTTCAAAACTTTATTGCGAAATAATTTGTCAGAGAATATAATTCCAATTTAAAAATATATAGAATGGTTTTATAATACAAAACTGTTGTAGTGGGTGGTTGCTGCATGACCATATTAATAAGTTTTTACCATAGTTAAAAAAAATTTATTTTAGTTTGAATTATCGTCGCACTATAGCTACACACGGACTATTGGCGATGGGTGTCGTAATTAAGTATTGCAATGATCATAAGTTAAAAATTTTAAGCAAAAATAAAGGTAGAACTTATAAAAATAAATGTTGTTCTTTTAAATAGCTTTTAATAACTAATATCTTAAATAATTAACGTTAAGCAACGATGTTGGAAATCTAAACTACTAAAAAAAATCTAAATTTTTATATCACAAATATCGAAATTCAAACAAAAAAAATTATATCCAAAACAGGAAGGTATATACCTGTAATATTGAAATGAAAAATAAATGGCCTATATACTCATTATAATTTTATAGTTGAAAATAAGATAAAATGAATAAATATTGTGTTACTTAAATAACTTTTAAATTTAATTAATTGCATTTAAATACTGATTTTGTACATCGAAACTACCAAATTAAATAGATCAAAATAAATAAACAGAATCTGTCACTTAAACCGCTTCCACACATTATTTGTTCTCACCAGAAAACACACTATTTATATGCTTTATAAATTCGCCAAACAGGGCCTTCAGCAAGTCCTAATTTAAACTTTTGAACGCCAAAACTAGAAGTAGTCCATAAATTCTTATCTCAAAAATTTAATTTCATAAAAAATAAACGAAAGAAATATAATGAAACATTGTAAAAACCGCAATTTAAACTGAGTAAAAAACACACTTATTTCCAAAATTAATATTAGTTTCGATTTCCAAAATAACGCCAATGGCCAATAGACCGCCAAGCGATTTCCGAAAAATAAAAGTCATGAAAAGCAAAAAAATACATGTTTAAAAAACTTTCTATTGTTGCCGATTATTAAACAATACATGAATTTTTATTTTTACATGCAATTGATAAGAATAAATCGTATTAAATGACATAATGTAACGAATGTTGTTTTAAAAACCATGATTAGCAATATACTTTTTGATTTTATTTATTAAGTTATTTCTATTTCAATAAGGAAAGTTTATAAAAATCTTCCCCATGAAATGTAAAAGGTCCTCCTTTCGTAAATTTTCCTTTGCAGCAATATGCAGAACAATAGTGTACAATTTTTAGTACATTCCGCGTGAGCAGACGACGTTTTCCCGCAGTGAGCTATAGAAAAAAACTTTCGGTTTTCTCTTCGAAATCCCCCGATCACGTGACTCCCAGTGTGACGCATCGGTTCGATCTTGTTTTTCGCCCTCTAGTTTACTTATTATAACTCTATGGTAGAGTTACTTTGATTTATCCTTGCGTTAGAGCTACACGAATACTATTATCAACAATCATCCTTATTTAGAACCATAATCAAGTGACAAACCGACAAATGAGTACACACCCAACTCAACTTTTAAGGAAGACATCTGTATTTTGGGAGCATATTTAACATGCATTTTTTCTACACAGGGTATTATTGGTCAAAATTTTTGGGCTGCATGGGCCGTTTATAGGTAGGTAGTTATTTTGGTAATAACTGGTCCCGAACCTGGCACGAAAACCACTCAGGAATAGGAGAAAAGTTACAACACATTAAGTGGTGAAATTTAAAACGTTTTGTGCACACTGTAACAAATTACAATGCTTTGGTAAATATTGATGATACTGATAGAAAAGTATAATTATCAAAAATATGTCCGAGTTAAAAAGCTTTTTTGAAATACATTAAAGACCAATTCAAGGGAATTTTGTCATTCAATGGTTGGCTCAAAAAAGATACACACTATTATATCAATAAGGTAATATAATAAAACTGTTTTGCTCCCATAAAAAATTCAGTATTTATTCTAAATAAGTAAATTAAACATGTGTTCTTACTTTTATGGTAACAGTACAATCTACTTCAGGATTCTTAAGAACAGATGACAGAAAAGAAACTGATTCTTTTTGTTTAGTGCCTAAAAAAGATAAATTTCCTTTTTTAGTGCAAAATAAAATACATAGAATTTGAAGTAAAAGAAGGCCTTATTCTATATTTTTTTAATTATAGCTTAGTTTGTTATCTGTTGATCATAGTAATAATCTTAATATAGATATATTATAAGATAGAGACCTTATAGATATATAAGGCCATATAAACCAGTGCTTCAGGCATTAAAAGAAAAGAACAGAATAGTGAATTTAGGTTTTGATTACAACAAATATTGAGTCACAGCAGCTAACCCTATGAGGAATAAATAAATGGCTAAACTGAAAACTTGTTTTCACTGCATGAGATTAAAATTTAAATTTTTATCTGTAAATTTAATTTCTTTAAAATTATATTTATGCTGCAGATGATTAAAAATGACTTCTCCATCCAAATTGTAAAATTTAGTAAAATAATAAAAATTATAATTTTTTTTAAATTAAATATGTGTTGTTGGCAAACCTGACGTATGTATCCCTCAGAAGATTAAAGGTTAAAATAAAACAAATTGTTTGAAACCTGAGACTAAAGATTCACTGTGTGGTTCTTCTAGGTGTTCTTCAAATGGCATTTGGAAACCAGGGTCGTCATCTTGAAAAGCCATCAAGTCTTGGACCACATCTTCATCCTCCAACCAGACATCTTGCATATCTTCAGGATTTTCAAAACTCTGTAATTTTGTGCCAAATATGATTATAAAGTATAGTTACATTCATCTATAGTCCTTCTGATTACAATGCAATCTTCGAAAGCACTTTCTTCCCCTACCCCCTTGTGCAGTTTTCCAGGAAATGGTGTGAGCAGTGCTGTTTTAAACCTACCTTGTTTGAGGCCCTGCTGTGAGGCTCAACACAATAGCTTTTCAAAACCAAGTAGGGGGAGGGAAAGAAGCTTTTGTTGTAATCGGAGTGACTATAATCCAACAGTGACCATTCAGAAAATTTCCCATAGCACAGTTACAACAAAATATTACAATTAAACCAAATTTTAGAAATTTCAGAACTTTGTCTTAAAGTAACTGTTTAAAATACCATTTTTTCTAAAATCAAATTACAAAGATTACTATTTCATAAAACTAATTTTCACTTTTTATTTAACAAACTAATTTACAAAGACAAATATTTTAGAAAATTCAAGCAATCAAATCACAAGATAAAAAAAATGGTAGATAATAATAAATTTAAAAAAATAAGTACTTGCCTCAGACTTATTCAGAGTCTCTTTCTCAATTTCATCCAAAACTGTGTAATCTAATCCATCCGCAAAATCATCTTCTTCATCTTCAAAAGCATCTAGATCATCGTTTCCATTTTGCGATATTGGCGGAATAATATTTTGGACTGACGGAAAAGAATTGGGACCTCGACTAGAATTAATCCGAGCATCTGAGGAATTGAATACTTCTGTTCTTTGGCTTTCTCTCTGATTCCAAGATCTAGGTATAGTTGACTGTCTAGTTTCTGAAACAGTTCCGTTTATCTGTTGGGTAGTGTTATTGCTCCAGGAAGTAAAAGTACTAGAAGTGGATGGTATGTTTGTGGAAATTGGAATTGTACTTCTACTGCTTGATATAGAGGAGTCAGTGTTTAAAAGAGAATCTTCAGGGATTATTTCAGTGTTTTCATCTTCAGCAGGAAGTTGTCTAGGAATATTTAAGAACAAAGTTACAAATATGATTTGTTATACACATTAATGATTATCACTTAATAATAAATTTAATAAAAGCCCACTACTTAATAATGAAATTAAACAAACTCAATTAAAACACATAAAAATTGCTTTAAAACGTTAATAGTTAATTATTGCTTAAGAATTTAGAACATAGTTCCCAAATTTTTTCAATTAATTGAACCCTAATATATACTTACACTACCATTACTTTAATTAAACTCTTCAATACTTTTCCAAATAAATTTTTTACTTTTCTTGCCACATTTGTTTAACTAAGCTTTGACAACAAAATAATGAGTCAAAATTGTATGGTTAAGTAAGGTAACAGCCACAATCGTGTAAAATCACAGAGAACTCACTATTTGTTTTGTTTTTTAATCTTCAGTGTTTAATTGAGACACAATTTTATATTCAATTACGTAACCATTTAAAATATGATATTTTCAAAAGATTTTATTTAGAATTAGCAAAATTGTATGTAACTGTTCAGTTGCTGAACCACAAAATTGAATTAAAAATAATGAAACCACTTACAAAATATCTCTCAAAATTGTCTTTCTGGAATACTGAACAAGTTTGCTTTCCACTTCTCCACCTAAAACTCTGATGTTTTCTGAGGTTAACATTAAAATTCCAAACCTACAGTCAACAGGACCATTAATCTGAACCTAATTTTAAAAAATCATTTAGACTATTAGTTTTCTTTAATTATGTGCCTACTTAAATAATGTTTATGCTTGTTTAATATAATAATATTTACATAAAAAGTTACAATATTTCACACAGAAAAAGTACATAATGAAGAACTATTAAATTGCAATGTGTTCTATAGAAATATTCTATCAATCTATGTAATATATATTTTGAAGCATAATGAATTCTCATATTTGTCCAAAAAAGGGTTGTTATAAGTTGTATCAGGATTGTTACGTAATTCTAATTATCAGAGTGGTTATCCATACAAATATTTTTTAAAAGATGCAAAATTTATGCTTGATGAGCACACCTTAACACCAGGTGGTAGGTTAGGGGACAAGGTAGTGATTTGCTTGTATTCCATTCCTTGAACACGGATGCAACCATCTGTTAGATTCAACATCAGCATCCGAGTTGGCTTGGCTTCCCACTGAAAAACATAGTTACAATTAGCTTTTAAATAAATTAAGGAATTAATATAAGGATTGCCAAAATACCAGAAAAGTACCTAAAATAATAAAAAAAATCAAGGCAAAGTTAAGTGTCGGGTTTTCGAAAACCATACAAAATACAGGTAAATCCTAGTCACTGGCTCAGCGACTTTTTGAGCTTGGCGACATCTTGGAAATTACATTTTCTAAACACTATCTTTGCATTTAATTATTTCCTGTAGCCATAAAACTGGTCTTCATGCACTTCTGGTGCAAAGTTATTATAGCATCAATTTCTTTTCATTAGTGTGCATAATTGTCAAAGTTATTTAATGATCTTAACAAAATAGCCAATTAGCCTCCAGATCATCGACTAGAATTTTACCCAAAATGTTCCTACACCAGAATAACATGGTAGGACAGCAAGGACAACTCATAGAACAAATTGAAAGGTGCATGAAAGGAGATAAATATAACACATGAATCCTCTTATAAAGTAAAGGTGTCAGTTAATGCAACTCAAGTGACAGTCCACAGGCTAAATATAGTTAAGAATTAGAAAAAAGGAGACATGTCCAAAATGAAGTTTCTGCAAGCAATTTATTTTGGTCAGTTATTATTAGCAATTTATTTGGCTCTTTAATGCTTTTGAAATAAACCATAAGAAGAAAACAATAACGAAGTTGAAGCTACAGAAGAAAAAAGTTTTTCTATTTTTATTTATTTCAAATAAAATTTCCGAGGCTCCACTGTGATGTGTAATGAAGCTAAAATTGATTATAGAAACATTCCTTTTAGAGAAGAAGGGGTTCTATCCTCAATTAATGTGTAAAAGAGAAATTTCCTTAAAATTTATTTAATGTTGGTCTAATTCCTTTAGCTTACTTAAACCGGTTTTTTTTTTCAAGTAGGGTGATATCTACTTAAGAAAAAGTTGCCTAAAAGTAGAAGAAAAAAAATTAACCACTGATAAGTAGTAGTATAAATTTGATTTCATGAAAATAAATATAGTAAAATAAAAACACACACCACTTGAATACCAGCTAATAAAATAAATTATAAATAAATATTACAGGTGCAAGTGTAGTTTCAGGTGCAGCCGAAAATTCAGCATTCGTATTCACATTACGCTCCAGCTCTTTTAGCTGTGAATAGGCTGGTTTACCCACATCTCTGATGCCATCCACCTAAAACCAATCAGAGGAAGAAAAATATTAACACCAAGATATAGTTAAGACATTCTTTTGAATAAACCCACCAGAAATATTTTAAAATGAATTGTAAGATAGTCTTACTTTTCTATACCTATAGCTAGTGCAAATTTCTTCAGTAATGATGAAGTCATCAAAAACAATACCAATTCTTATTTTAAAATCATTTTCATCAGTGACGTCTATTTTGGTTTTTGGAAAACATAAAAAAAGGGTGAAAAAACAGGAAAATTTGGAATATATAGGGATACGTCTGGCGTACCAATGAACAAATTTGTAAAAATTTAAAATCAGTAAAAATTTCTTCAGTAAAAAGTATGCCTGACATACCACTTATAGGGGGGGGGCATACATAAATAATGTCACGCACAGAAGGAGGAGGAAGGGGTATGCGCCAACGTGACGGATCGTGAAATAGAGGGGGGGGGATCGCTTGCATGATGTGCCGATTCGGAAAATTTTACTTTTGCAGGGAAAATCTGTTACATAAAATGTAGTTTCTGAGAAAAAATATCGAAAATCTTATTTTTTCATAAGAAACACTTGTTTCAGAAAGATGGGAAGGTAATTATATGCCACAATGTTGGCAAAGTTTATTTAGTTCTTCCTACCCCAGGTTTTTATACAGACGCTTTCGTAAATGGTACTTTGAGTTAAGAACCCACACAAATAAAAGCGGACCACATATCTTGACTCCAATAAGCCTACACTTTGGTTCAACTATAAACACAAACACAAGAACAGCACGCCAAGAAGAACTAGACTGTTCCTATTACACAAAGGTCCCCTTTTTTTAGAAGACATTAGCAAATGGCTAGTTAGTCCTTGGACAACGGAAATGTAAATACAATGTGGGTCGATTCCTATGAATAAATTATTTAACCAAATAAATGTTACTTTTTTCTTTCCAAGTTAATTTTTTAAAAAATACATAAATCTGAAATTTGAACGAAATATAAATGACAACGAACAATATTTAGAGAAGGGGTTTGATCAAACGTGAAGCAGCATGACATAGTGGCAATGACGGGTCAAAAAAGTGAAATTTTTGAGGGACGTAATTTATGTACGTCCCCATAGCAGAGTGTGTAGGGGTAACTAATAGAAGGGTGCCTGTAGTAAAAGGTATACCTGACCATAAAAATTTGAAATTTATCTTGAAGAATCAGTCCGAGTATTAGATTGATGAGATTTGCATATGAAAAATGAAAAAGTACCATTTAGATTTTACTGTTAATAGCTCGACTAAATTTAACAATAAATTTGCAATAATGAATAATCGGCCTTGGAGTGAAGGAGAAAGTATAATAACTACCTACCTGCAATACAAAGCAACCATTTAGTGTAATTTTTTGGGTTGTTGGTAATTGTGAAGGTAAGGATGGAACTCCTATTTCTTCTAAATCTGCTGTAAGCCATTGTTGATATACGAAATTTTTCAAATTTTGCAAGGTGATGTTTTGATTCTAAAAAACAAAAGTACAAACACAAAAAAAAATGAATTTTATAGCAAAGTGTTAACATGAATACATCATTTTTTTAAAAATATATAATTACATGTTCTTGTTTTACAAAATTGACACATGCTTCGACCCAATCATAAGATGTAACAATATGTTTTTGTTCCAAGAAACTTTTTACATTTTCTACTTCTTGTAGAATAGCCATCTTTAATGGTTTTGTGAGGAATTCATTTAACTATTGAAAGATTATGTATCGATCAAAAGAAATAGCTATTTAAAGTTATTATATAACTGTTTTAATACATTTATATTCCAGTGTTGAAATTGAAAAAAATAAACATTACGAAAACGAAACAACGCGGGTATATTTGATTCAAAGTTGCAGTTAAAATTTTGCAACTATAAAATCAGAGTTTTGTTTATAATTTTAAATTATTATTTTTACTGGGTGTGAGAGAAACATAATAAGCTATTTGTTAAAATTCATGATTTAATAGGTTTGATTCAGGTAGGTTGCACATTTTCCGGTTGTCTGTTTCACTTTGCTTGCTGTTTCACTTTCAGTGACGTATTTCCAGCTATCAGTCTCCGTTTCTTTTGATTGGTGCTTTGATCTCAAGTGACATTGATTGACCAATAGAGGCTCGAGGAAGGATTTATATTCTTTGAGCTGTTTCTGTTGCCACTAAAGACCATCAAACCCACTGAATATTAAAAAAGAAACCAAAAGCAATTTTACAAGATTCTTTGGCAGCCAGCTGATAGACCTCATCAAAATCAAAACAGCGTGTGCGATTAACCAACTCGTTCAACAAACCTGCAATCATGACAAAATTTTTAACTTATAATATGTCTAGGACAATTTTAAATATATCCCAAATCAACAAATTAAAAATGCCAATCAGAAGTATAGGTATGCAAGAGATTATTTTTAAATTTGAAAATATACATTTCCTATGCTTCATTTTGTAACTAATAAGTTAAGATGTGAATTCATAAGCACAAAGTCAATTTTGCCCCAAATCATTGCTTTAATATTATATGATTTTACTTTTATCAAAATTGTGATTTGAATTGCATAAAAATAACTTATATAGTGCAATTTAATGTATATTTGTAAAGTGTATGTACAGATACAAATCATTGGAGACAAATATGTTATTGTTTTCCTTAATTATTATTTGATACATTAGCTTTTGGTTACAAGGAAGAAGCTCAAGAGAAACTATTTAACTTTTTCCTATTCGAGTTTTATATCTTACAAAGGTCCTTTTATAAAAAATAGTTTTACGAAAATATTTATTATATGTTACATTTTAGTGTAGCATAGTTAAAACAGTTTTTTTTTAAATTTAATTAATTAATAAAATCTTCTTATTAATATTTTACTTTAAACACAAGAGTGAAAAAAGCTTAAAAAAAAATATTCAAATGAAACTTTACCCCATGCATATTTTTAAATGGTACAAGGAAGTATAGTTAAAAATTGCCAAGCACTACATCCAGAGAAAGACATTGATCATGCGCTTCCATACCATCTATTACTTAACTGGTGTCCTGCAATGGGTGTAATTTGGATTTCATACTGGAAAAATTATGTGATAACAATCACAGCATATCTGTTGAGTTACAATGGCATTGCATTTCACCCTACAATGTGAAGCTGTTGGCCGTCAAAGTAATCCTGTTGTATTACCCATACTTCAACTTAAGTTGCTTGTAGGTACTTTGGGATTATCCTGTCGACCATTTTTGCCAAAGCCAGTATTATCCCCTGGCAATAATCTATATGGTTATTATTATTTTATATTTGTTACTTAATATAATTTGATAAATTTATTGTGTCTGAAAATTTATTGTGTTTACAATTTTTTTTTGAAAAACTAGCACCAAACGATTTGGCGAGCGTTGGCCGCTCGTGGTATAATCCCAAAGTATCTGCTTGTGACAATGTCTTGTCTATGGTAATTGATGGCTCAGAATCTGTTGAAGACAGTCTTTGCAACCTTGACAGTTCTATCTGTATAGAGTAGGTCCATTGGTCTTCAATGCCTCTGTTAATTAGTTTGACTTGGATAGCTGGGCAGCTGAAGATGTGTTGGGGAAACAGTGTTATAGTACAACTCTACTGTCCATTTGCAGAAATCCTCATCTCATTTAAGTTAATTTTCTTTAGTCTAGTTGAGGAGGTTCCAATCAAAACCCCACAAGTCACAAAAAAAATCACTTAGGAGTGGATTCTGGTCCTATAGGATCAAACTCAACGAGTCTGGTGTTCGGAATAGGTTAAAAGCCCACAAATCCCATTGTAAAGCAGTGGAGAAAATCGCTGGTTCAAACAAAACCACACATGTCCAGACAAGATGACTGAGCAAAACCACACAAGTCCAATCAGCCAATAGGAAGTCCGGATTTTCTGTGAATCACAGAACGCTTCTGATAACAGAGATGGTTAATCAGTTTGGCGTTTTAGCTGTTTGTCGTGAGTGTTGAGTCTGTGTTTGTGGTTTTTATTATATTAATATTCGAACGTTACAATGAACGTGGGTGAAAATGAGTCTGTTTTAGTTAGAGTGGCGAATGAAGGATCACGGATAAGGTTGCTTAAAAGAGGTTGGAATTGGGAAAAAATCTTGTTGACACCATTGCCAATGATACCTTTAATACACCCCCTCAGCAATGAAAAAAAGAAAGACGTAAACAAGCTACTTACTACTCTTTTTAGCACCGAGTGGATAAATGATGACAGTCTATCCTGGTATAGAAACATTGTAAGCAATGAAATGTTCCCGACATCATCAGAAAACGACGAATGCGTTAATGAAATTGAGTGCGACTGCTTGGAGGACGACTGTGCAATCCACATCTGAATATTAGTCCATCAGTACCTATTCATCAGTACCTAGTCACTAAGAGAGATTACAGAGAGACTAATAACATACAAGTTCCTCTTACTTCAGTTTTTATTTCAACTTTTATTTCAGTTTTATTTCAATTTCAGTTTTATTTCAACTTACCAGTTCCTCCTCATACTTCAGTTTTATTTCTGATATTTTAATTTCTGAACCTTTTAAATTTGAAAATTACGAGTCATGATGTATGTAATTTGAAATTTGTATTGACTTATTTAATAATAATTTATGGTTACACTAATTTCTTTGACAATATACCCTACTTCTTTCAATAAGTAATTTCTTGCATTAGTCGCTTGCTTTTTTTTGAACGATCAAAACCCCACAAGTCCACACTGTGGACCGATCAAAACCTCACAAGTTGGTAAAAATTGATCAAAACCCCACTTGTCCAAACTTTAACAAGGCATTTCAAGAATATTATAGCCATATGATTTGAATCACTACTGTCACTTAGCTTATAGTTACCGAGATAAGATAATAAAATTTAAAAAAATCAAATCTCATTGGTAGAACACCAGAAAACAGTTTTTCGTGAATACCCAAAATTCAGTTCTGGTGGACTTGTGGGGTTTTGATTGGAACCTCCTCAGTTATAAGGTGCTTGTTTAGCATACATATAAGTCTTCGGATGATACCATGTTTGTTTTTTAAATTGTGCCCCTAATTTTACCTATGATTTTCCAGAACGGTCAGCTTCACAAACATCTATTGGTTTCATCGGTCTGGGTAACATGGGAACCCATATGGCTAGGAATTTACTCCAAAAAGGTCACTCCCTTGTCGTTTATGATGTTTATCCAGAGGCCATGACAAAACTAGGTGACAGTGGGGCTTCCATAGCTCAAAACCCGGCAGAAATGGCCGAGCGGTGTGATCGAGTCATTACAATGTTGCCATCTAGTCCTCATGTTCAAGAAGTGTATGCTGGTGAACAAGGAATATTTCAGTAAGTTTCTCACTTTTTGTTAAGATAGAAAATCAAAAAGAACTTGCTGTTACTGTTTTATAATTTTTTTCTTTCTACTTAGAAGAGTTAGAAATAATCCCCCCTCCCCCTCTTTTGATAAGACTTAAGAATTTCTAAATAAAAAATCTTAGAAATTTTTTTAGAAGGTGCCAATTTGGGTGCTTAAAATGGCAGCTCTAAAAAAATATTTGGGGAAATAAAAAAATTAATGACTTTTATGCATTTTTGTTATATAATTCTTAAAAATATTGTTATAAAATGAAAGAGTTCTTAGACGGCGAAAGTTTAATATCAATCTTTAGTAGACAAAAGTTTTTCGAGAGGTGTTATAATGGCAATAATTTGTAAGCTTAAATTTAATTGAAAAAATTCAAGTGGGGGAAGGGGGTTGTTTACATTTTCAAATTTAGCTCTAAATTAATTTTATATAAATTTAAGGTAATTTAATTAGTAATTTTTTTTTGATTAATAATTAAATATGTTCAGAATTACTAATTAATTTAATAAACTAAAGGAATTAATAATGTCTACTGTATTAATTAAAAATATAAATTGAAGAAAAGCCAAAACTAACATAAAAAGATGGCAAAACATTGTGTATCCCCTACCCTCCCCCCTAATAAAAGTTTGTAGGTATGCCCTTGGCAGTGTAACATTACCTTTTTGGGGCTCTTGACTCGGAAGTACGACTTAAATGGAATGAATTTTTATGTGATAGCATATATTTATAGCAAGGCAGCTTAGGAATACCCATTTCAGATTCTATATGGCATTTAATTTACTAACAGCACTGGTAAAGATTGACCCGAAAATTTCTCCAGCTTTATTCTATTTTTCTCCCAACTTCATTATTTAGAATGAAAGTTCAGGATTTGTGTTAAATGAAGTGTCCTCAATTCATTTAGTAACAAAAGATATGTTATAGCCAGACTTATTGTTCTAGAAAATATTATTATGTAAAGGTATGTTGTAGTTTGATATTTTTGTTACTTCATCTCTCCACAGGCAAGTCAAACCTGGGACTCTTCTAATAGACAGCAGTACAATTGATCCTTCAGTTTCCAGAGATTTGGCTATTATGGCTGAAAAAAGAGGGGCACTTTTCTTGGATGCCCCTGTATCTGGAGGTAAGATAACATCTATATTTACAGAACAATTTATGAATTCTGTCTCAGTAAACATTAGCGCTAACCGTAACCTGATCTAGGAAAACACAAACTATGGGCATAATAGATTTTAGGAGCCTTTTATGATAATTTTTCTGCATGATTGCCCTTAATTATAGTGCTAGTTGTCTAATGTATTTAGTTTTTTTGCTATCATCTTCCTTATTACATTGATCAGACCAATCACGTTGAGTGAATGGCTAAGTCACAGTCAAGCTAAAAAGGGAAACATTAAGAAAATATAAAATCTACTAAAATTTTGAGGGTCCACGACATTTAGCATAAAAAAACTGCAATTAAGTTAGCCCTAAAATTTTTAGGTGCTAGGCCTTATGGAAGATCAGGCCCTAATAGTAACACTATATACATTGCACATAGATTGGCCCAAATGGACAGTCAAGACAAAACGAAAATTGGCTCTTCCCTTACTCACTAAGAGCTGTACTCAAATTAAAGATCTAAATTAAATTTAATTTGGCATATACCTACTATGCACCTGGCACCATCGTAACATCTACTGGTATTTTTGTGTAAATTAAATGCGATCATGCCTTCCAGACTGTACTAGCTTAGCTAGATAAAATTTGGCTACCTTAAGTATCTTTCCGTTGAACGTGGCAGAACATTGCATTCCACTAGCGAAAACCGCTGTGACTATCTAGCCTTTCCAAGAGCACATACTGAGTTGCGTTGGACTTTCCAAGGAGGACTTGACATCTGGTTTTTTTAGTTATTGACTTTCTGATGGTCAAAAACTTATATGAGTTTATTTGCTTGTATTAGATCTCTTAAAAAGGATAAATGATAACAACAACAATCTTTTAAATTTTATCAAAACTTAGGTATACTTATATAATGTAAACTTTCAGAAGGATACGCATGTTGGACGTTGGACTATGGGTGTGAACTAGTGATTGTATCTGTGTAAACTAGAGTTTGTTATATATCAAAACGCCTGCCACTAAAATTAGACATATTGGTTACGATTAAGTAAAGCTTCGTGGAGAGCGACGTTTCCCACATGCATTGGACTATGGTGTGAACAGGGTAGTGATATATATAACCTTAATGCATATGTTTGAAAGTGGAGCATGTCAACGTGTATTGACTTTTCGCTACTAATACATGTAACTGTAACTTTGAAATACTCAAAACTTATCATGAAACGTCAAATGCACTATGGCCTTGTCAATTCAAATAGAAAGTAATTTGCACTTTTATTTCTGAAATAGCATTTACAAAAAAGACTTTCCGCCTTTGTAAACACTGATAATGCATTAAAAAATACATCACCTTTATATTTTGTTTTGTACAACTAATAACTGTTTTGTTTAACTAATTGTACTGTTGCAGATACATCATAAATCATCTTCTTCATTACTTTCAACAGTAATAAATAAAGAAATTGTATGGTAAAAAAAGAAAATTGTTCTTTTTTTTGTGGATAAAGATATTTTATCTTGTTGTAGAGAAGATTTTTTAGCAAGGGGTTTAAGGTTAAATTATGGTTAGGTTGAATTATTGTCGCACTCGAGCTACACAAGGGCTATTCCCGAAGGGCATTGTAATTTGGAATTGCAGTCAGGTGACAAGCCGACACCTGAGTAGGCGCCCAACAAATTTTTTAAGGGTGCCATTGTACGCTGGCTAGGGACTTTGGAGCATATTAAACGTACACTCTTTCTACATGAGATATTATTTATAAGACTTTTTGGCTGCACAGACAGTTTATAAGTCGGTAGTTATTTTGGCAATACCCGGCCCGAACCTGGGATCTTTCGCATGCAAGGCAAGCACCTTACCAATTGGGCTGCCCAGCCTTCGGTAAATTTAGGTATTTACTTTGAAAATATTTAATATTCAGTAATTTATTTATGCAGGTACAAATGCAGCTAAAGAAGGCAAACTCACATTCATGGTTGGCGGCAAAGAAGCTGAATTCCAAGCGATCAAAGACATTCTCCTTTGTATGGGACAAAATGTGGTACATTGTGGAAAAATAGGAACAGGACAGGCAGCTAAAATTTGCAATAACATGGCACTTGCAATTTCAATGATTGGGACTTCTGAAGCTATGAATTTAGGAATCAGGTATTGATGTATTTTGTTTATCCTCTTCACTCCTGAATAAAATCCTATGCATATATTCTTTATATAAATATATTTTTTTAAACAATTATATATTTAAAAGTGTGCTCTGAAGCTAATTTCGAAAAAATTAACATTTAATATTTACTGAAGAGCAGGGCTGAAAAAAACGCCCGTCCTCCCGTCCTCGATGGTAAAAAATTCCCCGAGGACAACCAATTTCTCGAATCCGATGTCCACGAGGACGGCCATTTCCCTGTTAACGTTTGTTTATTTTTTAAATTTTGCTTTTGTTCTTAACAAGAGTCTAGCGCCTGCGCCACTCGCTCCACCCAGTCTGTGACTTCACTGTTGACGTCTCCCTGCTGTCTCCAATCAGGGCCCTCAAATCCTGGCGCGCCGTTCCGCGCTCACTCCTCTGAGTCACTTCTTGAAAGTTTTTGTTTCGTTTACCTTCCCCACTAAAAATCGAAAACGAATGCGCCCCGACACTGCTTGTATTACCCTTGGCATATTTACAGCAAAAAGATGAAACGGCAGCAAAGCATCAGCAATTATTTTGGTAGCTTAATCGGAAACAATTCCAATAAAAAGGCGAAAACCACTACAGAAAATAGTCCTACCGACGATATCGAAACAAATGAAAATCGTTTTCAAATTTACGACAAAGAGAAGAGAAAGCGACCATTATTAGAGACTTGGACAAAAGTATTTCCATGGGTGGAGTTCCGTGAGGAAAGAACAAAAAATGTATTATTAGTGTATAATATAATTGTAGTAATTACAGTGTGCAATTTATATAAATGTTTGTAATAAATTAGGGAAAATTATATATATTAATTAGATGCTATTTATATAGTTGACGGGTTAGTTTCAAAGGAGAACGGGTACATTCTTGGACAAGCCGTCCTCGGGGACGGGTAATATTTCTGAGATTTTTCAAGCCCTGCTGAAGAGTACGTGATAATTACTTACATTTAGGTGGAGCTCTGTATATTTCCATTGTCTAATTGAAACCTTACCAAATGCACTTGCCTGTTAAAATATGAACTTTATTACATTTTAGAGTTAAGAATTTAATTTTTTTTTACACAAATCTTTCACAGGTTGGGATTGGAGCCAAAGATGATGAGCAAGATCTTAAACATGAGTTCGGGCCGATCTTGGAGCAGTGAAGTTTATTGTCCAGTACCTGGGGTTTCTGACAGTGTCCCTTCTTCCAATGAGTACCAAGGAGGGTTTGGTACCGCCCTCATGGCTAAGGTAACTTACTGACTTTTGGATTACTTATCAATGTTGATGGTTTTTATATTTTTGAACAGTCTATGTAATAAAAATAAATACAAAATGAAAACACAACAAATAGAAAACTTCCCCGTGAATACTTTCAATGTCATATTAGATACAACTTATATTCCAAACTCAATAGACATGAAAATAAATACATACACCTATACACCACAAAGTTAGATTTTATTTTTTTAAGTTGTTAAAGGACTAAAAGCCTCAAAATCATCAAACATGCAGAACTATTGAGATTATAAAAGAAGTTTTTGAGCAGGTGTTTACATCTTAAACCTTTTTGGTACAAAATACTCCTTTGGTACCAAGAAAAAAAACAGCATGACTTTAATGGACATTATCAATGCTTTGTATCATTTCGATGCAGTTGAAATATTCTCAAGCAGTTACATTGCCGTAGGAAAAGTCCTTAGTCCACCAGCAGCTGACTATACAGGAGAAAAATCCTTCTCTCTACTTTTGTCATGTTAAAAACTACTAAGGACTTCCGTTGGGTTGGTTTTTGTTGCCGTGTAACATGAAACAGGAATAGTATTATTGAATTATTGGTTCTTTATGCCTTAAGGTGTCATCAAACTAAAGCTCCAGTTAAAAATAAGTTTTTAGGTCTATAAAAAAGTTTATTGTACATTTTTTGTGAAAACAACAGCATAAAACAAAACAAATTTATAGTTGTACAGTTAGATTTTAAGCATAATATTTAAGTATTTAAAAATCTTTAACTTAATATGGTTCTATAGCATTAAGTATTCTATCATTTGCTCATTTAATAACCCTCAGCTAAAATATTGTATACAACAGGGTTCGTACGCCTCCTGAAAAACTCCTGAATTTCATATTATTTTTCTAAGGGGCCCTTATAACTCTTGAAATTTGTGTTTCATCTTCTGATATTTTTTTCCCTCTCCAGAAAAAATTGTAGACGTAAAATCGTGAATAGTTTTTTCCTTCCTCCGTTCTTTCTGTCTTTCCTTTCCGTCTCTTTTCTCCCGTACTTTATTCGGGAATAAGTCTACTGTGCATGTATAGTAAAAAATAAAGTTAGGACATCCTGATACTAGTTAATGTCCCATAATGCACCGCACAACTCTTTAAGTGAAGATTTTTTTTATTCTGTTTCACCATTTGAGGTGAAGTCACTAGACTAATATGATAATAAACACACATATTCATTTTGATTCCTCGTTACATCCTGAATTTACATTGCTGCACTCCTGAAAAACTCATTAGAAACTCCTGAATTTCCGTTTCTTAGATAGAGTAGGATCCCTGATACAAAATTTTTAATCGGCTTGAAGAGGTATCGACCAGCCCAGTTTTGATCCAGGAACGCGTGCGAGTCCAATACTGAGCCGTCTGCGACAAAGTAATTATTCGATCGCGAGGGCTGATGTTGGGTGTTTGTGCTGAGTGCCACAGGCTCAATTTTCTATGTCCCGTTTTAGTATCCCAATTGAACATAACATACTACTGACTATATTAAAGTTCCTATCAAAATGGGGGCTGGGGAGCCCAGTCGGTTAGGCGCTCGCCTAGCATGTATAAGGTCCCAGGTTCGGGCATCGGCAGAATAACTGTCGACCTATAAACGGCAGCCAAAAATGTCCGACGAATATTACCCCGTGTAGGGGGAGTGCACGTTAAAATACGCTCCAAAGTCCCAATGCTGTGTACGATGTCGCCATTAACGGTTGGGTTGGGTGCCAACTCAGGTGTCGGCTCGTCACTTGACTGTGGTTTTAAAATACGATGCCCGTCGCCAATAGCCCTCATGTAGCCCTAGTGCGACGATAATTCAAACTAAACTGAAACCAAACCTATCAAAATGTACCAAACTGTTCAAGATATTCGGTGACTTTGTAGTAGAACTTCTGGAACATATGCACTTCTACTGTTGAAGTGCATATGAAGAGCTCAAGTGCAAAACAAGTTAAATCACTTTTTGGAAAAAATTTAGTTGGTTAGCTTTTCATACAGGTATTGTAAGAAGGGATCCAACAACATTTTGATTTGCACAAAAAAAGTGACTTTTGACAAAAAGTGAAAACTTTTCTGTGCAAATCAAAATGTTGGTGGATCCCTTCCTACAATACCTGTATGAAAAGCTAACCAACTCAATTTTTTCCGAAAAGTGATTTAACTTGTTTTGCACTTGAGCTCTTCATATGTCCTGTAACTTTTACTTTTTTTCTAGTAAGATGATGGATTTATAAAATACTTTCTTTTTAGGATCTTGGACTTGCTCAACTGGCTGCCACCAAAACTTCCTCTCCAACACCTCTTGGCTCTTTAGCTCACCAAATTTACAGAATGATGGTAAACTCTGGATTCTCTCAGCGCGACTTCTCTTCTGTGTTTCTGTATCTACAAGAAGGCCAAACATTTAACAACAAGAAATAAAGGTTTGTTGTGGGTTTTTTTTGGCAGCACTTAAATCAAACTGTTTTATAATGGAACATCATAAACAATAGTGGAACTAACTCTCTTTTCTCATTTTTGAGTTAGGCAGCACTAAAATCAAACTGTTTTATAATGGAACATCACAAACAATAAGTGGAACAAACTCACTTTTATAATTTTTAAGTTAGTGTGTAAGACGAGGGCTCCTAGTCATAATCTGGGTCAACAAAAGTAAACTATGTTGTTGGGCCGGCAGTTAGACCTGTAATATGGCAAAATTTGTATTGGATTCAAACACAAAAATTGGGGGGGGGGGAATCAAAAGTACTCCCAATTAATGTAGTTTTTTAACTATAAATAATAAGTATGGGTGAAAACAATTCTTAACGGAAAAAATTGGTCAATGACATCTACAAGTCAAATATTTCATTGTATTTCCCATAAACAATCATATAACTCTTCTAAAATTAAAAGCATTTGCAGCTGGTAGAGTCATAAATATAGCACAGTTTGTAAAACATTTTGATGAATTGATGATGTTCGCATATTTGTCCATTGATATCCATGAGATATTCCTGCTAGATTTAGCAGGAGTGAAAATATTGACGATTAATGTTTTAGAAATAGAGGTAAACGAAACAGCATAGATATTTCGTTATTATATAATTTAAATATTTGCCACTTGTCAAATATTTTAAATGATACTATTACTGAGACTGTATTTATTTAACTTTTGTCACTGTAATTTGATGGCATTAAATACATTATAATTGATATTTTTCAACAAAAAAAAAACTTCTCTCCTCTAGAAAAAAAAATTCTAATTGCACCCAGGATTGTAACTGAGTAACTTATTTCTTGTTGTAGTAAATACTTACAGATGTACATTTGCAAAAGTCTGGCTACTTTTTTAGTGAATAGTACCAGGGGTCCACCCAGAGCTAAATTGGGGCCGTTTAGCGGCCCCTTCACAAAATTAATATCACTAAAAACGGCCCCTTCACAAAATTACTATCGCTGAAAACAGCCCCTTCACAAAATTACGACGGCCCCTCGGTTCACAAAATTGATGAAACAACGGGTTAAAATTTCCTAACTTTTCTATTTTTTAAAAAGTGTATCAGAATCTTTAAAATTAGGTAGAAAGTCATCGTGATCAACTGAAATCCTAATTTTGTTTACGTTATTAACAAATCTATAAACTAAATCACCGTTAAAATCGATTGTCAATGTCTTGCGCCTGATGGAAGGTTAATCCGTTTATCAATATTTGCATCAGGGTTTGATTTAAGTGGTATCGCATTGCAATTTACGATGCAAATTCACTGAAACAGGGATACAAATAGTCAACCGATTCGCTACAACTACGATGCATTATTTTAACGATTGTTTAGTTTTTCGGTGAAACTTAAATGTCAATAAACAACAAGTTCTAATTACAGATTCTAATACTGACGATTAAAATTTTAATTAAAATGGGAAGATGAATTAAGATTAGATTACACTAAGATGTCTTCAAATCTCGTACAGCCAGTGCAATCTCCCTTTGGAAGATGAGTCCAACAATGCTTCCTGATATACTTATTTTGCTGCCTAATATTTTTCACGAAATCTACCACCTTGCCGAATCTACCACCAGGGAAATCTACTACCCTGCATAAGAATAATTGACAGTTCTCTGGCTTTGCGTGATCGGAAGAGTATCTTGTTGCTCTTGTAGCTCCAGTTCAGGCCAAGTCTGACGACCAGAATATTTGTTCTGATCAAGTGTTTGACTTATGGTGCCCGTGAGTCGTGATCCCAAAAACAGCTTGAATGTCATACTTTTTGTTCATGTTTAAAACTATTTTTCTAGTTCGGCCCATACTGGGGTGTCAGATTTTAGACCATTTTTTTTGTAATTGAGTGTCGGCTTATATATACGCGCTTTATATATTTATATTTTATGTTGCTAGTAAATTACAAGTCCTTGAACTTTTCTGGAAAAGTGCTGGAATTTTTTTCCTAACAAATGTATACAGAAAAATTTAAATAGCAATGTACGCAAAAAAAATTCACAAAAATACAAAGTTTTCATAAAATTACTTTACAAATTCACAAAAAAGGGACCCTGTAAAAAAAACCTGGATGGACCCCTGAGTACTTCGAGTAGGAGAACACACAAAAAATGCATCACTACTATGCATTTTGCATTAGGGAGGGGGTTTGTTTTATTTTAGACTTAATGTATTATTGAAATTTATTACATTTGCAAAAGAAAAGAAATTTATTACATTTTGAGTACATTTGCAAAAGTCTGGATACTTTTAGTGAATAGTACTTCGAGTAGGAGAACACACAAAAATATGCAGTACTACTATGCATTTTGCATTAGGGATGGGGTTTGTTATATTTTAGACTTAATGTATTATTGAAATTTATATATTCGTCATTATATAACTCCTACTAAAAATTTTACTTTTTCCTTATAGCTTAATCTATAGTTAAAAAGAATCAAGTTGTTGAAAACACTTAGTTCAAGTTTGTATATAGACTGAATAATATTTCCTTATCAAGGTTCACAATATTTTATACATTTTCATGGATTTTCTACTTTTGAATATATATGTCCTATATTTTGTTAATCGTTAGTGATCAAGATTTTTTGTTTCTCCAATCAATATATCTATGTTGGTTAACTATTACAATTTTAGTGTATATCTTTTGAAATGAATTCATGTTTATTGTCAATGATAACCCTGTGAAAAATCATATTATTTATATGCTTGAAAGTTAAGCGATGTACAAATATCATTTTTTAATAAATGAATCTATCCAACCCCTAATACGTTTGATTATTTTTGTTGAATAATTTTTTGTAATACTGCTGTAAATTCTCAATATTTTCCCCAATTATAATTATTCAGACAAATGCACAGTACAACCTTTTTAGTTCATAGCATTGTAAAGCACTATTTTTGCTAGCCTGTTTTATTTGAGGTTTGTCTACATCTATTTTTACATTGTATAAATAATTTATTTTACAATTTATAGGCACATTTGTGCCTAAAATAGGCTAATAACAAAAATTACTGGGTTTTTTTGCTAGAAAAATTAACACAATCATTTATTTTATTGTACTTAAAATTGGCCAGTAAGGAAAATTATGTATTAGCGAATTCATTTTTTTGCTCTAAAAATTTGCATGGGAAATTAAAAGTCTGAAAAATAATTTTTAATGGAGATCAAGTGTGCTGTCTCTTGATACATTAATGCTTTCTCTGGATTCTGCAATTCATGAACTATATTAACAATTTTTTTTTTTTAAATGAGTATTTTCTGTTATGATTCTTCCTTATAAATTTGATTTTTGTGTTCCTACAAATTGTTTTTTGCATTGTGGTTTACTCTAAGAGGATATTTGATCTATCCAAGTTAAACAAGGTAAGAAAATGCTACTGGTCAACCATGAGCTTCAAAACTTACATATGAAAAATGCAGTTGCAAAACTCACATTCTCAAAAGTATAACTAAGATATAGGGCTCCTGCTCCATGTGAAGATAAAGCTTACATTTTAGAGAAAAAGAATATTCTAATAAAAAAATGTAACACATAGTTTTGGGGTATACTTGCTTTTGTAGGGCTTTAAAAATATTTGTCCGGTTATAGATGTACTTAATAATCAAACCCCTTTTGTTTTAGCTCTATTGTGACGTTAATTTAAACTAAAGAAAATAATATCTTTATTCTTGCATTTACATTATTTAAAAAAAACTAAAGAAGCGCCCATGTCCCAGAGTAACACTTTTTAGTGAAAAAATTTAATACTTGCATTTTAAAATGAATTTTCAACTAATAACAGGTTGTTTACTCACCTGGAATACCTGTAAAAGTCAGGGACGTTTTTGGGATAGGATAAGTCAGGGAAACTTTCATTTTGGGTGAAAAACATGGACAAAATTTTAGATTTTAAAATATCCATATTTTTTTTAAATATCCATATGTTTTTTATATGGATGTTATTATTAAATTCTTATTATTAATTCTTAAGTTTTTTGCATAAAAAATATTTTGTAAAAATTATCTCATCAAGTCAAGTTTAATAACAGTCCTCGTAAATAAAAAGGTATTGAAAATACCTTTTATAAAAAAAGGTTAGAATCCGGATATAAATGAGTTGTTTAATTCACTGTATCCCGGATCGGGCGAGGTTGACCCACCCTTTCATCCCTTGAGTGGGTCGATAAAATGGGTACCAAGCATGCTTGGGAACTAAACACTGGGGGTTCCGCGTGAGGCTGACCACCTTACCGGGACATATGCCTAGCACCTCAGAGCCCTAGGTCACGAAAGCTGAAATGGACACGGCAGGCCTTGGCCCAGTAATGGGCTGTTGCGGCGGTGGAGTTTATTATTTTTTTTTAAGTTTAATTCACTGTAGCACTAAGAACTCTGAGTCTTAGGTCTTGCTTCATCACCTGAGTCATTTGGGTGACACAATTCAACTTTTAAAAGAAATAACTGGAAATTTCTGTTTTCGGTTTGGAAAACTGAAAAAACTCAGGGAAGTTTGAAATTATTTTTGAGTAGACACTCTGTAATAATTTGCCATCGAATTTAACCACCGAATATGTTACTGATAAGCAATAAAGGTTAAAACATTTGATAAAACTCGAACGCATCAATATCGAAACGGGCGTTCCCTGGAGAAACCGCCAAACCCGCCAAGTCCATTCAATCTTATCTCCTCGCCAATGTCAAAAAGCAATAATGTCCTCATAATATCCCTCTTCCTAATGCACGGTACCGAACAAACAAACCAAAAAAGCTGAAGTGCATCATAGAATAATAATAAGAATCTGAATCCCAGCCTCACGAGCTTTTCTCATTACCCAAATGACTCGGGCCCTAAGACAATTGCTGCCTCGGGGGTCATTTTTGAAGGAACCGTTGATGAAGAGATTGTGTTGAGCATTGTTCCGTGCCGGAGATGAAAGATAGAAGGTGACATATTAGATTTTAGAGTTTTCTGAATGTCAGCCATCTTGTTGGGGTTGATTGTTGCGTTTAAACCGGTGGCTTCTATTTGGGATGGTTGGGGTTGTCGTAATTTTGTTGCGGATGGGAATTGTCCCATCAATTTGTGTTTTTATTTTTTATTTTGAGGTTTTCGGAATTAAAAATGCTTAAAATGGGGTTATTTTTTATTTGGAATTCGAATTTTGTTCGCCATTGTTTTTTCTCATTACAAAAAATATTCTTGCGTAATTGTATAGATCTTAGATGAGTTAAAATTGCTTTTTATGGTATGCACTAAAGTTTAGAAACTACATTTTACCAGAGTAGTTTTTAATATTTAATAACACTTATTTTCTGTTGAGAATTTCATATTAAGAATTTATCAGAGTTGCAAACATGGATGCGTATCAATAACATTCAGATTGCTGACTTAAGTTGCGTGGTTAGTCCAACTTGAAATAGAGTGCCATCTCAGGTGTTGGTCTTGTCACTTGACCACGGTTTCAAATTAAGAGTCTCGTCGCCAATTTCACACGTGTGTAGATCTTGTGTGACGGGAATTCAACCAAACCAACTTGAAATACTCCGCATAAAGGAGGCTGGTGCACGTTAAAACCGCTGTGGTCCAATATTCTGAAATCGTCGCCGATTGTGTGTAGCTCTAGGTGACGTTCCACTAACAAAATTAAAATCACTTATCATAGTCAACCTTGTAGTATATCCAGTATCATGTCCTTTTTTCTTGCAGAAGTGTTATAATATTTAAGGACAATAAGTTTTAAAATTAATGAATTTCTAGAAGCTGAGAACTTATGTGAGTCACCTTCCGAAGCCGCCATTTTATAAAAATTTCTGCCCTCTGTTTTTAGTTTCAGTATTTATATGTAGATGGCGACACCACAATTCGCAGCTAGCAACTTTATTATAGAGAAGGCAATTTCAAGGACACTCGAAAGGCGTTTTTCCCCGGTATACCAGTTGAACTTCTAGAACGTGACAATAAAATTCCTGAATAAATTTTGTAAAATTTCTAATTCCGGTTTCGAAATAAGGGTGCAACTTAAATACAAACAAGATCGTTTAGAAAAAAATTGTGTTATTGGTTTTTTTTTTTTATTAATAACTCTAGTAATGAGGTAAAAAAGAGTTAATAATACCATTTGATAGTTATTTATGACGTAAAACAAAAAAGCAAGATTTAACTAATTGAATTCAAATATTCCTAGTAAATAAAGAGGAAATACGTTAATTAAGTAATGGGAAAGTGTATTTAAAAAATAATAATTATGTAATGAAACAAAATAACACCCATAAAACTGAATTGCTGACTATCCAAAAAAAAAAAAAACAATCGAAATTATCCTTTCTGAAAAACGTCTGGCATAAATACGTCATTGTTTACTCCATTTTCAACGATGTCCTTTTGACTTTGAAACATTGAAGACGACATTTGAGGCCCAGACACGCTCACAACGAAAAACTCCAATTTAACTCGTTCACTATCGTTTCGTTGTAATTAAAATATTCGGATACAACTCGGAATTGCCTCACCCTTCACTCCAAAAAATTACGTATGTATTGCCTCTCCTGTTGGACCGAATGGTCTAAGGCTTGAGGTAGTCAATCCAACACATTATTTTTGAAATTACAATATTTTTCAAAATATTGCTTTAAAATTTAAGTATTTTTACACCAAAAGAAAAAAACATTTGAAGCATATTTGCAAAAGTCTTCCAGTTATTTAATTATTACTTTTTAAAGTATTATCACCATCTGTCAAAAGTGTGACTGTTTTTTTTAAACTTTATAACTTAATAAAGAAACAACCAGATGATATTTTCCCTTCAATTTTTTGTTATTAATAGTTTAATACTTGGTGAAAAAAATGCTTGAATTGTAAAGCAATTCTTCGACAGGCATCGTAATATCTGTGATTTCAAATCCAATGCATTAGATTTCTGGGTATGACCACCCAACTTAACTTTTTTTTTACGACGACTGGCAGTTTATTTTAGTAAACAAAATATACCCCAAATAAACTTAATAGTATTAATCAATTTATGTAGGACAAAATAAGGTACACGACATTTAATAACTTAAAGTTAACTTTTTATTCAGTAAAGAAGGTATTTATGATATTCACAAATGCATTATTATTGAGTTCAAAATATTCTTGTAAACCTGAAGAGATAATTCAAAATCCCCTCCATTGCCAAAAGCATAGAACAAAGACGATGTCCAGCCAAAAGTGTCAACCCCTTCCAAGCAATCTGGCTTATGAATGAATGAATCAAATCTCCCAAGTTATCCTCTCACCCACGGCTTTTGCCATGGCTGGGCGATCACGTTGATTGGCCATCAGAAGACATGGGGATCACACGACAGTTCACGGCCATTTTACCACCAACCATCGAGTCGCACTTTGCGTGGAAGAGTGGCTTAAGAGTGAATGAGCCCGGTCGACCGCGAGTCTCCAAACTCAAGTTCCTCCAGTGTTAATCCAATGGGGAAAAAAATTATTTTCTAAGCCACATTTCTCCGGCTCTATTGAATATTTTTTCAATTTTTTTAATGATAAATTTACATAACCTACAGGTCTATATAATCCCACTTTTTGAAATGACTTCGAATATTTTGTGTAAAATTATTTATTGAAAATTAAAAAAAAAAAATTGTACCAATTTCAAAAAGTGGGATTGTCGGAATCTGTAAGTCATTTATCACATAAAAAACAAGTCTGTAAAAATATTCAATAAAGCCGGAGAAATGTGGCTTAGAATTTTTTTTCTCCATTTTAGATTAACTACACTGAGGCACTTTAGTTTGGAGACCCGCGGTCCAGCGGGCTCATTCCTCCTTAAGTGACAAATAAATCTGAAAGCGGTCGAGAACGTCAAAATTCGGCCGTAATAGGTTAGGTTGAATTATCGTCGCACTAGAGCTACGCGAGGGCTATTGGCGACGTGCGTCATAAATTAGAACCACAATCAAGTGACAAACCGACATTTGAGTAGGTACCCAACGCAACTTTTAAGGGCGACATCATACGCAGAGTCGGGACTTTGGAGCATATTTACGGTATTATTTTATTTGTCGGATATTTTGGTTGCACCGACCGTTTATAGTTCATGAGTTGCTTTGGCAATGTCCGAAATGCAAAGACAAGCGCCTTATTGTCTGAGCTCCCCAGTCCCCTCGGTCGTAATGTGTCAAATGACTTTTAAAAGGAATTTAAATGTGACATTTTTCTTTTGCATTCAAACAATGTTTTAAAATAAAAAAAAGTAGCAAGATGGATGTTTTTTAGGCACATGTTTCGACAATTATTTCAATTTTTTCGTAGTTTTATGAAGAAACAAGTTGGTTTGTAACAGAATCTGTCACTCAGCCCGCTTCCACACAACGTTTGTGTTCAACAGAAAAAAAGTTGCCAAATACAATATTGATTCTATTATAAACATCTACACGCTAAATTTGGCTAGTTTCATTTATTTTATTTCAAAGATTCAATAATTATTTCTTCATTAATTATTCAATAATTATTATCGTTTGCAAAAATTAATTTATATTTCAAAGAATTAATGTGTAATATTCCTCTCTTTTAAACAGAACCAAAACATTTCATATAAAACCAATCTCTTAGTGAAATATATTTGACGTCATTTCAAACTGATTGATGTCGCAAAAATAAATTTCTTTTAATTTATTATTTCAAAGAATTCAAGTTTCTCGAGTGATTGTTGCGAATGGCAATGGTGATTTAATTATAACAAGCAGGTTTGTTACAGAATCTGGGGGGCCAGGATATCCGAGTGGTTTGGATCGCAGACCATAACGCTAGCAGTCTGTGCGCTGTAACGGGTGCGGGTTCGATTCCCGCCTTCGCCCTGGGTGTACTTTCCTTTCTCTGTGAGAGTAAAAATTCTTTCTGTGTCTGTCTTACTTGACGAAGGCTTATAAGCGGGTCTCTGATCAAGCACACATGCCTGAATATACATGTACCCCTACCCTACAGAATCTGTCACTTAAACCGCTTCCACGCAACATTTGTGCTCAACAGGAACCAAACTATTTATACACCTCAGAAAGAAATTCGCCAAACAGAGCCTTTAGCTAGTTGTAATTAAACATTTAAACAAAAAAATTAATATTTTCATTAATCTTCTTTCTCAGATTTAATAATTAGACTTCATCGTTTGCTAAATTTGTTTGAAGTTCGAAGAATAATAATGTAATCTTTTTTATTAAATATCTTTGTGTCGCCACAATTTACCATTTACATTTCTTTCGAAAATTCAGTCATTTATCGTTTGTTAAATTAATTTACAGTTCGAAAAATATATAATTAGTGCAATTGATGCTTTAAAAATAAAAGCGAAACTTTGCATATTTTTTTTATGCCAAGTTAGAATTCTCTATGCATCTTTCTTCATACATATATAATAAACCATCAAAAGAACTCTATTGTGATATTACAACAATCCAAACTGAATTATATCGCATAAATAAATATTCTTTCAAAAGTGTTTATTTTTATTTTAAATAAAGTTTCTCGTACGTTTAACGAAATGGCAACAGTGAAAATAGTGAATAAAAATGGAATTTGCATGTTATTTCAATGTAGATTAAATTTTTAGTTATTTAAATTTTAACTAAACTTCTAATTTAATTTTTTTAATGAAATTTGGAATGTAGCCTAATATGATTTTTTGCTTCAAAATGACGTATCCCACTTGTCTGTGGGACTTGTGGATGGCAACAGTGAAAATATGAATAAAAATGGAATTTGCATGTTATTTTAATGTAGATAAAAAAATTTAGTTATTTAAATTTTAAATAAACTTCTAATTTAAATTTTTTAATGAAATTTGGAATGTAGCCTAATCTGATTTTTTGCTTCAAAATTACCTATCCCACTTGTCTGTGGGACTTGTGGTTCTTTCTGTGAAAGTGGGTGATTGACGGACGGACGGACTGAACGATTATAATACCTTCCACTTTTTTACGTTATAAACGTAGTGTGGAAGCTAAAACGCGTAATGGGTATGTTTCACACCTTTGTATTACGTGTTTGTCTGTATTTTTCCTGTTTACACTGCGACATACGTGCTCGTTAAACCTATGAAGTCCCGACTTAACCTCTTGCAAATTTCAACTAACAGAGGCCGGGATAGCCTGGTAGGTAAGGTCTTGGACTGGCATCCCTGAGGTTGCGAGTTCGAGTCTCGCTACCTTCTGAAGACCCCCGTGTACGTTAATGGTGACCGGTGCAAGTTAAATCCGACGTGGTCACAAAGTCCTCCACGTTCCCACACCAAATAAATATCTCTGGGGGTGACAAACCAATTCTGGGGATTCTCTAGTTCGCCTGTCTCTAAAAATTAGATGGATCCACTTATGTGTGTGTTGTGTCTGTGTCTGTCTTACTTGACGAAGGTTTATAAGCGGGTCTCTGACCAAGCACACAAACCTGAATATATATGTCTACCAGTACCAGCCAACCAAATTCAACTAACATTTTCCGACGTCTTGTGCTAACCTGGGATTGTGCCACTTTACCAGACAACGTCTGTAATTCGACTAGAAGACAGTATGGACAGGAACAATGAAGAAAACATCTCACCAAAATGGACACGCCTCAGTCGTCCCTTAATGACCCACATTTTATTTTATTTTTCCAGCGAGACACGGAATATCGAAGTAAATGGTCCCCATCCTCAATATCTTGAGGTTAACTGCCGCAGCTGTTGCAGACAGTGTACAAATTGGAAAATTGAAAGGATTGCGCATCAGCGGGTGGTGGAAAAGTGGCCTCTTCGAATTAGAACCACTGGAATTGAGTAATCGGTTTGAGAAGCCCTGTATAAGGCACTGTTTTAATTCTTTCTGGAAACAGCTTTTAAAATCATTAGATACCAACTGGGAGGTTGAATGGTCAGGAAGGACGGAGGTGGCCAGGCAGTCAGAATGCTCCGAGTACGAATCCCGGCATACAGGGATGGAGATTTGTGCTGTGTGTTTCTCTGTATTTTGTTCTGAGTACTGCGACTTACGTGCTCGTTGAATCTGTGGAGTCTTAAAGTCCCAACAAGCGCACGCTGGCTGTACTTGTTTGATTTGGGTGTCCGCTCATGTGTCGACGACCTCGTCACGCAACCAGGGTTCCAAGTTACCAGGCGTCATAATAAGATTTTTGAGAAAGTCATACATGCGTAAATGATAGCTGTCATGGCACTTTTTAGGTTTTAAAGTTATCGAAATTATTTAATGGGGAATATAATTACTTTTAAATGTATTGATTTATTGAATGGTAATTAAAAGTCGCGTAGTGTTACACATCCCTAGTTAAAAAGGATCGGTCCTCAAATGTGCAGTTTAAATTATTTTTTTATACTTTCCATAATCTACTTCGGATATGAGTGGTACTAGGGAAAGGGTAACCACTAGGGGGAGAGTGGGATTGTGACTGTACTGAATTGATATTAAAAAAATATGGTTTCCATAATCATGAATGACTTTTCATTGTTCATAATAAGATATAAGATATATCCAATACGCAAGTAAATTCTAATGTGTCAAATAGGTTAATAAACCCATGTCTATTAAATCTAATTCTTCCTCCATCCCCTATATAATTTACACTGTCTTAATACATCACTATTTTTTAACCTACATTTTTTCTTCAAGGGACCCTTCTACTTCCAACCACACAAAACAAAATAACCATTTTTTTTATTGTAACACGCACACAAAAGTATCAATACCGCATTAGATGGCAAATTGCACAAAAAAAAAATCTGATGATGGCTACTAATTCCAAGTTAGTCGCTTCCACCAAACTCAAATAATGAAATAAAGAAGTACCCTATGATTTTTAACTACGGAGTTACCCTAGAGTGGGCATGCTTTTGGTTATTACATGGTCCTCCGGTCTGTGATTAACTTTTTTCTTCTCTTGTAGTATTCAGTGATTCAGCTCATCTCAAAACACGGTTTCCCGCAGTGATTTTTTTATTATTACCACCCCTCATCGAAAGTCGCGATGCTGGTGTTTTTAAAAAACAGTTGTTTTCTGTCTAGGCTACTGTCCTGTTTTATTCCGAATTTTGACTTAACTGTTGCGTTCCTACTCAGGTGACGACTTAACTGTGGTTCTAAATTATGATGCCCGTCCCCAATAGCCCTAGTTTAGCTCTAGTGCGACGATAATTCAAACTAACCTAACCTAATTTTGACCATGGTTGTACCCAAGTGATTCAAGGGGTATAAACGGTCTTAAAATTCGTATGTCGCTTGTGGCGATAAAAAGTCTATCGAAATGACCTATATACAGGGTGGCGCAAATAAAAGTGGAAAGTATTAAAAAAAGTTGTCTCAAGATAACAGATAAATGGGAACATTTAGTTATTTTCCCATATTCCTTACCCCCGCTGAAGTACGGTGGTGGGGGTTTCTGAGTTATTAGCCTACCTGTCTTCGCTTGGCCGGCCATGGCTGAAGCCAACAAAAGTTTGTCCGTCTGTCCGGAAGGGCCGGGACTTTTCCGTTCTCCATTTTTCTGGAAGATATAATGCAAGGTTGGTTTCTTCCTCCGTATACTTATTCCACTTCCTCTGCTTAGAAGGAAATAGGGTGGGGGATTTTATTAATTGGATAAGTAGGTTTGTAAAAGAAGAAATAAAATGTAGTGGATAGTGGATAGACTAGTTTTCTTTTTGGTAAGTACCAGGCCATTTTTCAAGATTGGAATTTGTTGCCAAATGGCCCAACAATGACCAATTTTGGCCCCCAGTGATTTGAGTTTGGCCCCCAAAGCCAAACAAAACGTCATGCCAAAATGGCCCGTCCAAAAACATAAAACAAAAACCGTCAGTGACGTAAATTTACGTCTTTTAGACGTTCCAAAAAATACTTTTCTTTAAACTGTCTTGCACGTATTTACATTTATTACTGGCTTTTTTTATAGTTATAGGTTATGCTATAATGTGCTATGCATGTGCTTTTGGTCGGTATGCGCACACAGACTCGTCATTTTTACTCTTTCACTCCCAATGATTCCATTTGATACTATCAAACTTGCGATTTTTTTCTCACTTAGTTACACCTTCACTTTTTTTAAATATTTTATTAAAATCTCACACCTTTTTTAAATAATGCTTGTTGTAGTTAAATGAAAATATGAAAAACATGGTAAAAATGAAATTCTCTCTGAAACAATTTTATTAAATAAATTGGCCATAAATTCTCCATGCGTGCATTTTTAAATGTTTAAATTATCGATTTTAACTATTTTCAACAAATAAAGTTTCGAAAAATTATTGTTAGTAATTTATTCAAAAATTGTGATTTCAAAATTTACCCCCAAGTTTTAATTTTAAAAATTAAGATTTTTTTCTCCTGCTTTTCATCAATTCATTCTGGATGCATGATGAGGCTATTTCACAAATTTTAGAATAAAAAAATAAAAAGTTTGGATTTGAAGGGTTAAAGCAATAGAAATTAGTGACCACACGAGCGAGAAAATGTGGCTTCAAATTGGGACATCACTGGGTCAATCCTGTATTTAGATGTGTGTGGTATATATATATGTTTATATATAGAAGAGAATAGTGTTATGGGTAGATAGGGGTGGGAATCTTGCATCCCTCTCCCGTAGGGCCGGATTTAGATTTTATGCTCCCCTAGGCAAGTGGTTTTTTGTCGCCCCCTCTTCACACCATCGTAAAGGAGGGAGAAATTTGACCTCAGAAAGGTCTTTGCGAAGATAATTTGTATTTTATTCTAATTCATCGTGAAGTAAAATTAATTAAATTAAATAAATAACAAATTAAATTAAATAAATAACGCGCTGTAGATACACACTGACAGCCAAGCGAAAGATTCGCCCGTCCAGCGTCACCTATGCGAGGAAGGGGAATGGGACTTTTATTCGTGGACAGCATGTAGATGTAGACATGTATTGTAATTTATAACATTTAATGGAAATTTTCTGACGAAAAAAATGCGGAATAATTTTGCGCCCCTCATCATGGTGCGCCCCTAGGCCCGGGCCTACAGGGCCTATTGGTAAATCCCGCCCTGCGCCGTAGCATTCCCTTCTCCAAAGTCATCATTAACAAAAGGATCATTAACGAAAATGTCATTGTCTTATCCTCTTGTGACGTGGCGTCCGCATTTGGGGACATTTTTTAAAACCTCCCCACAAGCAATTAACATGTTAATTAGTTCCAAAATGTTAATTAGTTCCAAAATTGACCTGGTCCAATAGAAGAAGATCCAAATATCAGTTTTCAGCCTTTGATTACAAGTTTCAGTCATTTATTTCTATAAAAAAATGAAGTTGAACGAGGGTAAATACGATATTAGAGTTCTTAAAAAAATTAATTTAAACTTTTTTTTCAAACTTTTCAAAAAGTTCTTTTAGTAGTTAATTTTAAAGGCATTTTGCATTAAAACAATGTTAAAATGAACTGTTAACTACAAATAAGTGATGCGGCCTTTCCTTTGCATTTATAGCACAAAAAATGTGTATTTTTAGAGCTAAAGGCGTGTCTCTCAGTAACTATTAAAAATAATTTTTTTAAAAATTACTTTGCAAAAAGAAAAGTTGGACGGTATGATAAGGTATTTGACAAAAAATATTAAATTATAATTGATTGGTGTTTGGTGGTTTTTCCTTATTCAGAAATGACACACAAAAACTTTGAAAAAAGCAATGAAAAATTTGGAAAATTAGTTTGCGCATAGAAAAAAAAGGTGACATTTTTGTAAAAACAGTCATAAATGCTGAAGATCTTCAATATTTACGATTTTAAATACATAAAAATGTTCTTATTTTACAAACAATCTATAATAATAAAAGAAAGTCTCTGTGTGTGTGTGTCTGTGTGTTTGTATTCGGATCGTAAAAGACATACTTATACTGCCTTCAGAAATTCGAAATTTTTAAGATAGATTCCCTTTAATACCAACGTGTGCACCTGAGGCTTAGATTTTTCATATTTGTTCCATTTTTGGAGAAAATTCGAATTTTCTGAAAAAAAATACACCACTTTCGCTCAAACCCGATCATTTTTTCTCTTTCCTGATGCCATCGGCTGAAAAAATTAAATAAAACTTTTAACGAAAACATTTAAAATTCAAAATGTTTATTTTATTCTTTTGCCATTACTTTCAGAAACTAAATTCATTATTTGAAAAATAATTGACATGTTTCAAGTGACGTAATTCCGCCAGTCTTCATTCCCGGATTTTATTGTGGGTTTATTTGATGTTTTTTTTCATAGATTTTTCTGTTGACTGCATGTATGCATATTTAAGCAATAAATGTATAGTTAAGCTATTACTGAACTATGATGGTTAATAAAGGCCATCACACTAGAGCTATTAGTATTTTATGTCTTTATTTTTTCGCCAAATACGTTGCCAAACTCGCCAAAATATTAACTAAAATTCGCCAAATTATTAACTAAAATTCGCCAAATTATTAACTAAAATTCGCCAAATTATTAACTAAAATTCGCCAAATTATGAACTAAAATTCGCCAAATTATTAACTAAAATTCGCCAAATAGGCAATTTCTTTTATAAATAATTTATAAGCTGGTCGGTTGTTCGAAGGTCATTGTGTTAGAGCTGTATAATGGGTGAGGGTAGCTATATCTATTTTCTCGCCAAATTATTTCCCAAAACGCGCCAAATGAGCTAAAAAGGTTTTATGCATTTATGAGGGAATTGTGATGACATTTATGAGTGCATTTTATAGCGTATTTTTCATTTTGGAATTTTAAGGCAATGAAACGGGATTTTATAATTTATAACGATCGGAAACAATAAGAAGTTTATGATCCTATAACAGGGTATATGGTACACATATTTGGAATCTATTTGATATTTTTTTATTCCGTGCGAAGAACGGGTATAAATTTGCTAGTCTATAATAATAAAAGAAAGAGTCTGTGTGTGTGTGTCTGTGTGTTTGTATTCGGATCGTAAAAGACCTACTTATACTGCCCTCAGAAATTCGAAATTTTCAAGATAGATTCCCTTAAATACCAACGTGTGCACATGAGGCTTAGATTTTTCATATTTGTTCCATTTTTAGAGAAAATTCGAATTTTCTGAAAAAAATAACACCACTTTCGCTCAAATCGGATCATTTTTTCTCTTTCCTGATGCCATCGGCTGAAAAAATTAAATAAAACTTTTAACGAAAACATTTAAAATTCAAAATGTTTATTTTATTCTTTTGCCATTACTTTCAGAAACTAAATTCAATTTTTGAAAAATAATTGACATGTTTCAAGTGACGTAATTCCGCCAGCCTTCATTCCCGGATTTTATTGTGGGTTTATTGCATGATTTTTTCATTGATTTTTCTGTTAACTGCATGTATGCATATTTAAGCAATAAATGTATAGTTAAGCTATTGCTGAACTATGATGGTTAATAAGCCTCGCACTAGAGCTATTAGTGTTTTATGTCTTTATTTTTTCGCCAAAGACGTTGCCAAACTAGCCAAATTATTAACTAAAATTCGCCAAATAGGCGATTTCTTTTATAAATAATTTATAAGCTGGTCGGTTGTTCGAAGGTCATTGTGTTAGAGATGTATAATGGGTGTGGGTAGCTATATCTATTTTCTCGCCAAATAATTTCCCAAAACGCGCCAAATGAGCTAAAAGGTTTTATTGTGATGACATTTATGAGTGCATTTTATAGCGTATTTTTCATTTTGGAATTTTAAGGCAATGAAACGGGATTTTATAATTTATAACGAGCGGAAACAATAATAAGTTTATGATCCTATAACAGGGTATATGGTACACATATTTGGAATCTATTTCATATTTTTTTATTCCGTGCGAAGAACGGGTATAAATTTGCTAGTTAGTCATAATTTGAATTTTTTTCATACTTGTTTTAACATATTGTTTAGAATTCCTATGACTAGAAAATATTTTTGGTTGCAAAATATTAAGCCTTAAAACAAGAATCACATGGTATAATAGGCTGAAATATGAACATTAACTTTTTTCCCCTTTTACTAATATCTCTAAAACAAGCAACGGAAACACATACAGCAGTCATCAAATCCGCAAAACAATGGATGACACGGAAAATAAAATTGTCAAAAAACTTTATTCCATATCAAATAAGTACCGAGTACATGCTTCTAAGTTTGAAACAAGCTTCGCCAGCCAATTGCTTCTTCTAACCCATTGTGAAATGACTTTTATTCTTAAATGACACTCGAACGATGCAATGACTCAACTTCACTTCAACTCTCTCGTGAAACAATAATAATAAAAATATGAGAAGTTGAGTTGTCTTCTTCCTTGGCTTAAGTAGTATTTAATTTTTTCTTCCATGATTTGTGGTTACATTTTTTTTTCTCTAATGGGGCTGCTATATTGGCGGTCAAGCCTTTTCAGACTCAGCATATTCCCCAGAAATGAGAGCCATTTTTTTGTGGCACCATCTAGGCAAACTCTCGATACCAATTTTGACGCGCAGATTACAATGAATCTATGAGCTCTCAGTGGATGTTAAAATATGCCGATATTTTTAATTTTGCCGAGAGAACCCAAGCCAAATTGGCCCTCCAGGGATCTTTTACCTGCCACATGACATGCGTGCAAAAGATTTTCCCATCCAGAAAATCTGACGACTCAGCCGGGGCTCGAACCCGCGATCTTGGGCTTACGAGGCGGACACGTTAGTTAAACCTTTCAGCCACTGAGCCGCATTGTGGTTACATGGATCTCTCATATAGATAACGTTGGTTTGACGACGTTTTATAAGGCAATGGTTAAATTTTTAGTATTAAAATGAGATGTAAATAAGAATTTAAATAAAGGCAAGAAAATGAATAGAAAATAGTTCATTCTCAGTACCTTTTATTGTAATTATAACTCATATCTGACAAGGGATAGATTTAGAATTTCACCCTGAGAAGTACTTGTTATCTCAAAGATGAAAACTTAAGTTATTATTGAGAATTAAATTTTGGTACTTAACTTTAATTGACTTTTTCGATAGTTACTTGCATTTATCCGTTTTTTTTTACAATTACATTTGAAGCTTCAAAAATTAAAAATACAATTTTCTTTCTTGAATTCGCTACTCTCCACCCCCGACACTGTTTGCTGTAGGTTTTATAGAGTCAATTGATAATATAGACATACAAACGTAAAATTAATTATTGACAAAAATGTCAGTTAAATTGTTGTCAAACCAAATTTAGAAAAATGGATAACATTAGGCAATAAAAAATAAACCGGTATTCGCGTACATGAGAGAGAATACATTCCATTCTTATACGTTCGTTTTCGTTATTATTTACTTTTGATTTTATTTCATATGATTACAAATTATACCGTCTTTAATCGATGTGGATAAAAATAGGATGGTATGCATTTTATTTGTAGAGACCTTCCATTATGTTTATAGATAGTCTAAAGTAGGTTTAGGTTATAAGATAGCTTGAATGACATAAGATGAACATTTCCAAACAATTGATTTGACAATTTATGATTGCTTTCATATAAACAAGAGTCAAGCCATAAACTTAATAATATAATAATATTGATTCAATTTCACCTTTTAACCGTCAAACTAAATAATTATTCATCGTTTAAAAAGCCTTTCTTACAATAACTTTTTTAAGAAATAGTAATTTTTAACGTTAATATTACTAATTTCTGGGTAATATTTGAACGAATTTTAATATATTTAATTTAAAATAATGAAAAAAAATATTAACCCAATAATGGGAATATTTCTTATGATGTGACGCTCTACATACTGCGATTTCATTGGGTGTTTTGTTTTCTTTCCATACTACTTGAAACAAGCTCATTGGTTTTTTTATAACGTCATGCGCTCCGTACTGCGATTTCATTGGTTGTTTTGTTTTCTTTGACAAAATGTTGAAACAAGCCAATTTGATTTGCACATTCAGCATTTTCTTCTTGCATTTGTAGCACATTTAGCTTTAAAAGAATGGGAATATGAGAATGAATACGTAAAGGAATGTATTTGTCATACGAGTCACGATGTACTTGTATATTGAAATAATTTATTAATTGTGAAAAAATTTTGTGACTTTACTTCTGAAAAAGTGACAAAGAATTTTCCCCGCACGCCCTCTCATACATATTCCTTAGTTGTATTACAAAATAATATACAAACATATGTGAGCGCCAGAGACTTATTATGTTGAAACCTAGTAGGGTGATTTAATCGGTTTTAACTTTAATAAAGCATTTTTAATAATAGTCCTTAATAATTTTAAACACTTTTTCAATGTAAACAGTGTTACATAAAAGCATTTGAGTATAATGCTTCAAAGCAGCTATAATAACAAAGAACGTGACCGTCTACAGAATTCTTTGCGTTTCTAGACATGGAATCCAGCAGCAAGTTTATCGTCTGCGCGCACGTGTTCTGGCAACAGAACATTCCTCTTTTAACCCATATCAACAGCGCGTATTTAATCTTGCTCAATATGAACAATGGAAGGTATTATTCCTGCCAGAACATTACAGATTGTTATATTTTTTAGCCGTTTAGTAGCGGCGTCATGGAAAAAGAAGGAGAAAAATGGAACGTCCGGTGTCGAAAGTGAATATGCAACTTGCCCTTTGTGAGCCGAAGGATAACAGGTGCGGTGTTGCGACCACTTAACGAAAGGAAGTTGGAGCCAATTATATTTTAGCCTGCGAACTTTTTGCCTAACGATGTGTTCGGACGTATAGTTGTTCTGATGATCCACACCTTTTCTTTTTCAGGTGTATTTTTAAACATAACAATCCCATTAAAATAAATTCCATTTCACGAAAAAATGTAGTTTACGGACTAAAATATGTCGGAAAGGTGTAAAAATGATGTCAATATGTCACAATTCAAAACAAACTGAAGAAGACAGCTGTAATAAACGTCTTAACTTCACAAAACTCGGCTGAATATCAATGTTGAAATTAATACATATGAAAACCTTTAAAACCAACTGATGACACAAATTTATTTAACAAAAAAAATTACATCAGAAAAAAATGACATCATTTGGCGACAACAAAAGAAACACGTATACATTATTTCCCTAAAAAATATCATTTCGAATTTTTTTATAACCACTGAATGACCCAAATGTCGATGCTCACGACCTTTTACGAAAACAACAACATTTCTTTCAACTGTCTAAATACATGAGTAAAAACCAATTATGTAAAATTAGTACCTAAAATCATAAACTTACTGCTTCACCAGCTGGCTAAAAATAAGCAGTTGAACAAGGCAAGGCCCACAGGCAGATCAAATTTTTCGCAAATCAAAACAAATAATTGAGACAACAACAAAAGTTTCGCAACTTGAATCATCCAATTTATTATTTGTTGGGCACGGGTTCAAGCAAAACAGAAAAAAAAATGGAATTGTGTGTAGGAATATTACGATTCAAATTACTTTTATTCTTCTATTTTCAAAATATACAACCTCTTATTATAAAAATATTATTTTATCTAATTTTTGTACCCTCTGAGGTCGTATGAGGTTTTCGGTTTTTAATAGAGGTTAAATTTATCTTATAAGGAAAAGAATGCCCGCTTTCTAATGATAATTTGATTTTCACTTTCAAATGATGGTTTTGATTTAAGGATTTTTAATGATGAGACACTGGCTATTAAAGAGTCAGTCTATATTTTTACAGAGCAATTTTTGATCACGAACTACGAAATAAAATTAAAAAGAAAAGTTAAAGGTAATTTTGCAATCTAAATTAACCCTCCTTATAGTAAAGAATAAAGATAACTGAAAATAGCGTTTTGGAAAATCCAACCAAAACATTTTTAGCCTACTTTTCTTTTTTTAATTCGAAAGAATTAAAAAAATGAAAAAGTAGGTATTGACATGCGGTCGATGTCCGTCTGTCCGTCCGTACCCCCCTTCCAAAATCGGTTCTAATCATCGGATCTTAAAAATTCTTTTTTTGTTAGAAAGCTATAACCTCAGATACCCAACTTTCATACTTTTTGTCCGTCTGTCTGTACGTCCGGACGGACATAAATCTACTATCTGTCGGCGAATTTCCCATTGAATTAGCATTGAAATTCAATTTTGAGTCATTTAAATCACTGTAGGTATTGAAATGCGGTTGATGTCCAACTGTCTGTCTGTCCATCTGTCTGTCTGTTCGTATGTCTGTCCGTCTGTCTGTCCGCCTGTCTGTCCGCCTGTCTGTCCGTTTGTCTGTCTGTCTGTACCCCCCTTCCAAAATCGGTTCTAATCATCGGATCTTAAAAATTCTTTTTTTGTTAGAAAGCTATGACCTCAGATACCCAACTTTCATACTTTTTGTCCGTCTGTCTGTACGTCCGGACGGACATAAATCTACTATCTGTCGGCGAATTTCCCATTGAATTAGCATTGAAATTCAATTTTGAGTCATTTAAATCACTGTAGGTATTGAAATGCGGTTGATGTCCAACTGTCTGTCTGTCCATCTGTCTGTCTGTTCGTATGTCTGTCCGTCTGTCTGTCCGCCTGTCTGTCCGTTTGTCTGTCTGTCTGTACCCCCCTTCCAAATCGGTTCTAATCATCGGATCTTAAAAATTCTTTTTTGTTAGAAAGCTATGACCTCAGATACCCAACTTTCATACTTTTTGTCCGTCTGTCTGTACGTCCGGACGGACATAAATCTACTATCTGTCGGCGAATTTCCCATTGAATTAGCATTGAAATTCAATTTTGAGTCATTTAAATCACTGTAGGTATTGAAATGCGGTTGATGTCCATCTGTCTGTCTGTCTGTTCGTATGTCTGTCTGTTCGTATGTCTGTCCGTCTGTCTGTCCGCCTGTCTGTCCGTTTGTCTGTCTGTCTGTACACCCCTTCCAAAATAGGTTCTAATCATCGGATCTTAAAAATTCTTTTTTTGTTAGAAAGCTATAACCTCAGATACCCAACTTTCATACTTTTTGTCCGTCTGTCTGTACGTCCGGACGGACATAAATCTACTATCTGTCGGCGAATTTCCCATTGAATTAGCATTGAAATTCAATTTTGAGTCATTTAAATCACTGTAGGTATTGAAATGCGGTTGATGTCCAACTGTCTGTCTGTCCATCTGTCTGTCTGTTCGTATGTCTGTCCGTCTGTTGTCCGCCTGTCTGTCCGCCTGTCTGTCCGTTTGTCTGTCTGTCTGTACCCCCCTTCCAAAATCGGTTCTAATCATCGGATCTTAAAAATTCTTTTTTTGTTAGAAAGCTATGACCTCAGATACCCAACTTTCATACTTTTTGTCCGTCTGTCTGTACGTCCGGACGGACATAAATCTACTATCTGTCGGCGAATTTCCCATTGAATTAGCATTGAAATTCAATTTTGAGTCATTTAAATCACTGTAGGTATTGAAATGCGGTTGATGTCCATCTGTCTGTCTGTCCATCTGTCTGTCTGTTCGTATGTCTGTCTGTTCGTATGTCTGTCCGTCTGTCTGTCCGTTTGTCTGTCTGTCTGTACCCCCCTTCCAAAATCGGTTCTAATCATCGGATCTTAAAAATTCTTTTTTGTTAGAAAGCTATGACCTCAGATACCCAACTTTCATACTTTTTGTCCGTCTGTCTGTACGTCCGGACGGACATAAATCTACTATCTGTCGGCGAATTTCCCATTGAATTAGCATTGAAATTCAATTTTGAGTCATTTAAATCACTGTTGCCAAATCAACAATGGCATGAGAAACTTTATTTAAACATATTTGAAGCAAAATAATATTTTCATGAATCAGTTTGGAATGACGTCATAAAATGTAGTACAATTTGATTCTTTGATTATTCATTAATTATCTACCAAGAAAGCGGCAAGGCATACTTTTGCATGCAATTATGCTTAGTTTTAATTTACATTTCTTGTTTTTTAATGCAGTTCGGAGTAGTTTCATTACTTTTGTTATTAATAAATATTTATTCTTCGAACTACAAATAAATCACGAGCAGATGATAAATAATATTTAATTAATTTGCGAACGAATATTAAGGAAAATAGTTGATTTTGGCTTTTAGAAGTTTAAATTATAGCTGGGTGCTGTGTTTCGATTTTTTTTTCTAATGTGTATAAATCCAGTGTAGAAACGGCTGTTGATGATATTTACTTTAGGAACCTAGTTTTTTTCCCGATTAGAACTTCAGTAAGTATTTAAGTAACAGGAAAGTAGGCTATTTTAGTTCTTTATGAACTTCTTGTTTCAACAGGACATTGGCATTTCGATTGCTCATACTTACTTTATTGTCTTTATTACGCTTTTCCATAGTATTTTAAACCATACCCCCTTATATTTTTACAAAATTAAGTTCTACACAATCCATAGCACGTTGAATATTTGTTAAATTGTGAGTTATTTTTAGATTTCATATCATCCTTGAAAAGCACATGAACTTATTGTGTTCGAAAGATTTATGTGATTCCAAACAACTCTTTTACTCATTGAAAATATTTCTGTATTTGTCATTACAATACATCTTTATTCTTTCAGTTACTACGCACGATTCGATCTAAAAGGCGATCCAATAGAACCAAATCCTAATAATATGTCTCCTTATTGTTCTAAAAGCAGATTCCGAAAGTTCTTTATTGTTTCTAAATCGAATTATTTTTCGGAGTTCTTTCCTAACCCGAAACTCTAATCTAGTTTGCGGTATCGTTTTGCAATCAATCGTTCGTTAACTTAGCCGTTCCACTTTCTAAACTTTTTTCTTTTTTGTAATCGCTTCTTTAGAAAAGAAAATCGACGCTGTTCTTATTTTCTAATAGGAAAAACCACTTGTGTAACATCATAACAATTAAGTTTTAATTGTTTAGTAGTTTTAGAAAAATAAAACGATTTATAATTAAAGGTAAATGATGACATTATAATGACATTACAATGTAAATATTTTTGTTTGATTGGTATCTACCTTTTAATGAGGAGATAAATCAATCAATTAATACATAAATAAATAACCTATTTGAGGTTTTTTTAGTGGTACAAGTGAAGCATTAATTTTTACTCTGTTGTACATGAAGATTTGATTTTTTTTAAAAAAAAAGTATTTTGGCTTAACTGCAATGGGTATGAAGTTGATTTTTTTAATAACTTATCTTTAACGGTGAACACATCACAAATTAAAACCTCATTAATCCAATGTTCTAATGTTTTAGAAACTATAAAAATATAATAATAAAAATAAAATATAACAATAAAATGATACGGAAGATTACCGTATTAGTTACACTTTTTCGAGGATACACCTTGTCTGGGTTTAGCCAGTCGTAGTCTAAGTTGATTAGTTACTCATAATTATATTTTGTTAGCCAGTCTGTTTGTGAAAGTTTGCAAAATGAAATTGCTTTTTAAATTATTTTTTCTTAAATGAAATCTTGTATTTAATAACATTCTGAAAATTCGTTCGAACATGACAGAAAATTTAAAATTATTATTCAGGCGAACACATATAGAATGCTTAGTTTTTAGAATTTTTTTTTTCAAGGTAACTGTAAAATTGTAAAATAAATTTTCTAAAAATTGTATGTGTTGGTGTTTTTAGGGAGAGGCATGTTTAATTTATTGACAACATGATTTGACAACAATAAATGTACAAATCGTAAATTGATAAGTTTGCGAGCGAGGTTTTTTTTCAATGTTTATTTCCTGAAAAAACTCTAAGTCATTATAGTTGTTTTTTCTGCAAACAAAGTAAGAAAGTAGAGAAACAACATTGACGTCAACATTTGTAAACGTCATAACGTCAACATTAGTTTTTCTTTTAAGATAAGATAGTTACAGAGAAAAAAAATCTAAATGTTTATGTATATAATAACTGTTAAATAGTAAAAGAGTTATGGTTGAAAAATATCTAAATCATTTGAGTCGTTTACTGCGAACGAGGTAAATTAGTAAAATACAGTAAATTAGTAAAACGAGGTAAATTAGTAAAATACAGTAAATTAGTAAAACGAGGTAAATTAGTAAAATACAGTAAATTAGTAAAATACAGTAAATTAGTAAAAAGTACAGAAACAACATTGACGCCAATTTCTTTCTTCTTGTTTTACGATAAATAAATATAACAATTTCTAAAATGTTTTATTTGTTACAATTTGTACCAATACATTTAAAATTAATGTCAATATAAAAATAATAAATGTATTTTGTCTTAGAGGTGTTTTTTTTACAAAATTACTTACGTACGTGTATTGCGTGCAGAGAAAACAAATAAATTGAAACTATACGTTGTTCTAATTTTTGTTGCAATTTATAAAAATGTAAAAAGGAATACTATGATGAAAAATATAATAGACAAAATGGATGCACATATATGATAGTCTAACAGTACAAATAAAGTTCTACAAACTAAACTTAACCCATTAACAGCGTTTGGTAAGAAAATTTGCCTAACGAAAATGAGCTTTGTTTATCAAAATAAACGAAATCTAAGGCAAATGAAGACCATAGTCTTGAACAATTTGTATAGTGCAAAATAAGTTACACAAAAAATGAATTTAAAAAACTTAAACTTAAAGTTTTTATGGGAAATGAAGGTGTTAATGGTATTCACAAAGTCGTCGTCAATTGTTTAATATCGAATAAAATTTAGAAGCAGACGATTAATAAAACGATTAATCTCTATCAAACTTATTCGATCCAATATCAGGTCTTACTTGCAAGAATTTTCACCGGATGTATTCCATAAAAAAAAGTAGACACCCCTAAATTAGAAATATCTACCAAACTATAACGAAGATAGAAGCTTAAGTATTAAATAACTGGCAATAAAAGTTATAAAACCAAATAACCTGTTTTCCGTGTGAGGAAATTTTTCTCATAAGAACGGAAGAGTCGCCGGTTGCGATGTCCTTCCCTCGGGCGGGCACGTAATCTTTCTCAACGTACATCCAGATCGTTAAAAGATATTAAACTACTATTTTTACCTGTTCCTTTGAATGTATTTAACTCAGGAAGCATTTTTTTTAAAAATGTATACATTTTTATAAGCCGTTATAGCGTCATTCAACGGTCCAATCCAAGATGTTTGTAACGTTATAAAAGAGTAACGTTATAAACAAGGTTGAATATTATGCGAAGTAAATCATGTAAAATACGTTTTATATGCTCATATGATTAAAGTTATAAAATGACATATATTGAAAATTTTTTAGCTCTGTGTGCTATTAGTAGTAGTTTCAATTCTCCTTCTCCGGTCACTAATTTTTTTTGGTGGGAAATAAATTTCGTATTTGGTGACTTTTCGCATCATTTGGCAAATAAAATAAAATTTAAATGGTGGAAACGAATTAAAAAAAAATATTTTCTCAAGTAGAATGCATTTTTAAGAAGGTATTTTGGATATCATATAAACATACATTTTTAGCATTATAGACGAGGAGTTATTTAAAAAATTTCCTTAAAGGGGAGATATTATAACATTAAGGTCTATGGGCAATTTAACGGACCAATCATTATTATCATTTCCAATCATATCCAATCATAAATTAATCATTTATGGTATAATAAATTACACAAGCCGGAATATATATGTAATAGTAGTAGTAATAAACGGAGTTGTCGTAGTAAGCGAGTTTTTTTTAAAACCGAGTTTAACTGTATAACTTTTTGTTTATATAGATGATAATGTAAGTACTTATAAAAAATAACTATATAATTCTAAATAAAATAACAAATAATAATTCGAATATACAAACACTGATATTCAACAATTTAAAATCATGTGTTTTGTGGAATATAGATTAAAGATTTCAGTTTTACGTCTGTTGAGAAAAGCAGATTAATTCGATATATACAGTTTTTGAATAATTATTATCAAAAATCCCTAACAGTTTCAATTTTAAACTCTTGTATATAAAAGCTGATTAAATATCCCGTGTTTTGTTTTTAATTCACCTCCGTTAAATCCATTTCGCACATTTAAAATTTAATCTCATGGTGCTTAACAAACCTGAATTTATCAAGACAAAATTAAAAGAATTGCCTTGTTTCAGGTCTTGAGTGGCAACAGAAATGCTGAAAATAAATGAAAATAAATTATTTCTCAAGCCTCGGTTGGTGAATTACTGTCACATGAGAAAAGAGCAACAACCTGAGCACCGATCGAAGGAAATGCAGAAATAAAAGCTGGAATCAAATACGTCACCTGAAACAAACCCAAATTGACAAAAAAAATTACAACTACTCTATCAATAGAACGTTCTATTTACATCTTCTTCCTAATGGTAAATTTTAGATTTAACCTTGATATGTAGTCTCAGACGGTTGATGTACACTCGATTACGATAGTAAATTAGCGTACTTATCGATGATTATATATGGTATAATTTTTTTTCATAATCCATTGTTTCAGAGCATAATGGTAAGGTGGTCGTTTGTTCTATACTAAATCTTTTTTAAAAGTCGATGTGTTTCATGTAACACAGATCTTAGTTCTGTTACAATTATTGAAATACGCGTTTATAAGTGTATTAATTGAAAAGTCGTGTATGGATTTAAAAAAAAATAGAAAACAATTTGTAAAGTGTTTAAATAATATTTATGCAATTGTACTTTAAATACAAATAATATGTTGTAATATTAAAATAAAATTAATAAAAATAACTGTTACTAATATTTTTTTTGAAAAATCTCTCCTTTTCTCCCTAAAGTCTCCCTTTTTTCATCAAGTTTTAAAATAATTTTTTTTAAATGAAATTTAACTGTAATTTTTTTAACTAGCAAACAAATAATTATAATACCGTTCTTTTGTCGAAACACCTAACAAAAATGAAAAAAAAAATCTTCCGAAACGTAATACATAAAAAAAGATCCCCACGCAAGCTTTCAAATTTTCCAAGTTTGAGGATTTTGTAATTGGCTTCTTTTAAGTGACGTAGTTCCTTCCAGCTTTCTTTCTTGCCAATTGGTAGTAGTTTAATTTTTAAGTTTTAAAATTTTAAAACACAGTTACATTCATCTCTTTGGAAAACATCATCACTTAGATTCAGAAATTCATTCTAACGTAATCACTTAACACTATTTTAAAACAGGCAAAAAATTCTTTTAAAGAGAAATGTAAATCGAGTTTGCATCGGAGAAAGTAACAAAATAATTTAAATTTTATTAATTTTGTGAAGATTTAAATTAATGGTTTTTAATACATTATTTTTCAACAATAAATAAACGAATAAACAAACAAAAAACGCGTGCACAATTTCTTTTAAGAAAGATTGCATCGTTCTAAAATCTTTCCCTTTCTTTTTGTTTTCCTTTGTGTTTCCCTACACTACAAACTAGACAAATTTATCTTTATTGTCCCAAAATCTACAAATTTTAGTCGATATGACAGGCTATAACCTAAAATAAAATAAGTGAATTTGAATTCAAAAGTTAAAAAAAAAAATTGTCTGTGTGAAATCACTCTTCAGTTCGAACTAAAAGAGCTACAGACTTTGGTACACGAGTTCTTATTCCTTGCGGACTTCATATTAAGGTTTTCGAGAAAATTGCGCATGCGCAAGGGATAACTGCCATGGAACTTTTTAGGTTTTAAAGTTATTGAAATTACTTTATGAGGTATATAATTACTTGCGTACCTTTTAAGGTATATAACTTAATGTGTATGGCTTTATTGGTAATTGAAAGTCGAGAAGAGTTACACACCCCTAGTTTTATCTATATATTCGATAATAAATATACAAATGTTAGTATTTTGAGTGAATGAGTTACACTGACAAAAAAAGGTTTTAATACATATCGAGGGCAGCAGCAGAACAACATGCAGATTTAACGTGTTAAAAATTTGTTCTTTTTCTCTTCTGTGCCCCCCCCCCCCCCCCTCCCAATTTAAGCAGGCGATCCACATAAATAATTTGATACCTAATAGTTTCAAAATAATTTAGATCAAAAATAAAGATTGCGAATGCATTATAATATGATATATTTAATTAGAAAACAACAAAACCTGTAATAAATAACTTCAAAAACTACATACTTATGATCTCAAAGAGTACATTAGTTGCAAATTTCAATTGCCGATCACTATCGTCTGCACGAATGATAGTAGTAGTAGCCCAATAACGAAACTGGACCTCGCGTGACCAGTTTTTGGACAACTTTCATTGACGTGAATCAAAGTCTGTTATTCGAAACAGAATGCATACATAATATTTTTAGCTTACTTTTCTTTGTTTAATTCGAAAGAATTAAAACAAGAAAAGAAAGGTAGTAAAGAAGGGTCCGTACCCCCCTTCCAAAATTAGTTCGATCCGTCAGAATTTAAAAATTCTTTTTTTGTTAGACAGGTCTAACCTTAGAGACCCAATTTCCATACTTTTTTGAACGTCTGTCTGTACATCCGGACGAACATCTGTCTGTCGGCGAATTTCACATTGAATTAGCATTGAAATCATTTTTTAGTCCTTTAAATCGCTGTTGCCATATCAACAATAGCATGAGAAACTTTATTTATTTAATATTAATAAACAATGTGTTTTCAACATTTTGTCAAAGAAAACAACCAATGAAATCGCAGTATGCAGAGCGTGACATCATAAGAAATATTCCCATTAACATATTTTTTCTAATCGATAATATTTCATTTAAAAGCTCAGTTACAGTTTTGGCAAGGTAACTCAGTACTTTCACGAAGAATTTTCTCGAAGCTGAGAGAACCAACAACAAAAGGAGCAATTTTCTACGTGGTTTGAACGCCTGAAGAGTCATCTCAGCCTTTAATACATGCAATATTCCATGTTCGACGATTATTTGGACATTACTTATAACATTTTGTTAAAAGTAATAAAACCAGTTTTCTTTAACGAAACGCAAACGATAATGGAATGAAAAATATTAACCGTGAAAAAGAGTTAAATGCAGATTACAAATTTGATTTTTGTAAGGGGTTATTAAACTTAATGTCAGGTTAAGACGACAAATATTAACTATGTATCATTATATTGAATTTTAGAATATCCCGTTTGGAAGTTTATCATTACTAAAACGATTTTCTTTTTCGTAAATTGGATATATAAGTTCCATTCAATTTTTTTATAAGTGGTTACCAGAAATTGTATTATGAAGTTTAATTTACACAGAATATTATTTGAAAACGATTTTCGTATAAAGTTCCATTCAATTTTTGTAAGTGATTACCAGAAACGGTATTATTAAGTTGATTCAATACAGAATATCTAATTAGAATATTTTCATTTTGTATATTGTGGAAATTTTTTGTTCTTTTTTAAAAATTTCAAAATGAATAATAATGTATAAATTGAGTTATTATTAAATATTTTACAGATAAATCTCTATCAGTTTTAACAACAAGTAAATGCCCTTTAAAAATACTTATGAATGAATTAGTGAATTTCCTCCGTAAAACTGTCACAATAACTAATATGTAGCTTTAAACACCTGCAGCTCCTACTTTTATAAAGACATTCTTTTGCACAACATATTATGTAACAAATATGCTATATATAATTGCAATTATAGAAAATATTAACCCATTAACGGCGTGTTTGTGAATACCACTAATATCTTAATTTGCGAATAAAAACGATAACTTTAGGTTTTAGCTTCCACACTACGTTTATAACATAAAAACTGGAAGGTATTATAATCGTTCAGTTCGTTTGTCTGTCTGCCTGTCCGTCACCCGCTTTCATAGCCCAAACTACAAATGCTACGGACAAGTGTGGTACGTCAAAAAAGTTCAGCGCATCGAAATTAGAATGCATTGAAAATTTCAGAAAAGAATTCGAATTCGAAGTACTTCAATTATTTAAAAAAAACTGCAAAATTTAATGCTCGTTTAAAAAGCATAGGAAGCCATTTTTATTAGAATTAAAGAAACAATCGCTCGAGAAACTTCAATTCTTTTAGACAAAAAATTAAAATAAATTTATTTTTGCGACATCGATCAGTTTGAAATGACGTCAAATACATTTCACTACGAGATTCTTTGTATGTTGATATGAAATATTTGCATTCTATTTAAAAGCGAGGAATATTACATATTTATTCTTTCAAATATATAAATTAATTTTTGCAAACGATAAGTAATAATTATTGAATTTTCGAAATAAATAAATGGAACTAGCCAAATTTTGCATGAAAATGTTTAATATAGAATGAGTTCGGCGCCTTTTTACCTGTTAAACACAACTGTTGTGTGGAAGCGGGTTAAGTGACAGATTCTGTTACAAACCTACTTGTTTAAAATTTGTTTTTCGTGTAACTTAAATTGTCCTACATAAATTGTTCAGGACTATGGTCTTCATTTGTCTTATATTTTGTTTACCTGGAAAAAGTTAAGCAGAAAGCTAATTTTCTCATGGCAAATTTCTTACTAATCGTCGTTGATGGGTTAATAGAAAATGTCTACGCTTATACTGTTTACCGAGTATTATTGCAAATCCAGTGTTAAATCATCGATCCTGAAAATATTTCATTTTAATACCTGCCTAATGGCTAATGGTAACTTTTCATTTTTGAGAACTTTTATTCCTGAAAATTCCATAATACATAAAGAAATATATTCTTTTCTATTTCTTAAAGACTATTCCGTCAATTCGCGTTTGGAGCATTGACTCTGGTGACCTTCCATCATCATCTCATAAAGGTTGGACAGACAGCCTACTTTTGAAAGAGAAAAAGTAATTGCAGAGCGTTGTCGTTGCCAAATTCCCAAAGGAAATTCTTTCTTTGAAATCAAAATGGAAGAATAATCTTTCTTTCCAGTGATAGAATGGACACTAGGGTATTAGGAAAATGAAAAGTAATGGCTTTTGTTTGTATCTTTTTTTCAAAAAGTTTAAACATGTGTCAATATTTACCTAGCTCAGTTATATCTTTAAAAACACACATTGTTTTCAATTCAAAATAATTTTTAAAAAATTATTACTTAGGTAGAGTAATTTTAGTGTAAAATTATGTTTAATTTTTAATGTAAACTTCCAATCGATCCCCTTTCCACTGACCAGCACCCCATCAGGATATTATAATCACTTTCCATTCTGATACCAGCATTAATTTTTTTTTAAAAAGTGGATGTCCGGTTGCATCCAGGCACACTGTACTGAAGGGAAAAAAATTAAAGTTTTTTCAATAGTTTTCTTAGATATAACTGTAAGTAAGACAAAATTGTAAATGTGCCAACGTGGAGTGGGCCCATGTGTATTGACCAAAAATAAAGAAGGTTGTTTCTTTCTGTGTCCCATATATGGGTAGGGCCCACATTACCCAAATGGGTCCATACGAATACCACATTAGTGTTCTACATGGGAATTAGGGTTTAAATGTAAAAAAAAAACACTTAATTTTCCGACTTTTTTTTTTGTTAAGAGCAACCATATCAATATCAAAGCCCTGACAATTTTCCGAAAATAGCACTACAAAAAATGAACTACGTCAAATAAACTATTTTGTGAAAAAACACGAATTTGTTTTTAGTGGTTAAGGTTGTATTTTGTAACTAATGCAAGATCATCTAACTAATTCTAAACTGTTTTGAAAAATAATAGAAAAAATATACCAACTCAACGAAATCCCCAATGAAATATAGCATTTTTTGAAGCGGAGTCACTTTCGCAAGGATAATTTATATAATTTTGACATTCATGAAACCGCAACCCGGCAGGCATACTTGCAATTCTTACAAGAAACTCCATCCAGGCTTTCTCTCCTTATTTATTTATTTATAGTTCATCAATTTTGACGTAAAGAATCCCCCACATAGCCTCCAGTGCCACGTGTTGGTTGGGCAACAAATTACCATTATTATTTTCTTTTGAGATGAAAAATCGTACTATTTAAAGGTAGAAGTGGTTGGTGGTTTTTTGAAGCAAAAGCTGGTTTGAGAAAAGAAAAGAACACTAAATAATACTTACAAATCACCTTAGTTATATAAAAACGTTTAAATGATCGTTTGAATGAGTAAAAATCATGTTTGTGTATATTCAAATTCACAGAGAGGGTTAGGGTTAGCTTGAATTATCGTCACACTAGATCTACACGACGGCTATTAATTTATAGAGAGGAAAGGTGATCGATCAGCATTGATCAAAATCAATGACATACAATCACGAATCAACTCATTAATAAAAAATTATAAAACAGTAAACTACAAAAATTCGCAGCTCTTAATTACAATTTATCACAATTAATCTGGCATTCATAAATGACGTAAGCAAGCAACTAATTCAATATTACTCTGCTAGTTTCCGTCACGCACTAAAAATAAAAACATACGGAACTTCAGCAATAAGGGGCCCGGGTGGCCTAGTGGTTAAAATAACTGCCTACGCTAACATTCTGCGCACTGTACCCGGTGCGGGTTCGATTTCCGCCTTCAGCCTGGGTGTAATTTCTCTCTCTGTGTCAGTAAAAATTCTGTCTTTGTCTGTTTTACTTGAGGAAGGTTTATAAGCGGGTCTCTGATCAAGCACACAAACCGGAAAATACATGTACCCACCTACCTACTTGCAAACTTTATTGTTATTAAACTTGTGTCAGTGCAATCTTTTTCGACTTGTACTTATACTACAGAGTTTACTTCTTTTCACAGACCAAGGCAATTTAGTGTCAATTTAATGTCCTCTAAGCGATCCTTCGTTTGCGTTCACATCAGAATAGTGATCTTGGTGAATGCGTATTACCCCATCACCAAGGTTGCTACGATTTTGTCTACGTATTTGTAGAGAGCCAGTGTCTAGTGACTCTAACCTAAAATGTAGTAAAGAAAAATTCTATATTTGGCGATGTTTCCGTCTTTTGGCGATTTTCTCAATTTCTAAACTATAAACCTTGAGTATCACGCAAAATCTATAACATCAAAGTGTTCTCCTGATCTCGAAACGTCAGTCACGATCACGGTAAAGTCTTCAGAAAGCGTGCGAAGAAAAGAAAAATAAGTTTCTACAATGCTAAGTCCGCTCTTGTACCTTTCTTATTTTTTCTCTTTCGTAAGTGTGTGATCAGGCAAACATTCCTCTCATACCACCATCAGAATGTTTTTTATACAGGTGGAAAAATGGAGGAAAATAACGTTGGAAGTGACAATTGTGGTTAGTTAATAAAATTATTGAAGTTACAGGGCCCAGCCCTGTTTTTTGTAACTTAATACTTGTTTTTTCTTGAGTTAGGGTGGAAGTGGATAGGGATGGTCACAAAATATTTTTAATGATTTCATATTGCAGTACTGAAGTTGACATTTTAATTAGAATTAGAGACACATGTATTTCGTAAATTCTTTTGGTTTTAGAAATTTTGGGTTGAAATGTTGGGAATATTGAATCAGATACTAAATACATACACTTATATATAAGTAAAAACATGATGACGCATCCTTAAAAGGTTCTGAGTAAAATAAAACGAAATTTTATTCCGAATTGTATTCCTTTCCAATATCCCTACTGACATTGCCAACCCAATAGTTTAGTACATACATCCCTGCCTTAAATCTTTTTAATATATTAAACAAGAGGCTACATGACTTTCAACTACCACTAAATAAATCAATAAATTTAAAGATAAGTATACCATATAAGGTAAGTTCAATAACTTAAAAGCCTAAATTGTTCCCAAAAGCTACACATGAGCGATTTTCTTAAAAACCTTATTTTGACGTCTGACAGGTACTACGCGAACTCTCGTATCAAATTTGCAGTCCGTAAATCTTTTAGTGCGAGCTGTAGAGTGGTTTCAGACATACTGACAGACAGAAGGACCAATGCTCAAAAAACACTTTTTATTTAGAATCAGCACCCTCCAAAACCTGTAGAAAACACAAAACCTCCATTTCGGATTTTCGACCCCATCGCATTTCATTCATAACCTTATATTTCACATCAGGTAATTGAAAGTAATATTATGTTGAATTTACTACGAGTCAAATTCCCTCATGCTTTATCGTACTATTCCTCAAACAATTTAAAATTCTCTCTTCCAGAGTCCACTTTTTCCATTAAAAAAACTGTCTTGACCCCTAAACAACCTTAAATACCTTATTTTTTTCAAGCCCACGAACAGGTTTGTTAGGGTTGCGAAATTCATAATATGATGCCACCGTAATCTCTTCACCGCATATCCTCGAATTTATGCGGCATTCAGTTAAGCGTTCCGTTGATTGGATGGTGTAAACCACTTTTTATCGCGAGTTTAGTCTGCAGAGTGTCAAAAGATACGTCGTGTTTACGTTTACTTTAAGATGTTTTGGTTACGATCATTTTGTGTGTCTTTAACCTCTTCGTTCCAGAGGTACACCTAAGTGGATCTTTGTAAAATTAACTTCAAAACTTCTTTTTTAAAAAATTGTAAATTTATTGCATGTATCAGAGAAATGTTGTAAAGCAAGAGGGCCAGCGGATTCTGGAGGTCGTGAAAAAAACTTTTTCAGTGGTAAATTTATAAAACATTTTGCATTAAAACCATCGTTAGAATGGACTATTAATTACAAACTGGCAGAGCTGTTTGTTTATTCATAGCTCACGAAAAATGTGTATTTTTTACGCTTAAAACTTCAAATTCCACTAAATTGACGTGCCCGCAATAAATATTAAACGCTATTTTTTTTCAAATTTTCTTGCAAAACATACTTTAAAACATATAGTTATATGAAAAACATGTTCAAATCAAGAATATATGTGTTAAAAAAATTTCGGCAGGGAAGATGTTAATTATCAAGGATCATGAAGGATCTGTTCAATTTTAGGCTCAGTATATGACTATGGCGGATTTTTATTTTGTTTTGGAAGTGTGCATTACAAGCGGATCCAAATATGAGAGTTACATAATTGATAAGCAATTTTTATACTCTCGGAATAAAACTTATTTATTGCACTTAATTTTTATTTAAAAAATAAAGCATTAATTATCGATTTAACAATACAAACTTTAGTTATGTAAAATAAAAACTAATGTTAGTTTATAAATAGTAATTACTAATTAGTAAAAAAAAATAATAGTAAAAATCTGTATTTACTATGGAGAATTGAATTAAAAAATACAAATAAATTTAATTAAAGATATTTTTAATAAAAATATGTAAGTTAAAAATAATTCTATTTAAAATTAATTCTAATTAAATACAATTTCATCTAAAAATATTTTTTAATCAGAAATAATTGTAATTAAAAGTAAATTCAATTAAAAATATTTTTAATTCGAAACAATTCTAGTAAAAAAATTAATTGAAAGTAATATTAAAAAATTTGCCCCCCCCCCCCAGAAATTATTTATAGTTGCGCCCCATCACGATTGTTGTGTCCCCCCCCCCCCCCCCAGAGCGAATTTCTGGATCCGCCACTGCTAGTTTATTAATTTTTAAGGAAAAAAAACCACACCGACTACCCGAATTTCTGATTTTCCGAATGGGTATCAATTGAATTCCGACCAACTGATTTGTATTGCAATTGATTCGGATAATTGAAGTTCTACTGATATAGGTTTTAAACAAAAGTGAAATTGTAGTATTGTTAGGGCATCATCGAATATTTTGGTTTTGATTAAAAAAACCACAAACCTGAAACAAAGGAAATGATTTACGTTATAAAACACGACGGTTTAGCAAAAGAAAAATATAATTCTTGTTTTTCTTCAATTTTATGGCAACGTTTTACTTTTTTTCTATAGAGGCTATTTCACATATGAGAGAATTCACTACAATCGTCTGAAATTATCCGAGTCAAGTGCCTTGTCGTGATTTCATTTCAGTTCAAGAAACCAAATACGGATTTTTTTATTGCAACCTGCAGCTAAAAGAATCTTTAACCTTGAATTGTGAAAATATTTGAAAAATTTGCAAGGAGTACACGCAAATAAATGCTCGCACTTCTTTTTCGAACAAAACGATATAAACCGATACAACGAAAATAAGTTCTCATCATAATAAAATTTTCATACTCGATAATCCAAAGCCATCACCAGTTGATCATTCCCAATCTTTTATAATTAGAAATAGGAATTTTAAAAAAAAATGAAGCGTTTTTTTACTTTTAATTACATAATATGAATTATAAGGTAATGAAAGTAATGCGATGGGGTCGAAAATCCGAAATTGAGATTTAGTGTCTTCCACACGTTTTGGTGGGTGCTGATTCCGAAAAAGTGGTTTCGAACGTACGTATTTAACTTCCGCGGCTTGTGAAAGGTCATATTCACTATTCAGTTAACATTATTACTACTTGATTGTCTACCGCAGATAAAACCGTAAATACGGATGTCACTTCCGTGGCATGTGAAAATATAATTGACATAACAATGCCACTGGTGATCATCCTCAATGCAAGTCCGACGAAATTTACCGGAACTATTGCATGTGAAACGAGTTAACTGTTAACTAGGAAGAGCTTGGACCAATTATACTCATCCTTTGTTGTCATTTCCTTGTTCGGGAAGCGGCAATTCAAAAATATACAGAAACTTCACGATTCGTTAATTTGCGTAATCAATCCGGCTCCTTATGACCGCATGCGGAAGTAATTGCTTAATTTTAGATGATGATATTGTGTATCATAGAGATCAAAATGAATAGAAGTTTAACCGGCTAAAAATATTAATAGTACGTCTTTTTTCGAATATAGTTAGTAGTATATAGTTTTTTCCCTGAGAATATTATTTTCTCGAGACAGGAAGAAATTCTTTGTATATATATTTTGGATAATTCAAATTTCTTTTATAAATAATTTATAATCTGGTCGGTTGTTCGAAGGTCATTGTGTTAGAGCTGTATAATGGGTGTGTTTGTAGCTATATCTATTTTCTCGCCAAATTATTTCCTAAAACGCGCCAAATGAGCTAAAAGGCTTTATGTATTTATGAGGGAATTGTGATGATATTTATGAGTGCATTTTACAGCGTATTTTTCATTTTGGAATTTTAAGGCAATGAAACGGGATTTAATAATTTATAACGAGCGGAAACAATAATAAGTTTATGATCCTATAACAGGGTACACATATTTGGAATCTATTTGATATTTTTTTTATTCCGTGCGAAGAACGGGTATAAATTTGCTAGTCTAATAATATAGAAAATAAGCATCGCTCACTTTGTACCAGTGCCAATGAAAAATTGCTATTTTTTGTTATTCATTGTATGAATCTTAAATGACACGGTATTTAGGTTTTAAGATTTAACTGTTTTATATTACATTTGGTGGTAAAATTTTTAATTTTTATGCTTCTTTAAATTTTTAAATTTTCAGGCTTATTTCATTAAATACAAATACTAAAAATACATTAACAGGCCACAATAAATAAAACAGGAAAATTTAAAAAAAAACAGGAACAATAAATAAAAATACAGGAACAATTTTGCACAAGTTCTGTGCACCAATTCAGTCTTTAATTTACACATACTAATAATTTATATTGATCTAGTTTACAATTAATACTAACAGCTAAACCTAAACTAAACCCACCCCACCAAATAAAAAGAATTGCACATTTAAGAAAAAATTCCTCAAACATACTCTTAAGAATTTATGGTGGGAAAATGCACATCCAAACCTTCTGCTCTTTGCACTGGATGTCATAAACCACCCGCATATTTCCTGTAAAAAAAGGGGGGGGGATGTTTTCTTTTTCTGGAAAATGTGAGACTCTCCCTATGCAAGTCGCAGTTTCAACACAGCACTGACAACGAAATATTATCCTTATGACATCCCTTATCCCCCACCCCTCTCAAAATCCTTTCAAGTCTGCTTTAGCCACATTTGGCGTATAATAGCAAAGCTGGTGATTATATAAAAAGTTTTTTATATTTTATATTTAGTTTTTTAATCCCGTGCAAAAATCCAAAGTATTCATATCAATAATAGTGTGTAACTGTGAAGTCACGTTTTAAAGAAACCAGTGTGTACTTTTAAGCAGCGGGGAATCCAGAATTTTTTTTTATGGGGGTGGGGGTAAGACCGTTTTTTTTAATGAATGGAGCTAATTAACTATCTATTAAAATTCTTCATTTATCAATTTTAATTAATTGAAGTATAATAATTAACCATTTTAATTAATTGAAATCCATTTATTATGCATGTATTCACTGAAATTTTACTTATCTAAAGCAAGATAACTTCACTTTTTTAGGGGGAGGGTGAAAGAAGCCCCTATAATCGAAATAATATAAATATCGAAATAACATATTACAAGGTTCTCACAAACCATAAAAAAAACCCTAAAGAGCCACTAAATTTGAAACTTGTACTGCGGGTCCCTAAAAGCAATGGGTACCTACCTGTAGCCAGCCTAACCTACACTCTTAAAACAAACGAGCGGTTTTACTTCAGTCTGAGTTAATTTCCACTCCTTTCCGTGCCGAAAATGCACTTCTCCTATAGGAGTGAATTTCACTCTTTTTCGGAGTGGGTAAAAGAAATAAAAGAAAGCAATCTGCGTCCTACACTCTTAAAACGAGCGGTTTTAACTCAGTCTGAGTTAATTTCCACTCCTTTCTTGTGCCGAAAATGCACTTCTCATATAGGAGTGAATTTCACTCTTTTGTTTTAAGAGTGTAAAGTGTATTAAAATGAACCTAAAGTTATGATTGTTCTGAATGCTGATTAAAATTGGACCAGAAATTAATACATATTTTGTAACGCAATGAAAGAAAATCACCCCAAAATCGACTTTTTTGGACTTCAAAAAGGACTTTCTAGTTCGAAAAACTGTGTAAAAGCTACTCATTTCGATTTCCTCTATAGTATATTCCTAATCTATATACGTAAAAAAACCCTGAATAAAATGACATCTATCTCGGCTTTACTGCAGCAAATGACCCAAAAATAAAATAAATGGGACTGTTTAAGTGTGTTGAATTCGTTTTTTTTTAGTAAAAGAAAATCCATTCATAAATAGTGGTCATTTCACTTTCCGTCTTAGTATATTAATCTACGCAAAAAAAACCTGAGCAAAATGAAATATAACTATGCTTTACCGCACGAAATAACAGGGGGGGGGGATTAAATTTTGGGACGACCTTACGGATAGTCTAAAATTCGAAAAAAACCCAAAAAACGACTTTTTTCAAATTTCTAGGGCCAAAAACTGTATGCAATCTACGCCAAAAACTGAACAAAATTTTCATTTTCATTTATTTCAATTTCCACCTTGGTATATTCGAAATCTACGCAAAAAAATGAACCAAATGACATATCACTCTGCTTTATCGTAAGAAATATTAAATACAAAAAATTAAATTTCGAATCCTGACAGTCCAAAAAAGGGGAAACATTTTCCCACGTACTATCCCAATCGTCATCGGGAAGTGTGCGTAAGCTCACTCTTTACTTTTCATTTTTTCTTCTTCTCTCTTCTATTAATTTTTTTCTTTTTCTACTCACCCCTGAAACGGAAAAGGGGGGGAGGATTGCAACAAGGTGGAAGGATGTGAGGGGTGACAGATGTTTACCAGTGGAGGGAGTGTGTTTTAGGTGGAATTTGAGTAATATGGGACTGTTTAAATGTCTTTTGAGTTCGTTTTTTTTTGCTGTTTAAGAAGTGCATGTGTAAGAAAAGACGTTTAAAATTGTTATATAAAGAGATTTTTGGGTATTAAGTTATGCTGTTACTTGGAAAATGCTCTAACTCGATATTGGAATACCAAAATCTAAATTCGAATTTATTAAGATAGATTTATTTATATTTTAATTTAATGTTAAGGAAAAACACATTTTGTTTTAATTTAGGAATGATATAAAAGCTAAAACAGTACTTATTATTATTACTTATTATTTCTTTTAAGACAACTGAATTATTTTTTCGCAGTTAAATTTTTTTTCCTTCATTAAAAATACTAGTTCTGTTAAATTAAAAATACTAAATATTGAATATTTCAGGGTAATCAGAAATATTGCTATAATCAGTCTAAATTAAAACAGACAAAGCAAAATTCAAACGATACGATTTTAACTATATATGTTTAAAATATTAACTTCGAAAAAATTTACTTTTAAAGTATTGAAAAATAGTTTGAAAATATAAAGTTTTAAGATATTGACTTTAATATTAAAAATTCAAATATTGACAGCGTATAAAAAATTCAAGAATTGTCAAACGTCTTTTTTCCCCTTTAGATTCTCTGTTCATATTTCTTACCAAGCTCTAACGTCTTATTCCCTGCTGCTACAGGCTACAGAACCTTGCTTCCCGCCAAAATCTCCCATAGTAACAGCTGATCATATGGCGGTTGTAAGTAAGTGTAATTTTCATATGGACCGGAAGTAGGGGGGCTTAGGGGATTCGAAAATACAAACCACCCCTTACAACCTGCCAGAACGCGTCTCAACGAGCGGGAAAACGAAATTGAACTTCTTGTCGAACGTATAGTACACAACTTTTTCAGCTGTTCCATGACGGTATTGTTCCTCGCCTCCCCTCTTCCACCAGACTATCTTTTCTTCAGGTGTACAATAGAACGTTTCATGAGTCACCTTTCCAGGTGCGTTGGGTGACGTCACCGACCGCCGAACTCTCAGCAGGGTTCGACATGTCATTTGACCGCGGTAATTTTTTGGGGTTCTGGAAGGAATTTGAATGTTAAAAAAATATGTGGAAAGTTTTTTTTGGTTGCCTTGAAGTGGTGGTACAGTTCTATAGAAATCTCTAGCCATTGGAATTTTAGTTACATAGAATATATGTGTAATGTTATATATTTATGGTACATTTCTGCTAAACACTGAAATAAGATTAAGTGGAGGTTGTAAAATTGTATACATAAAAAAGTGCGAACTATCATAACTGGATAGTGTGAACATTCTTTGAAAGTTGAGTGAGAGTGATTACTTTTCAATAATCATCTGCATCTCAGACATCTGCACATAAAACATTTATTTTGACTTATTACAGCTCTTTTGGATCTTCACGAAACACGTAAGAATGTTTTTGATATCATCGACTGTTCGAATTTTTAGGCTATTAGAAGAACTATTGGAAGTCTCGTTCTTTTTTTAAGGAATTTTAAACTAAACAATTATTAAAATTAAAAAAAAAAAAACTAAAACTCCTCGGCGTAACAGCCTGCCGTGCCGTGCCCATCATTTCAGCTTCCGTGACCCAGGGCTCTGGGGTGCTAGGCATATGTCCCGGTAAGGTGGTCAGCCTCACGCGGAACCCCCAGTGTTTAGTTCCCAAGCATGCTTGGTACCCATTTTATCGACCCACTCAAGGGATGAAAGGATGGGTCAACCTCGCCCAATCCGGGATTCGATCCCCGGACCTGTGGCGTGGCAATGCGAAGCACTACCACTAAGTCACTGGGCCTCTAAACAATTATTAACTTATATAAACTGACCCTGACCAGATTTTTTTCAATTTCATTGCGGTACAGAAATGAAATAACCTAAAAAAATAATAATAAAACTATCGGAAAACAAACTTAATTTTATATGTTTGGAATTTGTAATCATTTTGTAAATTAATTGTAAATAAAATATTTTTTAATTAAAGCAAATGTTTCGTAACAAGGGTTCTGTAAAAATTGTTTTTCCTTTATGATAAACATCGTACAGTAAAAACATCCAAGAATACAATGTTTACTGATTTTAATCAATTGAAGCAATGACTCTATGATCTTCAAAAAACAGTGCAAATATATTTTGTTTTTTTAGAGTTGATTTAATAAGTATTATAAAATTATATGAAATATAGATTATAAATATTACTAAGTTTTTTTCTTTATATTCTGCTAAATTTTTGACAGCGGTTAAAAATGCAAAACATATACCAATACATTTTTATAAAAATTATAGCTTGTTGAAACCATGAAACGTGCAGGGCGTTTTGTGGCTCTGAACTTTTTTTTTGAACAGTTATGGTAAAGAAACGAAACTATTGAAATTTGATAATTGGACAACGGGCATGGCAATACAAATGAGAACTGAACTGTTTACTACAGCATGTCTCGTCACCTTAGATTTAAAAAAAAAATAACATGTAATTCAGATAAAACAAAAATACGCCTCCTTTTTATTTGCTCTACACTCGTGAATTCTATTTTATAATTTAGAACGAGCCGTCACGGTAATTAGTTCAGAAACTTAACCTGTCGAACGCAATCATGGCTAGTGTCAAGGGTTACAGCTTACAGCTTTTTTGGCCTCTGTGAATGGGATTCTTTGGGAAAATAGTGCATCGAGTGATTCTTAAACTGTTTTTATTTTGTGGATGATTCCATACTTGTACATATCGATCAAAAATTGATGCGTCAAGATTTGAACAATCACATGAAAGGAAAAGCTTTTACTAAAAACATCCGACTATTATAAAGTAACGGAAAATGTGGAATTGAAGGAATAATAATGTTAATCCTTTCGGAAGATGATGTACTAGTGCAATTATAATAGGTTTTCGGTTTTATTAACCTTTAACAAGGTACAATTTAAAATCAGAATCGTCGACTTTGTAAATACCATTAACACCAACACCTTCCGTGTAACGTAATTTGTGCAACATAAATTTTTCAGAACTATTTTGGTCTTTATTATTTGTCTAATAATTTTCTTGCCAATGGTGAGTGAAGAATAAAATTATCCACAATTGTTTTTTAATAGGAAGTAGTATTTTTCTATTTTTACTATAAAACATGCGCCTTTAGAATTAGTTGAGGTGTGGTTTCTAAACAACACTTTGCAATTCACAACACAGCCTTCAAATTCCGAATTTTATCAAAGAACGAATTATCTAATTAGCTAAGCTACCACTTTTCCCATAACAATAACCCACATCATCCTATTCATATTCTTGTCACAACGTGTTGCCACTGGTATGTAATAAAATAAAACACTAAAAACGGTTGGTAAGGTGGTGGTATTGCGGATACGCATTCTCTTTCTTTTACATTTTTATTTTTCCATAACAAATCATTCATCTGCAGTAGAAAAGGTTGGCTGGCCCTCTCTACCCCCCAAAAACTTGACTGGCGACTTCCGGGGGGGGGGGGGGGGTTCTTTTCACTGATAAACAGGTTTTGGCTCCCATGCTCTCACGGTTCTTTTTCCCCCCATATGATCTTACTCGTTAGGGTGGATGTGGGTTAGCTAGAATATAAGGTTTATCGCTTGTTTAGCATGTTTTGGCGAAGGTAATTATTAGAAAATTAATGAGCAGACGATCTTTTGGTTCGGAGTTAGTTTTGGTTTTGGTGTTCTATTTTCGTATATTCTGTTCATGATTACAACAAATGTTGTTTTACGAAGTTGTTTTGTGTTTAAGAATAATTGTGTTTTGAAGATTTTACTTTTTAAACATACAATGACATTGACACACAAAAGAAAAATATTGGATTGGTCGAATTTTAGTAGGTCATATAAGTTGCATGAAATAAATTTTTGAATGAAATAAATTTGGCATCTTACAAGATTAATGACGATCTAAAAATTATTGTATCTAACACATTTTAATGTATTCTAATTATACCAAAAAGTCGTAATTTTTATAAACAAGTAAATGAATAATTTCTTCTTTCATTTCATCGATGTTATTTCGGCAAATTTTGTATGATTTTTAAATTTTTGCGAACCAATTTTTTAAGCAAATTATTTGGTTCAATAGTTATTTTAAAAATGCTAAAGCTTTTAAATAAATGGTTTAAGTTATTTAACACAACTCAGAACTCGACAATGGAATATTCACAGTCATTTCAGCCAATTTTGATTGATTTACCCATTTTTGCGCGACTAAGTGAAACAAATTAATTTATTTAACTATACTGTTCAATGTTCATTTTAAAATGCAAAAGTTTTTTAATAAATATCTTAAGTTATTTAAAACAACCCTACATTCACAATGGAATATGTCTCAGTTCTTTCCTAAAACACTAAGGAAATTTCTTGAAAGAAACACGACAAAAGTATCTTAAGAGGTTGAAGATATACTTCTCAAGTTGTTTCACTCAAGATGGAGCGACGTTATAAGATAAAGAGAACAGAGAAGCTTTTGACTTTTTTTTTATGTAACAAAGAGGGAAAACGGACATATTTTGGGAAATGGAGACAAAAAGTAAGCTTAGAATACCGACACTTAAAAGCATATTTTTATAAAAATACAAGGCATTGTTTTGGACTTCTTAGAAAATGTCTACTGTTCCAAGTATGCATCCTCTAAAGCTGAGTATAGTTTTAGAATTGTATAGAAGTCATGTTTGAGTTTGAATTCTTTAGTTGAAATCAGTTAAAATTGATCGTACACCTGGGGAATTTCGGCATTTCAAAATTTCTTAAACTCTACTAGAAAATATGTAAAATGCTCTTTTTTACTTGTAACAAGTATTACATAACACGTTTTTTACGCATAAATACTGTCTCTAAAATGGAGTTAAAAGTCAAACAAATTTTGGAAACCCTAATCTTAAAAATTTATAAAAAAGATTCCATCCTTCAATATGAGGTATTTCCAAAATTGAAAGCTAAATTTCTTTTGACTGCCACTGTATATTTTTAGGTAGACTTATTTTACCTAGTGTATTTTCCTCAATACAAATATTGGTTTCTAATTTATAAGTTTTGGATGTTAACAAGTAGTATGTGTTGAGAAAGCAATTTTTCTGATTTAGAACAGCTTCATTCTGCAAGAAAAAAGAACTGTCAGTTATATTTAATATTTAGGGGGGAATTATTCTTTAGAAAAACTCTTTTTCTTTTAAACAATAATACCAAAATCATATTTGTAGCTTTACTTTCAAAATGCCACAAAACCTAAAATTTTTTATAGTATTTCAAAGTTCTTTAACCTCATAACATTGACCAAGGAACTCTCGCACCTTAATGTACTCTTGAAATATACTGACCAAAATGAAAACAGGAAACAGTAAAAATATTAAAATAATATTTTCAGGTAAGAATTGGGGAACAAATATTTTTATTTGACGAAATAACGTCACAATTGGTTGAAAATATCACAGTTAAAACACGTTATTTTGATATCCTAATGGTGTCTAAATGACACACTTATTATTTGGTTATTTGTTCTAAAAGACGTCATTTAAACAAATACGATATTTATGTAGGGTTTTTTTTGTTCAAATAACATGCTTTTAGCTCTCTCTCTCTGTCTCTCTATCAGTTCGTCAGATAAATATCATTACTATAAATAAATTTCCGATCTCCATCAATTAAACACAAACGTCCTTAATTTATTTCATATCTCAGGTACACTTTCCCACGAGACAATTATCCTGTGACAGAGAATATTGTTTTCTTTTCTCTTTTATCTCTCGTTAACATCTTCCGACGTAAACTGTGTGACACCCTGAAGGGATGGAGAGTTCTGGTTATTTGTGAAGAGTATTTCATTTGAGTTTTGTTCGTTTGTATTGGATGAACGAATCCTAAAACTGTTATTCGTATAAATTTTAGAAGAGTTTTAATTCGTCGACGTTTTTTTTCTTTAAATATTTCTTGCTTAACCTTTTTATGACGACTTCGTGAATACCATTAATACTTTCATTTAACACTTAAAACGTTAACTTTAAGTTTTTAAATTCGTTTTTTTTTAGCTTAATTTGTCCCACAGAAATTGCTCAAGACTATAGTCTACATTTGTCTTATATTTTGTTTTTAAGGCAATCTAGGTAAGAAAGTTCATTTTCAGGTGGCAAATTTTCTTGAAATTCGTCGTTAATGGGTAAATTAACATTCTTTTTTAAAAGTTTAGAGTCTAATGTTAGAATTAAATTCGAATACGAAAATAATTTTTTTTCATTCATGAAACAATATAGTTAAAATTAAACCAAGAATCAGCAAACAATAAGATTTATGACAGTTATTATTCATAGAACCGCTTCAACGCATGATTTAAACATATCAATAGTAATAAAATTCTTAAATAATAGTTAAATTAATTTAATTATTTATCGATTACCGTTTTCCAAATTTATTTATAATTAGTGTAGTGTCCCTGTCCATAATAAATACGTTATTTCCTTTTTTTCTTCAAATCCTTATTTTGAGTTTAAGAACAACGTATTTTTAAAAAGTTAAAGTAACTGGTCAAAAGGACAAATTTTTCCAAGACTAGTAATGAGCCGAAACGATTTCGGCGCCATGGCGATCATTTAACCGCGCCACTACGGCAACCCCTTTATGAATGATCCTCAGTATTTGCGGCGCTTTTCGCGGTAGCTCTCATGTAGCGCTTTCTCTCCATCTTTCGTAGCTTTTTAGAGTAGCTATTAGTAGAACCGCACGGATTATTTTACATAATTAAAGCACTTTCGATAGCTAAAACAGTGTCCAATACATTCCATTGATTGGTTTCACGTTCTAAATCGCAGCATCTCCGCAATTCGAATGGATACTCGCTCGGATCATCTCGAATGACAAGTGCATCACTTGTTGGATAACAGTGCATGATATCCTGTGGATAACGAGGATGAAATTTAATTTAGGATAGTCACCGGATAATGCGAATATGGCTTATGTGAATGTGGCTGAGTGGACCCCTGACCATGTAGTGGATTGGTTGAGAGGTAAATTTTTATTCTTGTTTGTCAACATTGTATATGTTTCTATCGGTCGGAGCGCTTGCGGTTGTTTCTTTTGATACAAGGTTTATTTCTGTTTTTTTTATTGATTTTCGTTGGTTTAGCGGAGAGGTTGATATTGTTTGTATATACTATTTGGTAGTATATACTATTTGGTAATGTGTAAATTATCCTAAGCGTAAAATCTTTATAAAATTTATCTTGTAAAAAATTACTTAGTAACAAAGAAATTGGGTTCGAGAAGAATGAGAAAAAATATCGAGAAGTCTTTTGATATGTTGTTTTATCAAGGCGTGATTTATATAAATAATGGTGCCGATAATCTAAATAATAAGTCATTCAAGATGGTTTGAGGGTGAAAAATAAATTTATGTTTATGAGTTAAATATGTATTACTTTTATAAGAATATAAAATAATAATAAGACTAAATTAAAAGTATCTAGTGTAACTATATTATCTGTTTTTCGAGACTATTTTATTTGAGAATGTTTTATAGTTTTATTATATTTAAAAAAAAAGGATTTTCTTTATTAAAATCATTATGCACACAATATTTATTTTAAACTAGCTAAAAAATATGCACGTGTTTTATAAATCAAGGAATTTATGTAAAATATTATTTATATATAATTGTAACAAAAACATAATTGTAACAAATAAAATAGACATAATAAACGTAATTGTAACAAATATATAACATAACAAAAAAACCATATTTATACTCAGGATTGTCACTCAATTTTTTTTTAAAGATTTAGTTTTTTCTTTTAGTTTAGTTTTAGTTTTTTTAGTTTTAGATTTTTTAAGAAAAAACCCTTTTGTTCGTGAACTATATTTTAACTATACTTAAATACAATCCGTATAATTGATAACATAAAATAATTTTATTTCAATTTATTAGAAGCTTCATTCCCATGATAACCGAATTTAAATTAAATTTTAAAATGTGTCCTTGAGACTTATAGAACTTTCGTGTCATGAAACTACTATTAAAATCCTTTTAATATTGTGCATCCAAAATCTAACCAACAAAAAAAAACAGTGAAATGTTTCATTTTAGAGCAGATTTAAATTGTCAATTATTTCCTCTGATTAAAGCTGGTCCTTAACATTTTTTTTAATCATGCCCTGTAGAAACTATAAATATCAATTCAATAACTTAAAGTTTGTATATCAATGAAAGCCTTTTCATATCTTTGTCTGAGAAGATAGCCCATAAAGCAATACACAATTTTATTAGTAGAAGATTATGTGTACCCCCATGGCCTGATCTAGGAAAACAGACTATAAGCACAACAGATTTTGGGGCTCCTTATGAAATGTTTTGCGTATGATTGCCTTTGATTATAGTGCTAATTTGGCTGATGTATTAATTTTTTTTCTATATTCTTCCTTGTTACATTGATCAGAACAAACATATTGAGTCAAAGTCAATCTAAAAAAAAGAAAAAGTGTGGCTTCAAAAATTATAAAATTTACTAAAATTTTGAGGGCACACAACATTTAGCATAAAAGAAACTGAAATTTAGGGCCCCCTAAAATTTTAGGCCTCATGGGAGATCAGGCCCTGTGTGTACCACATGCACACAACACACAAACAAAAGTTTTACCAATTACAACTGTTTTTTGACTTCCTAAAACCACTGCACTTAGGGATATTGAAATAAATTGAAATTATAGTTTAAATTAACTGTCCTTGGTTATAATTTAAAATAAACTTTTCACCCAGGTCTTGAAGATGAAATCCAACCATACACCCAATTTTTTGTGAATAACAAGGTGAATGGGTGTCAACTTTTGACTCTGGCCAGGGATGACCTGACCAATTTGAATATGACTAAGATTGGCCACCAAGAGCTGGTACTTGAAGCAGTGGAATTGCTCAGACAGTTGGTATGTATTTAGAGTATTAAGACATTATATTTTAAATTTACATTGGTTCTTAGTATTTTTTACAAGAATTTTAAGACTGTTTTAATTTAATAGTTTTTTTTAATGATTCAAATTTAATTGCATAAAACTTCTTTTTGGAATTGAAACACATAAAAAATTTCTTTCGATACAATTTAATATTACTATTTTAGATTAAAAAAAAATAATAAAAAGTCGATAGCTCAGCTGTGAAACAATTTCAAGTAATAGTTTATTTTGGGTGTTTCCATATTGGAAGGTCAAACTCTTTCAGTTAATTAACATAACTTGTTTTAATTTGATTAATACTCAAAAGTAGCTATTAAGCCTGTTTTTTCTCAAAGAACCTGGTAATTTCTCTATCTCCCTTTTTTTAAATTTTTTTTAAAGTTGTGACTATTTAGTTAAAATAAATGGTTGAAATTATGACCTGGATTGTGGAACTGATATAATTAATGGTTGAACAAAACAGATAATAATTTATTCTTTGGTATAAATTCTCTGGTTCCTATAAGAACCTTTATAAAGCTTTAATAAAAATAAGTCCAGCTAAAAACAAAATGGGATCTCAGAAAATTCTAAAATTTACTGACATTTTTTTTTTTTTTTTTTTTTTGGGGGGGGGGGGTCTATAGCATTGAACATAATAGAAACCAAAATATAGGAGGTCCAGGTGTGATTGTAAATCAGGCCCTCAACAAGATATATAAATATTACATTCTTCAAAAGGTTACTACCCAATTATTATTTTTAAAACTTCAATTTTAAACCCACACAATGCAATACGTAATATATTTTTTTACATTGCCATACTAACAAACTCCAATGCTTCCAGCATTACAACCTGACATCCGAAACACTGCAGTCCCTTGCCCTAAAACTGGGCTGCAAAGCCCAAAGTCTTTTTAACGACCTCAAGAGAGTGTGTCAGGACTTTGCAGACACTGGGAAAAAGGAGCGTGTGTCTGTGGAAACGCTGTCTGCTGTCTCTGACATCATTAATCTAGTCAAATCTCTCATTTCGTGGTTAGACAGGTAATGTGTGTTTTAGCTTGTTTTGGTAAAAATATTTGTGTTTGGTGTTTTTATTTGTTTATTATTGTATATAAATATAGCTGTACTAAATAACTAATCAAGTCACATTTCTTATTGATAGACAGGTAATGTGCATTTTACCTTTTTGTGTGTTTGCGTAGAAATATGAAGTAGTATATATCTTTAGTGTATTTTGTGTGTTAAATTATAGTAAAAAATTTAAATATAGCTCTACTAAATTACTAATCTAGTCAAATTTCTTATGGTTAGACTCTCATAGTTAGACAGGTTATGTGTGTTTTACCTTTTTGGGTGTTTGGGTAGAAATATTTGTAGTGTTTTTTGTGTTAAATTATAGTAACAGATATAAATATAGTTATAGTAAATAGTAAATAATATTATTAATTTATTTATATAAGGTTGGGGTCGTAGGTGTTCTTATAATTTACTTTTACAGAAGTCTTTTTTTGTTGTTGTTTTTTCATTATTTTGGTTTATCTGCTCCTACCATAAGTTTCACCTTTTTTTTCAACTTTTTTGTATTTTTTAATAATTAAATTGCAATGATTTCTTATTTTTATTAATTTAACATTGATACTATAACAAATAAATAAATAATTGTCTAAATTGCTTTTTTTAAATATATAAATTCAAAATTTTGAATACACAGTCAAGCTATAATAAATAAACATTTTTATGCCAAGCTATGTAGTTTCATAGTTATTTAAACAATATAAATTTGTGCTTCTTGTGATAGCTATTTTCTAAAAACTGCTAATTTGGTTTAATATTGTTTTATTTATATAAATACTTAAAATATATAATGGTTGACAATATTTGCCTGATAGGCTATTTGTCATTTTTAAATCTTTTTTATTCAATTTATAGCACAAAAAATTAGACATCTAAAGTAAACTTTTTTTTAAATTATTAATTTAATTGTTTTTAGGTATCCCTTTGTTGGCCAAGAAAGTTACTCTGATGTTAGAAAAACTATTCTGAAACTGAGCGTTGAGCTGGCCTCAACTGCTCAAAGAGATCAGTTTGCAGAAAATCCACATGGAATAATAAAAGAAACAGTATGTTGTTTTGATGTTAAAGTTTTCTTTTTTTGTTACAAAAAAATGTATATTTCAATAGCATTTCTGATAACAAGGTTTTTTACTGTTGTAAAAAAAAAATTAAATTTGTTTGGAGGTTTCCGACAGAGTTTTTTTTTTTACAAAGGCTCTTAATTATAAAAAGTTAGAGATAAAATTATACATATTTTACTAGTATTTTCTTCAAAATAATATCATAAATTTGACAATCTTAAAATTAAGTTATTTAAGACTGATATTTAAAAGATATTTTTTTTAGATCCTAATTTTTTTTCCTCTCCCAATTATGGTTCTTAAAAGTCTTTAATTTCTTGCAAAACAAGTAGTTTAAGAAATATCTCGAAATCATGATTTTTATCTTCATTATGTGGTATAGATCATCATCAATGCATGTTGTGGTTGGTTGTGATTGGTCACATTGGTTTATTCTGCTCAATTTTTGTTGTTGTTCAATGCTAACTAAGTTTTAACTATTTTTTACTGCTACTTTTACTTGGATATCTGTCTGGTTTTTAAACGTCCCAATTGTTAATAAACCCTACTATATCATAAGAAAAACATTTTAAAATTGATCTTGCATAATGTTGCATGAAAACAAATTTAATTCAGAAGAGAAAATGTCCTTATTTTGCTTTGGAAAAAATGTGAATAAAACCTAAATATATATTTTACTTATTTTTCAGTGTGCAAAGCTGGCCGCTCAAAGTGACAAAGTTGTACAAGATTTTAATGATTCCTTGATCATTCAACCTGCTTCTTTAGAAGTTGCTAAAATAAAGAGAAAACAAGAGGATGATGTGGTATGCTATTTTTTATGAGTTAAATAAAAAATACTAAGTAATCAGTAACTGTTGAAAGTATTTAAGTATCAGTACATTTAATGTTAAATTAATCCTTTGAGGGATACAAGCGTATAAACTCATAACCTGACTGTCATTTATTTTACTTAATAAATTTTAAAATTTAATGTACCAAGTAGCCATCAATAATCATCTGCTACAGAAATACATTTAAAAAAAATAAAGACATAATTTTCAGTTAAAAATTTAAACATCAATTTTATGAAGTGAAAACAAGTTTACATTTCTGCCAATTTGTGTACCCCTTTTGGGTTTAAAATGTTGTTATTCAACAATGTGTAGATTGTATTTCACTCTATGATTGATTTTGAGTTAATATAATTAATTTCATGTTTTTAGGGTATTCACATTAATTCTTTGGAAGGCATTCATTTCTCTGGAATACATATCATTGAACAAATAAAGTTTCAGGTATGCAAATTTAGTGTTATTTTTTAAAACATCTACATGATTTAAGAGGGATTGTCAGACCCATAGAGCTAATGCATTAGTTTCGGAAGTTTTGAAATCACAACTTCCGCAGAAGTATTGCTTTGCAATGTTAGCCCTTTTCCCCCAGGTATGGGAATCAACATAACATCGGAATAAAACAAATTTGAAACAAAAATGTTATCTAGTTATTTAATTATATATTTTTGAAGTTTTAAAATACCAAAAATATACAGCTGATGACGGCACTATTTTAAAACTTTTTCAATTAATAATTAAATAACCTGATGTTATTTTCTTTTCAATTTTGTTTTAAATGGATGTTATGAGGATTCCCATACCTAGTGAAAATGGGATAACATGGCAAAACAATTCTTTTGCAAAAGTTGTGATTTCAAAACTAATGCATTAGCTCTATGAGACTAACAGTCCCTTAACATTAGGATGATAAAATATGTGTAGAGTAATTCTGCTTTGAAAATCATGTTTAAAAGTTGTTCGTAATTGAAGAGCTTAGTGGAAGAACGTGCTAAGGGACATTTTTGAGAAAAAAAATTGATTTTGTCTTAATGAAAATTGTTCCTTCCTTTAATGATAACAAGTTGTCCCTTATTCATAAACTTTAAGTTTAGTATGCTTTTTATCGTTTATGAATACCGTTTTTAATGGATCTAAAGGCAAACTAAAAACTTTAAAGGTCATTTTCTGTTTTCACCTTTTTGTCATTTAGCACGTTCTTGCACTAAGCTCTTCAATTCTGCACTATTGTTTTATTAAACTTTTATGTTAGATTTATTATGAACTATTATGTTTTCTAAAGCTTTTGCTTTAGTATACTCTTTGATAGGAGTTAAACATTTTGAAGCACTTGCGTCAGTATGTACTAATTTAATGTATTTTTCTGTATCTGAAGTGCTTTATTCTTTTAAATATTTTAGAGCCCTGCATACAGAACTGGAAAAGTAGAAGAAGGGGATGAAATAGTACAAGTCAACTATCAAACTGTGGTATGCATAATATATTTGAAATAGTGATTTAGGTTATAGTGATTTTATAATGATGCTAAAGTGTAAACTACTAATAGCTAATAATATAAACTACTAATTAATGCTATAAACTATTAATTAATACTATAAACTACTAATTATTACAGTAAACTAATAATTAAGACAATAAACTACTAATATTCCTAAAAATTGATGCTTTAATTCAGTGGTTCCCAACCTGGGGGCGATCGCCCCCAAGTGGGCGATTTGTGTTATCAAGGGACCAAAAAATACTTGAGGGGCGATGGGTATTCAAAGGGGAGAAATTTAAATAACGTTGTACCTTTGTACAGTAAAACCATTCTCCAACCATAACCAAACCAGCCAATTTTTACTTTCAACTCTCTTAAATTTTCTAGAAACCAGTAAAAATATCTTAGTTAATTATTTCACTTTTGTTCTTTAAAAATGTGTTTTATGTTTTTTATATTTTATTTAAAAGTGACCGGATAAAGCTTCTTTGGTTGCTTTTATAAACGGTTAGTAAGTTATAACTGTAGGTATAGTATTATAAACTGTTTTATAGTTACACTTTAACTCAAATTATGATTAGACATAACATGAAAATTAAAAGGGGGCGATGGATGTTGATTAACCTAAAATACGAGGCGATGGTCCAGAAAATGTTCGGAACCACTGCTTTAATTGAAAACAAAATTTGCTCATTCACACAAATTAATATTTCTAAAATTCTTAAAACCATAATTTAATAGATTACAGTAATTGGTTCCTTCAAGTGTGTATGAATTATTTTTTAGGTTGGCTGGCAGCTCAAAAATATAATCTGTGCTATGAAAGAACATCCCACTGAAGTACATTTGACTTTGAAAAAGAGGCCCAGACATCCCAATGTTCTTGGACAAGTATGTTGTGAACATTCAAATTCTTGACTTTTTTTTGCTTTGTTGAATACATTTTGCGGGTTAATTAAATTTTCTTTGGAAATATAATTGACTTAAAGACTGCCAGTGAATAACATTTAATGCTGTGAGACTGTTGTTTGCTTAACACTTTAATTGGAAAAATACTTTGTGGAAATTAGATCGAATTTGTGAATGATGTTTAGTATTACTTATAAACCATTTTACTAATTTTTTTACAGGTTATTACTTTGTGGCCTTACAGAATACCATCTAAGAAAACTGCTTTCCGTAAACTTTATAAGTGGAATAAAGGAAAAGATATCCGTGAGCTATGCCCAAGATCACCAGGAACTAGGTATAACATTATAGTTAATTGCATCTATAGCAATATTTTACACTGTGCTGTTACTAAAATTGCTTTAAATTAGAATTTTTTTAGCTAAGAGCTTATTAAATATTGTTCTTTAATGTAAGATGAAAGATAAAATATGAGAGAATGATTGTACCTCATATTTCATATGTTGAATGATGTACTGATTTATTGTACATGAATTGCTCTAGTTTTTGGGAAAAGAGAAAGTTTAAGTAAATTTAGTAACAAGTAACTCTTGTTAAGTATGGTAAAATCATTAATTTGTTTTTTTATAATTATTTTGCTATCCTTTAATGCCTGGCTTGCACAATAACACATGTTAAGGTTAGGAAATAACAAATTTGCCAGTTTTAAAAGATATTATCTATTTCTTGTAAAAGTTGCTGGTGTTGTTTAATTCATTGCCAACTATATTATATTTATTTTAGAGGTGAAGTCAACAGCGTATCTGAAGTCAACGGGGGCCTAGCTCTAGAAAAAGAAAAGCTATTTGCTGTGAACAAACCTCGCAACAAACTCCGACGTCGTGCCACAGTTACCGGAGTTTCCCCAACCCAACTCCAAGCCCCCGTGAGTTTAGAAGAACTCATTGGCAACAGCTCGAAAAGAAAAGACACAGTCCTGAGAACTATCTCCTACGATCCAAACAAAACCATCGATATGGAAGACAGCGTCTTCAATCGGGATACACAAAGTTGTGGACAGGAAGACACTGAGAGCATTCAACAAGATGAAAATAAAGATTCTGCTAAAAGCTCTTTCCTGAGACCGCCTCAAGAGAAGTTTATGTCGGGACACTTGAAACGACAGGAAGCTTTGAAGAACTCGGAGACAGTTGCCAGAGCCGGTGTTGCTGTTCCGTTGCCACCGAATAAAACTTCCACCATGCCTCCGCCGAAACCTCCACTTAGGATTACTGCCCCACCGCAGACTGTGAATGATGCAGTTGCTCAAGAAACGCCACCATCTGGAAGCCAAAGTCCCAAGCAGAAACTGGCTGACTGGGTCAACAGACAAAAGAAGAAACCAGAAGGTAGATTTTTTTAAAATTAAGAATACATATTAAGTGAGTTTTATGAGAACTATACTGTCAGAATTAAATTGTAGAGTTTAGAATAAGTTAGCATGTAAAACAGTTAATTGAAAAAATGCAAATAGGATGTTTTTGAAATATTAAGTGAATACATTTATTTTCAGCTTTCGCAAATCAGTAAAAAAAAAAATAGTATATTTCAAACATTCGAATTGAGTTGAAGAATTTCTCAGTCCAGTAATATGAACCATTAAAAAATGAATAAAGTATACTGATTTGAGACCGAAAAGTTTTTTGTGACAGGAAGACTTTTCCTATAATTTAAACTTTAATTTTTTAAAAGCATTTTTGAAATTTTATCTGATAGTTTATTGTTATGTTTTACTAATGACTGTAGTTCTAAAATTAATTTTTAGAACTAAATTGTCTTAAAAAGTACTTTTACTCTTTTAGACATACATTGTCTTAAATTAAAAGTACTTTTTGACTGTGTAAGTACTTTTTAGTGTGTCTTCGACTTGTCGCACACAAACTTATTAATTTGCTCCATCTATTAACATTAATTACATAATCCCCAAAAAAATTTAATGTTTGAACAATTTTTGTAACAAATAAGTTTTTTTATAATGCTCATTTTTTTCATTAGGCCTTCTTCAACATGCACTTACGCTGTTCAGTTCAGACTCTAGTTCACAGCCCTGTTCATCGCCCAAAGAAAACGGATCACCAAAGAGTCCGAAATGTGGCGGCAATGGATCACCGAAAACAAAGAAGACGTCAGGAAATATGTTTCAGTTCCCGTTCAGAGAAGGCAGACCTTCTTTGTCCGAAGTAAGATACTTTAAAGAATATTTTATATCAAAGTTAAATATAGTATGAATCCTAGAGCTCACATAAATTTTCAATTTAATAAATATTGAAGGACATGTATGATAAATTCAAAAGAGCAATATAAACTTTTCTTTATCAACGAAACAGTTATGAAATGGAACATTACTCAAAATATTTTTTTTAATGTGTAAAAATTAAATAAATACACCATTTAAGTAATGCATAGTTTTATTAATTGTATTCAAGCATTACACGTTACATACCATTAAATTTTTTTTTTGTTTTGTTGAAATATAGAAAACCAGGAACTTGCTACATAGTTTTGGGTTTTTTTCTCAGCTTCATATGGATGGTGGATTATAACGAAACAAGTTATTTTTTTAGCTAATTTTTGTATATTAATCAAAAAATGGATCAAAATTCGGCTGGTCAGGATAAAAAAAAGCAGAGATCCGATCAAATAGTCAGGTTAAGAGGGAGCCTATAGTACTTTGAAAATTTTCACAAAAATAATTTCATTTAGGTTTTCACATTTAGCTTTGAAATTAACGTTAATTTTTTTTTATAGTTACGCAGTCTGAAGAGAACAGCAAATGCTAAAGTTTTTAGTGAAAGGTAAGATATTTTGGTTTTTTAATAACTTTTTCCACTGTAAATTAATCACATTTACTTACTTTTAAAATGCATTTTAGAATTTAAAAAATAACTGAAATAGTTTCCTATTTAATCTAATATAATAATTTTAAAATTGCATGTAATAATTAAAAAAAAAACTATTTTAAATAAAATAATTAGGCTATTGAAAAATTTAAATGTTTGTCGACATTTTGATATGGGATATTTAAAAAATTGGATTTGGAAACAATTATAATTTCAGAAAAGAAAATCATTAAAATATTTTTATTACAGAGTTGGGAGTCAAGGCGAGAAATCTGTTGAGAAATCTGTCATTTCTCCAAAACAAGTAAGAAAAATTTATTAAATTTTTTTTATAAGTATTTTATTGTCCTTCAATATTATTTCAATTTTTTTAAGCATTTATTTTAATATATTTTTGCTTTTTTATTGACTTTTCATTTAGTTGTTTTTGCTAAATTTGTTTTATTTCATGATTTTTTTAGAACCCTTCCCATACCCGAACCCAGCCACATTTGAAAAAGACAGGTATTTTCACTAAATTATCATTTTATTATTTTTACACATATTTAATAATTTTTTTATTTTACTCCTGTGTAAAAAAATATTAATCAGTTTTCCCTTTTCTATGTTATGTCATTACTAAAGCCATGTGCAAACATTTAAATTCATGTATATATAATTCAAGTATAACACATAGGAAAACCTCATTAGGTTGTAGTATCGTATAAATTGCATTAATAGTTTTAAAATCATTGTGTTACTAGAAATAATAAATATAAATGAATAATAAGAATTTGGTTTTATATTATTGCATTTTTGGGGTTTTAGTACATTTTCATTATAAAGCCAATAAAAATTACATTTTGCTGTCTAAATTAAAATTATTTTTTTGTGTTTTGTATTAAAGAAATAAAAAAAAATATTTTTAACTCTGGGATTTGATTTCAGGAATCAGCACCAATCCCATAATTCCAGCTAAGCCTCCTAAATCATCACCCATTGTAAATAGTGAGGCCCACATCCAAAAGCAAAATTCATCCAAAATCACGGACAGTTACATTCATCCCAAGTCCATAAACTACACCAAAATTCCACAATACCCTTGTGAAATGCACGAGAGCAAGATTGTGTCCCTCAAAGCCAAGACCAACAATAACAATCCTCTTCCCAATAAACTACCCATGCCACAACCCACAAGAAATGCACTGCACTACCAGAGAGCTCGACAGATGTCCAAGCTGGCAACCCAGGGACCATCAAGCCACCTGAGGAACCACAAATCTGGATATCCTGCAGCATTTTATTCCCCCTCCGGTAGATCTCTGAGTTTCAACAACATAGCCATGTCCTCAGATGAAGACAGCAGCTCAGAAGAATATGAGATCTACGAGGAGCTCAGCACTGTGTCAGATCCCAATCCCACCCAGAGGCATCAAGACTTCCACCCCAACAGTCAGCAACAGGCTCTTTTTCAAGGAATGGACCCCCACTTTACAAGGCAGTTGGCCGAGATGTACACCATGCTTAGCCAGAGACAACATATGATGCAGCAGCAGAATCAAGGGAATGGCCACATCAAGGGACAGATGAATGACGCCAATAGGGCAGTCATCGATGAACTGGCTCTGCGGATGTACCATGCTTTGCAGATGAATCATATACAGTCTCAGAATACATTCCAGAATGGAACTTGTAATCAACAACCCCCTCGTAGACCACCCCCTAATCCACAGAGGAATGTTCCACTTCAGAATGTTGGTTATGCTGTACCAGGCAAAACTCAGCAACTTGCTGGACAGTATCAGCGCCAGATTCCTCAGCCAAAGATTGTTCCCAACCACCATATTGAACCGAATCCATATGTGATAAAGAAGAATGCTGTCAATTCTGTCCAGGAGCATCCGGTTGACCTTCCTGCATCTACTAACCTGCCATCCAGAAACATAAATGTTTTCAAGTCGGCCACTAGTCAGCAAATTCATAATCTGTACACATCCCAGTTGTCCAACAAAAGCAGTGTTAGCTCGCTGCCGGAGTGTGACAACAAAGGATATTCAGGAGAGTGTATAGAGAAGGAACATATGTATGAAACAATACCTTATCAGAAAAGTCAGTCAAAAAGTTTTGAGTCTGAAGACATTCAATCTGAAAAGTCCATGGACCATCATTTTTTATACCCGGCTGAAAAAGAGTTTGAATATGATTTGCCCTGTAAAGATGGGGATCACATTCAGAATGGAGGCATCCAAGTTACAGCCCAACAAATCCATAGAAGCCCATGTCCCAATAAAGATAATCTTTTTTGTCCAATAAAAGAAAACAACCCTGCAGTAGGCAAAAACTATGAAAATAACTATCCTTCTGACAATATTTCAGATAAGAAATACATAGAAAATTGCGAACTATCTGAAATTAGGAAAGTGTATGGTAAAAATGTCCAACCTGCAATCACCACACTTATGATGAACATTCCCAAGCCCCCACCAACAGAATCATACTCAGCTTTTAAGAAATCCTCTTCGTCCCAAACGGAAACAGATTTTGTGGACGAACAATCAGAGGAAGTGACCTCAACCATGACCACAAACTTATGCCTAACCAATGACGACTCATTTGTTACAGCGCTGAACTGCACCAGTAACTCAATCACTGACAGTTTAGGATACAGCAGCAGTAGCAGCTTGAACAGTAGCTCATCTGGTAGCACAATATCATCAGCGGGAAGCTGCTACTATTATGTCGACACGCAAAATAAGCCATTCATGATGCAATTTCCATCGGAAGTAGAGGACGATATTGAAGATTTACCTTTGATCGATCTTCGCTCTCCTACGTTGCCAACAATGGGTGTTTCTATGCTGAGTAAAAAGCGAAACACAAGCAGTAGTGGGAGTGAGCATGGATCCAATGCTGGTTCCAGAGCAAGTCCATGTGCTCCAACATCTATGGAGTCAGATTTCTTCAAACCTTCCAGAATTGTAACTGATGTTGGTAAGTATTCTTGCTTAAATTCCATCTAATTTATAATAAAGTGCAATATATTTATTTGCACCTCACAGCTATAAGGGAGTCTCACCCTAAAAATAACTTTCCAGATTTTAATGTGGAATTTTAATTTGCAACTAGCATTGAAAGAAAAAATTTTTAATGTTAAAAAAAAACTTAGCAGGTGAATTAAAACATTAGAATTTCTTGAGCCGAGGTTGAAATTGTTTGTAGGATATATGCTCTTCTATTTATATGAATGGATAAATAGAGATGCACTTCTAGCTTTGTGAGTAAATGTAAGAGTCTAAGCACCCCACATAAATTTACTCCATTTGTTGAAGAGTGTTTTTTTTTTAGTTTGTTTAATGTCTACAATCTATGTCATATAAATTTTTTTGGATGTAATCCTTGTCAAGTCTCATAGCTTATCTCCTTTAAAACTGTGAACTTTTAGTTTTGTCTTGAGTTACCCAGTGTTTTGATCAATCTTAGAGGTTTATGAAAGACTATTCATTTTCATATTTTATTTAATATATCACCTCTTCTATGTTGATTTTTTCAAAATTAAACCAGTGTTTCATTGCATTTGTATGTTTTTATCTAAAGGAAAATAAAAGATTAGTTATTAAGTAAAAATGTATAACATATATTTACATGTAATGTTTTTTCTTTCCAGAACATACAATATAAAGAGAAGTTTTTACAACTCAGAAGAAAATTCTAAGACATTCAAACAGAAACTAAAGAGGTTTTTGAGACCGTTGTTTTAAAATTGTTAATTTTGTAATTATAAATGATATAGTAGTTTTATTTGATTTTTAAAATTGTACATAATCCATGTATGTATTTTTCAAAATAATTTTAATATTTTAGCGAAGAAAAATATTAATTTTGAGAATTTTATGGTGTAGTAATAATCAGATTGAATGACGGAAAAACATATACAGTTTAAAGGTAAAGCAGAATAAGGATATGTATAATAATTGACAAATAATGATCACTGGAAAGGAAAAATGTGCCTTCAAAATTTTATTAGCCGATATTTAATTATGACTTAATATATAAATCTCAATGAAATTTTTTGCTACTTGTACAAATTGGAAAAAAAAGTCTAAAGAAGGCTAAGCAAATTTAATCTTCAATATAAGAATGAAACATATCACTGTCGAAATTTTTCCTAAAAAAAATGTGCTCAAATAAATATAAAATGGGATTCTCACAATTTATGAAAAAAGCCTTATTTTAACAAAATTGAAATTTCCTATATGATGCCAAAAGTTTGAATTAAAATGATTAGAATTTTTTCCATGGACGTGTACAACTCTACCCCCAAATATTAAATGGCTTTAAATATTTATGTATGCAATGCATTCGGCGAATTCCATGTAACTGTAGTGTAAGTCACAATTTAACACTTTTAAATTTGAAAAATAAATAAAGCATGTTACACTATTTAGTTGCATTAATTGTAGATCAGCTATTCAGCTAATTTTTTTTCATTTAATGTTAAAAGTTGTAGTGATAATCACTTTTTACATGTGTGACTTACACTGCAGAAAGGGTAATTTTGCATGGAATTAGTCATTTGAATCGGATGTGAAATATTAACTTTTAAGTATTTTTATAGGTACTAATTTAAATCTTGTTTTCTAATGTAGAATTTTAATCTAATTTTTAATTTAGAATTCCGATATTCTAAAATTATTCAAAACTACATATCAATATAGTGCAATGATGTTACAAATCAGGTGAAAGTGACGCCATTGGTGAAAATGAGCTGTAAAGTGACAACATTTTAAAAGATACTCTGACAATTGAAAACATATCATATGTACATTTTTGAACAATATTTATGTAAAAGAACGTTACAAGATATATTGTTGTATGCAAGAATTAAATTATATATTAGCTTTAGTAAATTTTATAAATATCAAGAGTGCTAAATTTATATTAAGGTGCTCAATTTGTGAAGTTCAGAACAATTGTTTCATCATTTTACGAATGTTATACTTATACCATTAAAGGTTATTATTAAATTATTAAAATATGGCATTTAATGTATTTCATAAGTGTTGATATTTAGAAAGTTAATAAACTGTTTCATAATGTTATAATTATGTATCAAAATCGTTTTAAAAATCCAACACATGTGTTAATGAGTTTAAAAGAATTTTTATATACTAGTTGGTACACAATTATTTTGTGTTAGTATTGTAATCCAAGTCGTATATATTTACCTATCTATAATTTTTTTCATAAATTTTAAACTAATAGCCTCATGTCTAATTTTAACCAAATAGTATATCATGCCTAAGGCTATTTTATTTTCTTAAATTAAATATATAAACAAATACGTATCTAACTTTTTCTTCTCCATTTTAATGTGTATAGATAGTTTAGGTAGAATGATTAAAAATCTTTTCAGTTTTTGCTCGAAGATAAAAGTAGTTTTAAAGTAGAGTTATTTCACACAACTGTTAAAAGTTGAGTGATACAGTAGACGCCGCTTAATGTGATCACTGTTCATGTTATCAATCGTTTAATGTTATCAAAATCGCTTAGTCCCGTCCGCTCATATCAAAATACATTGAAAAATCATCGTTTATTGTAATCAAATGTTCGTTTATTGTTATCAGTTTATATGTAAATTTTATTTTCCTGAAATCAATAAAAACAAAAAGGAAAACTTTTTTAAAAAAAGTGTTTCCTGAAACTTCTGACGCCTGCTTAGATGAGGGAGGGACTTTGAATCTTGCGTCTAAGTGTGCAAAACAAAGCCGACGCGGAACACTTTCATAAACATTATGATTATGAGCGATTCGTAAATGACTTGCTTCGAAAGAATGCTAAACAATCGACAATTGATGATTTCTTTTTCAGTTAATAATTAACCTTTTGTATTTTGTATTGTTTTCTGCAGTTCATCATTAAATATGTAAGTATACTAACTAGTAATTTTTTTTTTAGTGTGCATTAATTTCTATTAAATACTATAGAGTTTTACAGCAAAAACTCCTAATTTAAAATTAATTTTTATACGTACGTAAAAAATTCATTTTTTAGTTTAAACTTTTTTTTTCGTGTATTGTTAATCAATCGGTTATTGTTATCAAATCACGTTCGTCCCGATGTGATCACATTAAGCGGCGTCTACTGTTTAAATATTTAATTAAAAAGTATTTTAAGTATTGGTTTAGTATCTTTGGGTTTTGCATTATGTAATTATACATCCGAATAGTAAAAATTATATTAATTTTTTGTAGATATTTCTAAATCATCTTTTTGCTCAATTTTTAAAAAAATATAATTGGTTTTACATGTCACTCAGTTTTTAAACTAATCATACAAATTATAGTATGTCTGCACATCAGGTATTCATGTTGTTAACTTGTAATAATAACTGTTGATAATATTAGTACATTCTGCGAAACCTTTTGTTTAACAGATCATGAATTATTGTTACTATTAAAAACAACTAACTTATGTTATAGCTACTTTCTGATTAAAACTTCAACAGAACAAAATATGTTAATTTTTTCTATAATAAATCTAAAATAAATTTAAAGTAGATGTAACTAAAAAAAAATGTTTCATTTTTGAATACTTTATAAATACATGTTTAAATGGACACTTTTTATCCTTGTTCAATGTAACACAAATCTGTGAAAACCTTATACCTTGTTGATGTTGCATGTTTTTACCTGTATAAATATTGTATTTTCTTAATTATATGTATAAAATATACATACTCTGTTCTTATTGTAAATAAAGATATATCAATCTGAGAAAGCTTCTTTATGTTAATGTATCGATCACAACTAAATATAGTCTTCCAAGTCTAGGAACAATTGGAATAGCTTAGCTAAACAAAAGGAAGTAACCGACAAGCTTCAATTTGCAAATAGTTTAGCAAACAAATAATAATCTTCAAGCGAAACTTCGAATTACCCTACACCCCTAAAAGTTAATAACGCTAGTCAATTAAGTTTTCTGAGTCTCAAAGAACTGAATAATTTTTTTAGCAAATGCATAGTTGATTTTGGGGTGGTAAAATCTTATGTGGGAGAAAGGTTGCTTATTTGCAACAATGACAAATCCTGTTTTAAATATTTATGCTTCAGTCATTAAACTAAAGTTATCGAAAAATATTTCACCTATAAGTGATTAGGAAAAACATACATGCAAAAGTTATCAACTTTTAAAGCAGAGAAGACTAAAAGCAGTTAAAATAGACCAAAGCAAATAGATCTAAAAACTCTCATCTAACTGTAAAATTAAACTAGAGATGTATAACACTACACAACTTTCAATTGCCACTAAATAAATTAATACCATTTAAAGGTAATTCCCAACAAGATAATTTCAATTACTTTAAAACCTAAAATGTTGAACGAAATTTGAAGTCCGTAGCTCTTAATTTCGTTAAAACCAAAAAAGTTATATGACAGCTACCCTCTGTATATGCACGAAGGGTAAACGTAAGGTTTTTCTCAAAAACCTTATTATGGCATCCGACAAGCACTAGGAACTAATGTAGCACATTTGAAGTCCGTAGCTCTTCTAGTTTGAGCTGTCGTTTCAGACAGAGGGACGGACCAATGTTTTAATACCTATTTTTCAGAATCCGCAACCTCCAAAACAAAAACATAAAATTTCCATTTTGGATTTTCAACCCTCATTGCAATACTTTCATTAACTTTTATTTCATGTTAGACAATTAAAATTAAAAAAGAATTGCACTCATAATTGCTAATTTGGTTTATAAAAGTTTGTAGTCATAAAAAATTATATATCCAAGCAACACCTTTTATTGAACAGCATTTCATTACACTCTATTAAACAGGAGAACTGTAGCACAAACCTCAGCCTATTATTTAACAAACTAAGTTATTTATTTTCTTTTGGAGTTTTACTTGAAGGTCTTGGTAGTCTGTACTTCTCCATGTCACAATGAATATCATTGAAGCTATACTCATTATACTCATAGTATTCAGGAGCACCATAGGTAGCTTGCTGACCTCCTAGAAATTAGCAGTTAATTAGATAAGAAGTTAAACTTGTTGACAGTTGTATAATAAATATTAGATAATTTGTATTTTTAGTTACATTATTAGGTTAGGTTGAATTATTGTCCCACTAGACCTACACAAGGGCTATTGGCAACAAGCCTTATAATTTAGAATCACGGTCATGTGAGGAGCCGACACTTGAGTAAGCACCCAACACAACTTTTAGGAGCAACATTATACACAGCGTCATTTCTTTGAAGCATATTTAACATGCACTCTCTCTACACCACAGGGTATTATTCAGCAGACTTTTTAGCTGCATAGACCATTTATGGGTCGGCAGTTACTTTGGAAATACTCGAACGTGGGATCTTTTGCATTCAAATCAAGCACCTTGCATGGGATCACCAACTCCCATTGATTATTTACAATAATTTTACTGCTAATATTTTTTAGATGTTAACAATAACAAATGGAAAATATTCCCTTAATAGTTGTGTTGTAAATCAGCTTTATTGATTCAAGTGATAGTAGTATTTAGATGATTTGATAAATTACCAGTCTAATTTTTTTAATAAATTATTTTTAATTACATTGAAACTGTTAAAGTTTACAAGACAGTATTAATAATGTTTTCCTTACCAGCAGACTGATTTGAATTTCCTTCTTTACTACACATAGTTCTCCAAGTGCACCACGTGACCTTGTGGACCTAAAACACAAATAAAGTATTAACTAAAAGATGTTCTGTAAGACTTATGTCTGCATTTAGTATTTGTAGCCTCAATTTATGAGTATTAAATGGCCAAATAAATAACTTTTCAACTCAGCTTAAATCTCAGCAGAACTGGTATATTTGGGAGCAGTTGTCGGTTCAGATTTACTGTACCCTTAGTGAATTTCCAAAATCACGCCAAAAGAGGTTATTTTGGCGACATAACATAATTTTCATATGCAACATTACCATTCGTGAGATGAGAACAAATAGCAAAATTCAATAGGCGGCTGCATTCATAGTTGTAGGTCCGAAATGTCTTTGCTCCAAGTGAGAAAAATGTTGCAGAAAAATTACTTATCGTCAAATGTGAAACAATTGCGCCAAGGGGAACCGTACAGTAAATCTGAACCACAGTTGTCTCATTTGACCAGGGTTTTGATTCAATTAAGTTCATTGGCTACTTTTTATTTCATGGTTGTAATGGTCAACAGAGCTAAACAATCTACAAGAGAAATGTTTACCACTTCTGAATGTTTTTGGTATTTGGAAACCAATCATAATTTCACACCATGCCAAATATGTACAATTGAGTTGTTATCACTTGTGTAACTGTAATAGATCTTAAGACATCGGACTTTGAAGAGGTTCAAACTGCACCAGTTCAAATATTATAAGTTATGTTTATATCCTCCCTCTTTACACAATCGTTTCTATGGAGCACAGGACAAAGACATAATCAGCAGTGTGACATGATGCATGATGCCTTGACCTCTGTAGAATTTTTGCAGAACATTAATACCTTTAATTTGTTTAGAAGCTAAATAGCAATAGAAATTGTATAGATATTTCTTGTGTCAAGAATGGGAGCACCTCTAAATATTTCAAAGAGCCATTTGAAAACAAAGATAATATGGTCGTACCAGGTTGAGTCAAGTCTTTTCGTATTTTACGTGGCTTTGATTGGAAGGCCTAAATGTAATATATGCAAATACAGTTCCGCCTAATCGCTCTAAAATGGTAAGAGAGTTGATTTGATATCGTGTCATTGCTGTATTTCTCGACCCTGTGTAGCGTACAGTCCTTGAATGGCGACGAAAGTAGAAATTTATGTTATTTGCATCCTTGGGATAAAAGATCTTAAGCATGAGAAGAGGCAAAAATTTAATGATTGAAGGTCCAGGTTTGTGAGTAACTGCCAAAAATTAGGTCTAACGTTTCAAGGAGTGATACAACCCTTGAAAGAAAAACATAGGATCATTTTTGTCGATAACGAAGTTTTGCAGTAGCTATTCAACAGAAGCAGAGTCCAGCACCTGAGCATTATAGCAGAACTTGTCCTTCCCAAGTACCATAATCGACACCCGCCAATGGGCTCTTTGAAAGCGCTTCGAGAAGTTCCTCATGAATTACTCCATCCACAACAAGGTTAGTGAGATCTCAAGACGCTTCCAATCCCAAGATATTCTATTTTGGCTGAATCGTAACTGATGATAAATATATCTTTTATGAAATCAGACTGAAAAACCGTGCAACATGCGGCCAGCCCCAACTTCTGCAAACGCGGCCGCTTTAAGAGTCATGTGGCTTTTGGTGATTCGATGGGTATTTCACTTTAAAGTTTGTTTTAATATCCAGTGCTGTATAGTGACCTCTATACTCACATCCTGTTTGAGTGTACATTTCTGAAGTTCGGTATCCGAATAGTCAAATATATTGCTCTCCTACAAATGACAGCGCTTAGCATACACAGCCAATTGACAGAAAAAATGAAGACCTGCAGGTATCAAGTGTTGCCCCATTCTGCACACAGACCAGACTGCTCCGCGGATATATCTTTTCGGTTGTTGGCTCACTTTCTGTCGACGGCAGTTCACTAAGTAGTGATGTCGTATAGGGTGTGCAACTCATTGCTTGAAGCAGCCAAATTTTATTAACATGGCATTGAATTTAGAGAAAGATTGCAAAAACCATACTTCAAAATAATTTAGTTCGAGAATAATCCTAAGTATTGTGTGACTGTTGCATTTCTTTTAGTGAAATACGAAAAGACTTTTGACTCAACTGGTAAGACTTTCTCTTTTCAAATCCTGTAAATTTACGTACTTCTGTACAAATACTCAGTGGGTCTTGAAATCTCTATCGAATAATGGAAGAAAAAAACTATCAAGTAGTTGGATTTTAAGTACCTATCATCCTCTAAAGATATAATTAGTAAGATTTAATGCTTTCTTCGATTGATTTTCACAGTTGTCTATATTGTAGAAGACATTGTATTTTAATTTATTAGACAATTGTTTTCTAATTATTTAGTATGACACCTGAATATATCACAATAAAATTTTTCTCACATAAATTCAAAGACTGCCAGTAGTTCCCGAGCAGCTTGGTCTGGACCGAAGGGGCAAAAACTGGTAAAGCCAATAGAGCCAATTTACGGGTGATATTATACATCGTTGATCGTTGCAGTTTTTCGCCTATGGTACAGAGCAGTTGTTCTGGATTTACAAACATTCAAAACAAAACTAAAGAACTAAACACGATGTAAATAGAGAATCTTGATGCCACAACTATAGAGAAAAAGTATCGCTAATTTTTCATTTTGTAATAAAAAAAATCACTTTTATGAAGAAAGGAAAATATCATTAATTTTAAGATTCCTTTCTATGAATTCATAAATAATATTTTTAGCGAATTGAGGTTTTTACTGGCAATTTTTTTTACACCAGCTGATTGAAAATTTAGTTGTCTGTGACTGGCAGCTTTTTAAATCATCGTTTACGGAATCTGCCAAAATAAAATAACCGCGGCGTTTTGTTGTGTGCCGATAAATAAAACACACGTGTGGAATAATAAATGTAATAAAATCTAAATGTGATCTCATTTATCCCAAAAATTTAAAAGATGGATCGACAGGCCATTTTAATGGCCATAAAACAACTTGTTGCTGGAGATCAGCTGCTAACTTCAATATTTTCTAAGTACATCAGCAAAGAGGTACTGCGATTTGTTTATATTTACCTCTTGCAATACAAAAATTACAAAAAGTAAAATATCGTTTTTCTGATATAAAAAAAATAGAAATCAATGTCAGTTGCGATATTTATATGGTTTGGCTATATGGTTTGCATTTCAATATTGCAAAACTAAAAGTTTTAACTAGTAGCAGCGGTTCTGCATTCTCAAAGTAGTTTTTAGAAATAACATGGTTTTTGGGGCTATTGTATTAAAAAAAAAATTAAAATACCGATATTTCGTTGTAGTTCGCTTAAAATATCTATAATTTGTTAGCCATTTCTGTAATTAAAAAGAAGAGTATTATGCTTAGTGCGTCCAATTATGTATGAATTTTTCAAATCCATGAATTTAATGACAAAAGACACTGAACAAAAAGTATTGTAGTGACTCCCCATACTGAATATGAATCTATTTTGAATTAAATAAATGTTAAGAAATAAAAAATTGCAAAGCAAAAGTAATCTGTTAGATTTAAGTTTAAACCTTAGCTACTGTGCAGGCAAAGGCCATTTATGAATTGGACGATATTTAGTTGACTGTGTCCCTACATTTGCCATCATTTTTTATAACAGCCATAAATACTTCTTAATAATCATACTTGTTTTGCAAGAAATAACTAATACTTTTCGACAAACATAACGGCTTGTTGCATTTTGTCGGTAAAATTTTTTTTGGGACAACGTCGTCACTTTTGGACAATTAAGAACCAATATTTAGGATCAGATTTACTGTACGGTCCCCCTTGGCGCGATTTTTTCTGATTTAGCGATAAATAATTTTTTTCTGGCAACCTGTCTGACTTCAACTGAAGATTCGAACTCTATGACTTCGCAGTTCGCACCGATGACGTTTTCCGGCAACCCTATCGGACCGTTGGTTGAGTTTTCATAAGAATATTCCTATACGATATTTTCTTTGAATAGTGGTTTTTAAAAAAAGTTGCCAAAAGACGGACTTTTGGCGCGATTTTGGAAAGTTCGCCAAAGGGAACCGTACAGTAAATCTCTACCAATATTTATTAATAATTACACTATATACTTTACAAACAACCATAGGGTCAAACATTCTTTAATTTGAATAGATGCGAGAATTATTTGTAAATAACTATATTTATAAGCATTTTTCAATGGGCAGAGTTTCTGAATTTTACAATTGGCACAATTTTGATGTTACAGGCAATCTATAGATCACCAAAGTTATGCCGTTTATGGATCCCAGAAGTTGTATGATTTTAGCACTGCCAAATTTTTGTAACTTTAAGATCACAGTAGAGGTTTTGTGGTGAAGATTTGCAGTTACAAGATTATTTCCAGCAAAACCCTAGGAAATTGTGATTGCTAAAAATTGGTTTTGACGACTTTGAAAAACTAGTACAGACAACTGAAATTAAATTTGTTGCATTATTGAAAGATTCGGTTGCATTTTGTGACAAGGGACCGTTAAATTTGGGGTTTTAAAATTTTTTGGCTTTTTGTATTTGATTATATTTAATGAGTTTTTAATAATTGTGCTTTATATGTATCCTACGTAGTTCTTAACAATTCCAGGTTATTAACTAAAACAAGTTTCTAACTGAATTTCACCAAAAGTTTTTTTTTTACAATTGATATTAAATAAAATAGATTTTTTTTAAATGGTGACTATGTACTGTTATATTATTATGAGTTATATTAGTAATCAAATAATCACATTTTGGGTGTATTTATTAAACTTTTAATATATTTGTTATTTGATTTTTAGAATTGCTCTAAAGAGGAATGTCAAGCCATCATCAATAAGCTTTCAGATTTATTGTGCAATGAAAAGTATACAGTCAAGACTGCCGAACTGTTTGCTCCATTACTATTAGAACTGTTAACTTTAGCTAGTCAATTTCCAGCTAATAACTTTTGTGATTGCTATGCTCGTCACGAATGGCTATCTATATGCATGTCAAAACTCATTTGGAATTATCCAACAGTTTCTAGGTATGTTTTTATTTATTAGTCTAGTTGCAAAACTTTCATATTCCAAAGTATAAGTATGATAAACTAAAGGGTCCTTTCATTGGCGACTTTTGCCGATCATTAAGTCTTGTGTAATAGGGTGTCTGGATTTCTTCGTTTCAGACAAATTTTTGAATTTTAAAATGTCTGACCTCTCAAAAATTTCCTTTTAGGATCCTGAATATGGAATGAAAAATAATTTTCCATTTAAACATTTTTTAAATAACCCACGCTTGCTTTAAAATTTCCCATTTTTGAACTGGATTTGGAAATGGATTTTTTTTCTACATAATAGTTTTTTTAATTTGAAAATGCCTGACCTTTCAAACTTTTCTTTAAAGACCCTAAATATGTGTTTAAAATAATTCCTCATTTGGACAGTTTTTAAATATCCCACACTTAGAAATTCCCAATTTTTGCCATGAAACAAGCTGCTAGCCACAAACTTTGCACTCAGCGGCTAGTTTCAAGTCGAAAGTTGGAAATTTTTCAAAGTGATTGTGAGGTATTTAGCAATTGTTTAATTGGGAAATTATTTTTCATTCCATATTCAGGGTCTTAAAGGAAACTTTTGAGAGGTCAGGCATTTTCAAATTCGAAAATTTGTGTGAAACAAGAAAACAAGCCACCCTATTGTACATGTACATACTCAGCTCTAAACTGTCATCGATAGAATATATTTATTGTGTTTTGCAGATTTACTATGACCTTTTTTTATTGTATGTCTACTCCACAACCTATACATAACGCATTTTTTTTTTATAGATTTGCTAAACTTTACTTCAAGGACCACTATAATTTATTCTGGAGGTATGAAAAGGTTGCTGACCCACCTGCAAAAAAACCTAAGGTAATTATAAATGTATAGTTGATTGCCAAAATCTATATCAAATCAGGTGAAATCTCAACTTAACTTTAAGTTAAAATAAAATATAAAGATTTTTGTCCGAATTTAATTGTTTTAAATAGATTTAAAAGGATACAAAGTTAATAAAACAATGTTCGACTGTACTTTATAGTTATTGTATTACTACTTATATAAGAACTACTTTTTAGATTAAATTTCTTCCTCATATGATTTCTAAACAACTCTCAGTATTACACAAGTTATCACTAATTGCTGTTAATAATTGTTGCTTGAAAGTTGCTTTTTGTGAATCTTTTGTTTAATTAAGTGTTATTGCCTTTCAAAAGTTTAAATTGTTGTTAATGAATCATTGAAGTCAATTCCCATTTAATATTTTAAATTTATTCAATAGACAGCAGGAAGTATTCCCGCTCCCTATCAGCTTTTGAAGGCTGCTTACTTATTCCTGATTTACGACACACCCTTCTTCAAAGAATTATGGTCATGGACTATGATTGTTCCCTTTTTAAAGAATGGGGATGTTAGAGCTCGATGGTAAGGAAATATATATGCACACTAAATTTAAAATATAATTTTATTTCTCATATAACTGAGTTATTTGATGGTAGGCCTTCAATGAATTTTTTTTTAAATTTCTAATAATACATTCAAAATTATTAAACTGACCCTCTGAGGATACAGACATATATATGAATCTGTCACCTGAATGTCAGGTTTTCAAACAACAAACATTATTTTTTAATTTTTTTTTTAAATTTTACAATTTAGGGTAAGGAGGAGTAATTTATTATCTGCTACAGAAATACAGTTTCATATAATGAAAAAAAAGCTAAAAATGTACACTTTAAACTCATGCAGTGAAAACAAATTTACACTTAATTTCCTTTGCTTATTATTATTGGTTATTTGTGTGTGTTTACTATTTGTCTTGCCAATTCTTTTGATAACTTTTTCTAGACAATGCAGTTGCTAGTTTGATAATGTATAGTACACAATATGTCGCTTTCATAAATGCTTGCAATCTACAGAATTTACTCTGCCTATTATACTAAGTATCTCTCAGAATTTGAAAGTGTTTCAATTCAAGCACACGGCTCCTTTTGAGATATTTCGAAGCAAATCTATTAAAATTTGTTTTGATGTTAGTTCCTTTTATACATTACATTTTAATATTAATTTAATTATAATTTTATTGTGCTAATTTTTTTTCAGGTATGCTCATCAATGTCTTGGTCGTGTTGGGAACATCAAAGATAGCGACTTGTCTCTTATTCTCGAAGACAATTTCACTGTTGAAGAATTTGCTCTTTGTGCAAAAGAGTAAGTTCATCATTCCAAGTTCTTTTCAGTATTTGTTATAAGTTTAACATTATCCTAATATTGGTGGTGTGCCGAATACTCTATGTTCCTTCCTAGATATACATATAGATTAATTATTTTGAACAGTGATTGCAGCAAATTGACCAAATATTAGCATTCTTGTGATAAGACAACTAAGACAGTCGGTTAAGGCGTTAACCTATAAACGAACTGTGCAGCCAAAAAATGTCCGACAAATCCCTGTGTAGAAGGAGTGCACCTTAAATAGGCTCCAAAATCCCAACGCTGTGTACGATGTTGCCCTTAATTGTTGCGTTGGGTGCGTTCTCAGGTATCGGTTCGTCACTGTGGTTATAAATTACAACGGCCGTCACCAATAGCCCTCGTCCGGCGATGATGCAAACTTATCTTACCCATTGGGTACTGTTATACAGATTATACTGTTATCATGGTTAACACAGTTTTTAACAATCCTTCTTTCTGAATATTGAGTTTCAAATTTAAGTGTAATTATTTTCAATTTTTTGTCCTAAAGGTTTACTGTTACTCAACATGATAGTTTAATAGTTGATAGAAGACGTTGCATATAAATTTTTTATTGATAAAATGTTAAGTCTTGGATCCCTTTATGACATATTTTTTTTGTAATTTTTTTTCTTATAATGGTTTTAAAATTTATTCACAATTGGCAGATTTGGACCAAAAATAAGTTATTTTATATTGAATATTTTTTATCCCTTAAAAAGTCCTTACTTTTAGCCTGAAGAAATGTGTAAATGTTATAATATTGGTATTGATGTTTTTTACATGGAAATGTTATATTTTTGCTATAAATATGTAATCTCTCCCCACAGAGGAATTGAACTTGCCACTTTATGGAATCACAAGCTGTATAACCCTTTGCCCAATGAACTGTACAAAGACTTTGATATGGGTTTAACTTGTGATTTGACATCCCAGACTGTAAACATTCAAGGTATTTTGTTGGATAGATTGGATGGACATGGCAATGAAAGTGTAAGCTTTTCTTTTGTGTTAATTTTATTATTAATGCATTTTATAAATACTGTATATTCCATGCATATCTTCTGCAGTTTCATTGAAAATTATTTTGCTGTTTAATTTTACAACTTATTTTAAAGCATAAAAATTAATAAAACAAATTGAAAATTAATTTCTTTCATGAAGCCTTTTCATTAAAAAAAATAGATGATGAATACGTGAAGCACTTATTTAAAAAGAAAATGTCATTATTTGAAAGAAAATCAATATATCATATTTATTGAATTATTAATTATTATTATACATTAAATTTTAAGATGAAGATAATAAAATATCTAATATATTAAAAAATCTTAAACTTAAGAGTCAATGAGTTTAATAATTATCAAATACCAGAGCAGCATCAATGAAAAAGAAAATTAAACAAACAAAGATTATTTTTATAATATCATGCAAAAAAACTAACTTTTTCAAATCAATAATCGTGGCAAAAGGGATGCTTTTAACGAAATCGTGTTTCAGAGTTACTTTTACGCACTTGCGGAAAAGTAAATAAGAGCATCTGATTGGTGTAAATTTTTTTATTTGAGCGTCATATTTTTTTCGGCGGCTTTGTGATTGGTGTAAAACTCTTTATTTGAACGTGATTCTTTATTTATTGTCTTATTTCCAATGCCAATCTAAGAAATACTTTTTGCACATGATTTTAAAATAATCAATAATATAAATAATTACCTTCAAATCATTTTAACGTGATAATAAAATTAATAAGCTAATCAATAAATGCCAATTTAATAAATACTTTTTTTGCACGTTATTATAAAAAATAGTGTATGACAACAAAAGTGAAAATAGCCTTTTTTTAAACTCGTGAATTTATTTCACTCGCAAGTGAAATAATTTATTCAACTCGTTTAAAAAAAGCCTTACTTTTCACACTAGCTGCATAAATAGCTATTAAATAGTTTTGTTTTACTTTGATGAGTGAATACAATGAACATTCAAGATATTATTTTAATACATTGAATAAAGAAATTTATTTTTAAGAATAACCAAGTTGTATACTCGATCTGGAAAACTAACCCTAAGTTGATGTATATTTTGACTATGTAACATTTCGACAGCAATGTGGTATCCAATTAAAGCTCCATCAAAACAATAATATAAAAAATCCTCAATAAGCGAAAAAAATGATAAAATCTATTAAGTCTCATGCAAAACACAGTAATTGAAAACAAAAATTATGTTGTTGCTGCAAACATTCCATTGTGTATTTATGCAAATTCTTCAATATCCTATTGTTATTTATAAAATGTATTTTTTTTCTACTTTTTTCAGGTGTCTACTTCCAGAATGGTTTGTGTAGCTAGTATTGCAGAAAATTTATACAACATTGCATTGGCTATAACATCATCTGAACCTATTTTGTTAAAAGGCCCAGTAGGATGTGGCAAAACATCTCTGGTAGAGCATCTAGCCGAAGTTACTGGTCGGTGTCCAAGTAAAGAATTTTATAAAGTTCAATTAGGTGATCATATTGACAGCAAGGTATTGTGATATTTTCTTTCCTAATTTTATTATTCAAATACACCGTAGAATATACAAAAATAAAAAGTGCCATTTTGTGTGATGGATATACATTACGGTTAGGTTTTGTAATTTTTTTGGTTTTTGTGATGCAAGGCAATATTCGTAAATTTGGATGGGAATGTTTCAGATGATGTAACGCTCTTGTTTTCATTTTTCTGTGTCCTGCAATTTTATTGGTTGTTTCGGTTTTTCTCTTAAACTGACCGTCATAGATGAAAAGAAACTTACACAACAAGAGGTTGGCAATTAAAAAATTTAATAAGTAAAATATTCTTAGAAAACTCATTTTCAAATACCAAAATTAAAGTAATTCCAGGCAAAAAATGAAAACTTGACCACTGGAGCTGTTGTCATTCACGGCCTGGAACAACCCCATTATAGCAAAAATATGCAACTCTCACTTTTAATTTAAATAATTTTGAAACAGGTACATTAAACTCAATGTAACACATGTAGAAATTTATTTTACATTAGGAGTAATTAATCTCGGCACTCATTAATAGTTTCTATAAACCTTGCATTTAAAATATTTGCAATGCTCCTTTTTTCATTGTCTTAAAGTTTTTTTTATTGATTGCCGTTACAATGGGTTTGTACCTCTTTATTTTCATTTCCTTAAATTTAATTCCTTCCATCAAGGTCACATATTAAACCAGTTTTTGTACTTCTACACTTCAGGGAAATCGGTAACCCTTTTCGAGGTCGCATTTGAACAGATTGAGAATGGCTTTGTAATTTTCTCAGTTTTTGGGATCTAAGGTAATATCTCTAAATTGCAAGAAAGATAGAATTATAGCAAAAATAAAAAACTTCTCTTCTAATTTATATACAATTTTGAAACAGATACTTTGAATTCAATATAACATAATATATAACTTTCAACCTCACTTTTACACAAAAAATTTATTTTACAGCAGGTAGTAGTACTTAATCTAGACCAGGGCCGGATTTCTAAATAGGCTAAGTAGGCTGTAGCCTAGAGCGGCAAATTTTGGGGGGCGGCAAATTTTATGTCAGTTTTCAGAAAATTAAAATATCTGATTTTCTATTTCTATATTTTCTAATTATATTGTATTTCAAATAAACCTATTTTCCCTCTTTTATATTCATTGTGATAATTTTAAACTGCACATACCACCCTATTTTGCAACTAGCCAGCTATATCTTTTCCCGAAGTGGGAGAATACTGTGACAGGGGCGGCAAATTAATCGTAGCCTACAGGCGGCTTATCTTTAAATCCGGCCCTGATCTAGACACTCAATATAAGTTTCTATAAACCTTTACATAAAGTGTTTGCAATAGTTTGTAAGGTTTTTTACCCATTGTCTTAATTTTTTTTGCCAATTGCCATCACCATGAGTTTGTACCTCTTCATTTTTATTTCATAACTTTAATTCTATCCAAGGGCGCAAAAAACCTGTTGGAAGGTGGCCCCAATATTTTTTGTAAAACTTTGACGTAAACAATTTGACGATTGACTTTGAAAGCCCAGTTTTTGTACTTCTACGCTTCAGGGAAATCGTAACCCTTTTCAAGGTCACATTTGAACGGATTGAGAATTTGCTGCAAGGGCACAATTTTCATCACATGGATATAGATTGCTCAGTATACAAGTGAACCAAGTCCATTAAAAGCTTCTTTGTGCTACAGAGGTTTTAAGTTAATACTTTATAACAAAATTACCTCTTAACATTTTTTAAAATTTAGCTGCCTTGCGGATATTATCTGAGCTAGGACTTTTTTTCATTATTGCACTGAAATTTTACATTTTTCATGCAATTGCACTGCTAACTCGAAAATGGTAAAAGTGGACTTGGTACACTTGTATTCTGAACCCTCCATATAACACATTAGTAGTGCAACATATTTTTAATAGACTGGATAATTGAAGTTCTCTTTGACAAAACCAAAAAGATTTTTTATTAAACTCACTTTCTACTATGTATAGTTAACCACTGTGTAACATTTTTTAGGTAATACTTTATTCCTCGAATAATTGGCAAATAAATTCTAAGCAATTGCTTATATACAGATATCTCATTAATGAATAATCTTACCTTTAATTTGTCAAAATTTCTAAAATGTTTATTATATTTCCTAAAATCAACTTTCAAAACCTTAGTTTAGATTTTTTTAATATCAATTGTGTAAAATCTATTCCATAACATTGTTTTATGCATTTTCAATTTATGAATGAATTTCTGTTTTATAAAATTTACAACTTTAAAATAATAAAAGTTCTTATTTTCTTGGAACAAAAAATATGTAAGCCAATGTGTTTTTAAATTGTAAAGCCTGGATGCTATCTTTTCAAATCACTTGCATCAGAAAAATAATTAAAAAAAAATATTTTTCCACAGAATTATAAATCTAACTAAACCGTGCCCAGTGAGGGAAAAAACCTTTTTATGACATTCAAATAAGTTTTCAGTGGCTTACCAAATATTTTATATACAGATGCTGTTAGGCACCCATTGTTGCACCGAAGTTCCAGGCCAGTTTGTGTGGCAGCCTGGTGTTTTGATAAAGGCCATGGAAGATGGTAATTGGCTGCTGCTTGAAGATATAGACTGTGCACCCATGGATGTAATTTCTCTTCTTGTACCAGTCCTTCAGTCGAGATCAATCGTTTTGCCAGGTCATGCTAATCCTGTCAAAGCCTCACCTGGCTTTCAATTGTTTGCGACTCAGAGGTAAGCAATTGGGGTTTTAAAGTTAATTTAATAAATAATAATTATAATTTTTTTATGATTAATAATTATTAATTAATAAATAATAATTCTTAATAATTATTAACTATAATTATAATTATTAATAATAATTATTAAATAATTATTAATTATTAATAATTAATTATTAACAATTAATAATAATTTAAATTATTAACAATTAATAATAATTTAAATTATTAACAATTAATAATAATTTAAATTATTAACAATTAATAATAATTTAAATTATTAACAATTAATAATAATTAGTAATAATAATAATTGAAAATAATTATAATAATTAGTAATAATAATAGATAAAAATAATTAATAATAATAATAATCATGAAGATGATTATTATAATTCAGTGTCGCCCAACCTGTATGGTGGTTTCGATTATCGCTTGTCATGCAAGTGGGCCCGGGTTTGAATTCTGGATAAGGCATGGATATTTGTGTTGTCCTGAGTACATGCGGAGAACGTGCTTGTTAAATCTGTGGGTCCAAAAATCCTGTGGGCGGTCGTAGTCCAGTACCATGGGTGCAGGTTGTCTGGAAAAAATTGCCTTTCTCGTCTAGCGATGTGCCTAAATTGAGGAAGTGGCTCCATCACGGAGCAGTAGTCAGACTTCCAACCCTCATGGGTGTTTAAAACTGTGGGCTAATGGAAGCTACTGCACCCCTTCTGCCTTCTAGGCTATGCCCTGAACGCACACATCAACAAGTTAATTTTTTTAAACTTAAAGATAAACATATCTTATCTCTTAAGGGCTGGAGAGCTTGCCTTTGCATGTGAAAGGTCTCAGGTTCAGGTCTCGTCATTGCCGAAATAACTGCCGACCTATAAACGGCCTGTGCAGCCATAAAGACTGACAAATATTACATTGTGTAGAGGGAGTGCCCATTATTTACACTCCAAAGTCCCAAGGCTATGTATGATGTTGCCCTTAAAAGTTGCGTTGGGAGCCCACACAGATGCCGGTTCGTCACTTGACTATGGTTTTAAATTACCCTCATGTAGATCTAGTCTAGTGCAATGGTATTTAATGTAACCCTGTCTTTTCCCAAGTTTGAACCCATTAAATTGGTATGTGGAGTTAATTTCACCTCATTTGGGATTGTTTGATTCTTTAAAAGAAATGTAACATTGTTTTGTTAGCGATAGAATTTATATTTGAGCTCACTTCTTATGCTTTAACTCGTAATGTCATGGCCTTAAATTGCCTTATTGTATGAAAAGTTGTAAGGAATCATAATATCTCAATATTTTATTCCCTCAATATGAAAATACAAATCCTTATTTATTAATTTCTTTTTTGTTTTGAAGATTTAGTTTATCACTTACTATAAAAATATTTAATGTGGCTTGCCAATGGTGCCTTTTCAGATTGTTCTTCATTTAGTTTCCTCCCTTTCATGCTTGCTCTAAATTACCCATTTGAAATATTCATACTTTTAATCCTTTAAAAGAGTTTATTTTTTATTTTTATAACAGACTTTTAACTGGAATGGATGGACAATATGTCGAGTTCAAACATAATGCTGAACTTATCGAAAATCTATGGAGGAAGATAACAATCAATCCTTTAACAGAAGCTGAACTTACACAGGTATGTTTTTGCCTGATATTGTGGGAATTTAGTTAGGGTGATTATTTGTTTCGTTTTGAAATGGGTCATCATACAATCGAACCTTAGTTTCTTTGTGTGTAATTTTATCAAAAAGTTATCAATTATTCAAAAAAAGTTTTCATTACATTTAAGATATTTCTGTGTTTACTTCATTATAGGAAACATATGATGTAGATGTACAAAGACTTAGTTATATATTTTAAATCTTACCAGAAATTGATTTTTCATATTGCTTTATCTACTTTCCCTTTTAATTAATCTTGTTTAAGTGAAGGCTTTTTTCTATTTGTGATTTTTTCAATTTCTTATATCTAAATATATATTTATGTCATTCAGGTGATAACAACAAAATGGCCTGCTCTGCATGTTATCATCCCGCGCATTTTGGAAGTGTATTCACTTTTCTCTACAGATCTTCGAAATACTTCTGAAACATCAACCATACAAAACCAAGAATCGTTTTCTGTTGACTTGAGACATGGTCGGCTGACATCAATGAGGTATTGAATTGATAAATAAATTTTTAAAATATCATCATTTTAATTTTTAGAGTTCCTATGAGGTTATAACCCTCTCAGGGATAAGCAAACTGACTGAAATGTAAACTTATCTGTTCAGCATGAAATAAAATTTTAATTTTTAATTGAAAATATAATTCACTTTTAAATTTTATTAAATTTAATTTTCTTAAATTTTTAAAAATTAGATTTCTATAACAAACAATTATAAATGGCACCATCATATTTAGAATTTAAAATTTAGGGAAATTTATTATTTTTTAAAAAATGATGTGTGTTGCTGGAAAACATTACAATCAGGTGACCCTTAGAGGGATATGGTCTCTTTGACCTAATGCATTATTTAGCATTAATGCATTATTTCATTCATATTGGCTTGCACATCAAAAGGAAATCTTGCATAGATTTTAGAAAATATTTAATTTCACTGTGATTACAATACTAAATTAAAAAAATAATACTAAAACATTGAAAGTTATTTCAACATTTTAAATGTGACTACTATCAAGTCAATCTATCTCCACTTCATTTTTAAACTGCGTGATCTAAAATGCAGTGATTTGATTTTTAAAAAAAGTTTTTTTAACCAATTATTTAAATATATATATTAATTATCACCATTTATAGGGATTTATTTAAGTTTTGTGGCCGCATTGCTGTTGGGTTCGATTGCACCAAAGACGAAACTGGAGTAAATGTTTTCAAGACTGCTTTAGAATGTTTCTGTGATCACATACCCAATGCTGAAGAAAGGCTTGCAGCAGCAGAGGCCATAGCAGTGTATTTCAACATAACTAAAAAAACAGTAGGATTTTTAAAGTATTTTTATAGAATAGAGTAGATTGCAATTTTTTTTAGTTTTTGTATAAGTTTAAATATCCTTTGGATTTTTGTTTGGGGGAGATTTTATATAATCAATTTTTAATTTAATTGCATAGTTAGTTCAATGACAAGGGTCACTTAAATTTGTTCTTGAGCTTTTTCAATGAATTTGTTCAATTAGTATAATTTACTAGATACATTACCATGGTTAAGGTAGAAAATTTCCTTTTCTGGCAAGTTCTAATTTTTTAAAAATATATAAAGAAATTTAGTTTTCCTGTGTGTTGGTTTAGCATTGAAAATTAAATAATTAATAATGTGTCTTTGCATTGTAGGCCAAGCATTATATGGAGACTTATAAACCCAATATTGAAGACTCGGACCCTGTAGTTATAGGAAGGGTTTTTGTCTCAAAGAAACCCAAAGAAATCAGTTTTGAAAGGTAAGATTAGTAATGTTTAAAAATATTTATCAAATTTCAATCTTTTATATCATCACTTTTCTGCACTTGTAGTTGCCTTATTTTAAAAACTACTTTCTATTGGGAAAAAAAACTTTTGTTAGATTCTTTTTGTAAATTATTGTACAGTCGAACCCCGCTATAGTGAACCCTCGCTTGTAGTGAACCTTTTTAGTGGCCCCTTCCGAACTCCTATTTAACTAATGTTATTTTATATGGATATAGTGAACTACTTAGAAAAGGAGAGTTCGCTTATAGTGAACTTAAATTTCCTATCCTTAATATTTTTTTCAGTTCTCCATATATTAAGTAATACTATTAATGGCAAGTGGTACGGAGATAGCAATCTTTAACAATGTGTCGATTTCAACCTCTCCTTCGGATCTAATTGTACTCAAACTGGACCTGTTTCAAAGTAAATACACCCCTTTTTTGTACCCTTCTGGGTTCCAGAAACCATACTTTCTTTCCAACCCATTATTCATATCTCCCACCACATTCATACATACTTCTTCTGGATTCTTGGAAGGCGTGTCTGGTCAAACTGCATTACTCATTTGTGTCCCCCTCTCCGGAGTTGAATGAAGCCGTTATTCACCTCCCCAGCTAAGGTACCTAGTCTTTATTTTTAACCACCCCTTGAAAACTAGGCATTAGTGGAACTGTCCAATTGTCCTTTTAACCTGTACTTCTCTGTTACTCTATTTTATTTCCTTATGAAAGAATTTAGACGCATTTTCAATAGAAGGAGACCGACCGTCTGAAAACTGGCGGCTTCTGTAAAGAGAAAGGCCTAAAAATGCAATTTCTTTTCTACAATGCAGAGGTGTTTCGTGAAAATTTAAATATTAGTTACTATTTAACCGAATGTTTTTGCATTCTTTTTGAATAATTACTTTGGGAAAATTTCAAAAATTAATTTCTATTTTTTTAATTTATTAAATAATTAATTTTTAATTCAATTATTTATTCAATTAATTCAAGATATGCAAAATCATCATTATTCTTGTAAAAGCTTTATATCATATAAAACTTTATTCCAGAAAAATTGGCTATAGTGAACCATGGGATATAGTGAACCCATTGTTGGTCGCGTAGAGGGTTCAGCGGGGCGTTATATAGCGGGGTACGACTGTATTTTAAAGAAAGTTCAATTTGTTCTATAGGGCACAAAAAAGCGTGTTTGCACATTCTCGGCAAGCTGTTGGGTTGTTGGAAAAAGTGGCTGTTTCTGTTGTGAACAAAGAACCAGTTTTATTGGTAGGAGAAACTGGTACAGGCAAAACATCCATTGTGCAGTATCTTTCTGAGTTGACAAGTAAGATCTTTATAGTTGCATTTCTCATGTTTCTTGAATTTTCAACCCTCCTGTCACATGCTGCACTCATTGTTAAGAGCACACATTTACATTGTTAATGAATCTTTAGGTTAAGTAGAAAGAAGGCACACTATTTTTAACTAACATTAACTCTAATTAACAATAAAACAAACTCATAATAAATATTAAACCATTAAGAAAGGTAGAAGAATATTGTATTGATTTTTTATCTGTATTTAAACAAGAACATCTCAGTAACAGTTGTAGAGGAAATATAATTATCAGAATAATACATGTGCTGAATTTCGAATTCTTAGTTCGCATGTTTTTTTAAAAAATTGTCCTTTATCAGCGTGCCTTTCAAAAATATTATCACTATTTAAATTCTTGACTTTTTAATTTTTGTTTGCATATTATAGATGTAGTAATTATTTTCATATTTTGAGTGTTAAATATTTTTTTTTTAATATAGATCAAAAGCTGGTTGTCATTAATATGAGTCAACAAAGTGATTCTGTTGATCTTCTGGGAGGGTAAGATCACACTCAATATTTATTGTATAATTTAAATTCAAATTTTGTTAAAATGTTTTACAGATTTATACTATGGCCCATGAAATCGACTTGTTAAAGTTGGTGTGTCTCTTCTTGTAATATTTTAAAGTATGAAATGTTGTTTATTTTCTAATGTTGTTAAAGTATGGTTGTCTATGGTTACCATGCATAATAATTGCTTTTAATATTCTTGTTACATTTTAACAATTCTTTTTAATTTACATATTTTTGAAAGCTTGCATATTTAAAGTTTTCATGTTTTAGTTATAAACCTGTGGATTTTTCGTATGCTGTTCAACCCATCAAGGAGGATTTCTTAAAAATGTTTCCTCTAGTAATGGATGCAGTGAAGAATGCTAAATTTCTTCAGCACATTTACGTGAGTTTTTTTCTTAAGTTAATTGATAAAATATACATAGAAAAGTTTAAATAAATAATTAGGAATAATAGTAATAAATAATTCGGAACACAACATGCCAAACAAATCCAAGTTCATCCCAAGTTACCTGTCTTTTCTACCTTTAACATTGCTGTAGCCACTGCTTAAGTAATGACATATACCATTAAATAATAGGAATACACCTAACTTTTGTTTTAATCATTGTACAAAAATAACACAATTTTTTAAAATGTTGTTTTGGCTACTATTTGTAAATATTAATATACCAGGAAGGTGACCTGTTTGCTAATTTTACTCGTGCGCTTTTCTTCGTAAATTTAGCTTCATTAATTGGAGCAATTTCTTACAATATGATTTTTCTTCCTTTTTAATTAAAATATTTGTTTCATGGTATACATTACAAACTTCTTATCTAAACTAACTCGACCTGTATGTACTTATAAATTTTATTTTCAGAATTGTTTTGCTAAAAAGCGATTCGAAGAACTGTTTAAGATAATGCTTCATGCTCAGAAGAATATTGTGAAGCTACTTCACAGTAAGCTAAATAGTAAGTTAATTTTGTTTTTATAAAACATAAAAAGATGTTGGAGCTTTTGGTATCTTGGAAAACATTTAAAACTTTATTGTATTTATTATAGAACCTGACTGTCCTTGCGATACTAAAGCAAAGGCGGACCAATGGATAGCGCTTGGCCAAAAAATAGAATGTATGCAAAAACAACTGAATCAGTCAAAGACAGCTCTGGCTTTCAAATTTATTGAGGTAATTTTTGATTAGGTTTGCAAATATTTCAATATTTTGTATGTGATAAAGAGTTAAAAAGTATTTTATATAATTTATGACCTGTATAGTTTGTTGTCAACTGAATCTGACACTAACTAGTTTCAATAATTCTGCTAAAATCTTCGTTCTAAGTAATGTTAATGTATTTCAAAAAATTAACTTTAAGTTATAATAGAGTTTATGTGATTGTCATCTAATGTTTTAAAATTAGATTACTCTATGGATTCCTATTTATTTTAAAGGGAGCTTTGATAAAAGCCATGAGAAGTGGTGAATGGCTGTTACTTGATGAAATCAATTTAGCTGAAGCAGAGACTTTAGAATGCCTTGCTGGTGTTCTTGAAAATGATGACAATGCATTGCTTCTTCTAGAAAAAGGGTGAGATTAAACACAAAATAGCAATTTAAATTTAAGTTCAGAAACTTTTAGTTATATTATAGCCAGTTAAAAGGGCCACCAGTTTTGCAACTGGCATTTTTTCTGAGGGGATTTAAATCAAAGTCCTAAAAATATTGATTGAAAGAAATGCCATTAAGACTGATTCCTGCAATTACCATAATTTATTAATTTAATTGAGTGATGTAATTAAGGAATCTAAATTCTAACTTTTTATTTTTGTTTTTAACATAATATTGGCTCCTAGGAGGTTTATAATTATAACTCTGAAATTTCTTGACACACATACCTCTATCGCTGTATGACTGCTGTTTTTTCCCCTTTGGGGAAAGTAGAGGTTTACGAGTTCAATTCTACCTGTGGAGCTGGGAAACCCAGTCGGTTAAGGTGTTTGCCTTGCTTGCGAAAAGTCTTAGGTTTGGGTCGGTGCGTCATCAAAATAACTGCAGACCTATAAACGACCTGTCTGCCAAAAATGTCCGATCCGACGAATAATACCCCAGGTGGAGGGAGTGCAGGTTAATTATGCTCCAAAGTCCCAACGCCGGGTACGATGATGCGTTTGGTGCCTACTCGGGTGTCGGCTTGTCACTTAACTGTGGTTCTAAATTACGAGGTCTGTCGCCAACAGCTCTCGTGTAGCTATAGTGCGACAAAAATTCAAAACTAACCTAACTTTCATATCTGCTAAGGTTCCAGTTACTGTGAAATGAATCAGGGTCGGGGAGGATAATTTTCCCAGTTTTCATCCTTCTTCACCCAACTCTACTGTGGTACCGTATCTTGCACTTTGCATGTGAATGCAGCTTGTGGTTTGTTTATGAACCAACTTCTAGTTCGATTTCGGAAGTTGACTTGAGCTGGAGATCGTGGTAACCTTTGATGCAAAAAAAAGTTTAATAAATTGAAAAGTAGTCTTTAAGTTTTCTTAAGTTTATTTGAAAAATATTTAGTAAGCAGTAGTTTATTGAATTTGAGTTATTGTTGCTAAATGTATCTTTATTTGGAATCAATTCAAAATCCTCAATTTTTGTATTATTTTGCTTCTTAAGCTGCTATGTAATTAATAGGAATTCCTTAATTTAACATGTGTATTTTTAGTGACAATGAACCAGTGAAGAGACACCCTGATTTCCATATATTTGCATGCATGAATCCTGCTACTGATGTTGGTAAAAAAGACCTTCCAGCTGGTATTAGAAGCAGGTTAGTAAAAAAGAAATTAATTGTAATGTGTATAATGGATCAGACTTGTTTCTAATTAGCATAATTAAATATCAGTTATCATTACTTTAGTTTTCTAGCTATATACTATACAGGATTCGTAAAAACTAGGGCTAGTCTTACATTTTCTTATCTGTCAATAGATGGCAGCACCACACATGATGATAAACTAAAATGATTGTTTAAAATATACATAAAATTTGAAAGACCTGTTATCACAATTTTTTTTTAAAAATTAAAACTAAAAAATTATTTACAGTTTTGAGCACTTTTTATATCCCCCTTATCCTTTTTTGAAGAAACTTGGTATTTTGTTTCAGATTTACTGAATTCTTTGTAGAAGAGGTGACAAATAAAAGTGATCTCTCCGTATTGGTCGATGCATATCTTAGGAGTTTAGCTGTAAATGTGTCCATCATTGAAAAGGTGGTATCATTTTATTCCAGTATTAAAATATCTGCAGCCAAAGAACTAAATGATGGTACTGGTCACCGTCCACACTATAGGTATTTGTGTTTTTTTATAATTCTAACATTAAAATTCTTAAAATTTATAGACAGATGCCCTGAAGCTTTACATAGTAAAATATAAAAGGCACAATACCATCAGTCAAAAAAGAATGTAAATTTATTATTCAAATATATATTTATAAAGCTTATGAAGTTCTACCTTTAGATTTTATTGACAATAAAACTTGTAGACAGAGATGCCCTTTAGCTTGTCCCGAAGCATTACTTAGTGAATTAAAAAAAAAAATACACTATGCTTGTGTGTGTGCCGTCAGTCGAAAGAAAATTCAATTCAATTTATCATTATTTTGTTAAAACTTATGAACATGGAACTTTACAAAACTTAAAATTGTGTACATTCTTAAGTAGAAGCCTTGTACTATTTGCTTTATTATATTTCTAATAAAAGGTGCTTTGAACCAGACTGGAGCTGGAGAATTGCAGCCATTTGCTTTCTTCAGCCTTTTTTTACTGGTGAAAATATATATACAAAAAAATTGCTTCTAAGTTCCTCATGTGAAAGTTTTTGCTTTGAGTATCTCACAAATTCCTTTTGTCTATCATATTATTTGTTACTTTTTAGTGTTAGTATTAAAAATATCTAAAACTTATATTCTTGCAGCTTGAGAACACTATGTAGAGCATTGAAGTATGCTTCAACAAATCCATGTCATAATGTCCCTCGTTCACTTTATGAGGTAAATAGTACTAATATATAGTTTGTTGTTGTAATTTTTTGTATAAAATATAACTAAAATTGCTTTTGGCTATAATCTTTAAAATTAACGTTTCTAAAAGGTATGTAAGATGTTAAAAATAGACAATTGTTGAAGGATTTTATGCATCTTAACCCATGTAGGGTTATAATAAAACTCTTAAATTCTTTATTGCTTGCCCAGTCTCCTTTAGCCAAGTCAAACCTTTATAGGGGTTCATTGAAATGCATTGTTCATTTTGAAATATGTTCTCTTTTACAGGGCTTTTGTTTGAGTTTCTTGTCGCAACTAGACCAGAAATCCCATGCCGTGGTCACTAAAGCCATTACAGATCGTCTACTCGAGAAAAAGAAGCATTCGTCTATTCTCAATCAGAGCATTCCTGAACCGGCCAACGGGAATTATGTTAGAATTGAGGGATATTGGATTTTAGGCGGAGGCCAAGAGCAGGAGGTACCAGAGAACTATGTTTTTACTGACACAGTGCGGCAGAATCTTCGAGATTTGGCTAGGATCGTTTCGGCTGCGTAAGTTGGGTTCATTTAGTTAATAATTATTCAAAAGTTATATCATTCGAAAACGTAAAAGCATTGTGATTGTTTAGAACTATGCGAATTTTCTCTTGAAAAGTCATGTGACCTTTTATTAATGTTGGTCACCTTTGTCAACGCGTAGTCCATATATCAAAAGTATCTACTCCACAGCATATAACTGTGATAAGAGTAGAAGCGGAAACTCCATTCAAATCTCGCTGAAAAAGAGTACCAAAAATAATACACAGGACGGCGAAATAAAGAGTGTCATACTTGGTAAGCACATGCTTACGTCACAAAATTGTCATTTAAAAAAAAGAGTAAATTTTCCAACTCGATTCATTTGACGATTATATAAAATTAAATTATTATTATGTACTTATAAAGAAAAAGTCATAGTACAAAAAAAAAAAGAAAATAACTTAGACATATGGCGAAAATTCTATTTCTAAATGCTTTATAATTACGTGACGGACACTAAAAAAAACATGTTTATTTTTTTAATCTGCTTAATATATCTGCTTTTTTCGCCTTTATTTTAACTTCTTCTCTATGGGTTTTTATTTTGTTTTTTGACTATATATTGTCAGCAATTTTGATGTTGTAGGGTAGATTTCTATTTTAACTTATAGTGTGATTTGTTAAAGCCAATTTTTTGTGGCAAAAATGATGTCTCAGTTTCCTCACTGTTCCTGAAACAACTTCTACTTAGTTTTTGTATTGTTATTGTACTGCTTTTTTCATTGCTGGGATTGCATTGGTAATAGAAAAAAATGTCGAGAATTTGTAAGTATTATTTAATTTTATACACAGAGAAATCCAAATAGTTAAAATTTAAAGTACTACTTTCCTTTTTTTATTAGAAAAACTTCAGATTTTTCATTACTCTGTTCAGGCTATTTTGCTTATACTGTTGTTGGTTGGTAGTCAAATTTTGTGACCACATCAATCATTCAATCCCATGAAAAGTAAAAGGGAATTTTTTTTCAAATGTGCTATAATTTCAAAACATTCTACAGCTATTACTGTTTAGCTCTACATCATCAGATGCCTGTCTGAAGACCCTACAGAATCAGATTTTTCTGAATTAAAAAAGTTAATTCAAAGACATTTATAAATAACTGTGCAGTACATTAAGTTCTAAATGTTTTATATAATGTAAAACTGATGTCAGGTAATTAAGAAATCCTAACCTTTAACCCTAAATTTAAACTTTCAAAAGTTATAATCTTTATGAAATGTTTATTTCAGACGTTATCCTGTTCTCTTACAAGGCGAGACATCATGTGGCAAAACGAGTTTAATTGAGTACCTTGCGAAGGCCACAGGCAATAAATGTGTGAGAGTAAATAATCATGAACATACTGACATCCAAGAGTATGTTGGAACTTACAGTGCAGATGAAAAGGGAAAACTATCATTTAAAGAAGGTTAGTAAACCAAGCAAACTAACTTCATTTCGTATAATCAACCCCATCCACAATACTTTTATTACCTTATATTTCCAATTAAGTTAATGGAAAGAAAAATATTTTCTTCTAATACTCAATATTCTATCTGTGGTGAATTGGGTTATTTTTTTAAAGTTTTACATTCTGTTAATAGTTGCTAGAATGGCAACTTCAAAAGTTGGTTTAAGGCTGTGTCCTGACTACGTCACAAAGGCAACAAAACTAGGCGACTTGGCAGAGTCAGCCCCTAAGCTATTGCATCGCTTGGCGCCCTTGGCGGTCGCCAAGTTTTGTCGCCTTTGTGGCATTTGATGTCGTAGTGAGGACATAGCCTAAGGAAACTCTTCAGTGTGTTCAAGCTAACTTTTTTCGTTTCAAAATTTTCTTACTTTAACTTTACAGTCATTGTGGCATTTTTTTTTTGTCTTTTAATATGTTAAAACTTTTACATAGCTTGTAATCTGTTGTGTTATTTTTTGTAGGAGTTTTAGTTGAAGCTATGAGGAATGGTCATTGGATTATACTTGATGAATTGAATCTTGCCCCTACTGAAGTCATGGAAGCATTAAACAGAGTATGCTCTACAATTAAAAATTTTAAATTACAACTATATATATATTCTTTGTACCAAATGCCAAAATATTGTGTAGGACTTTTATATGCCGTTCTGAAAATTGCCCTTTTTTAAAAATTGATTTTATTTTGAATCATATTTTTAAAAATTCTTTTCAGGTTTTGGATGACAACAGAGAGCTTTTCATAGCAGAGACTCAAACAATAGTTAAAGCTGATCCTGGTTTCATGATCTTTGCGACACAAAACCCAGCTGGTCAATATGGAGGAAGGAAGGTATGACACATCGAACTGTATTTTTGTGTTTCATCAGAAAATAGCATATGTTCAATGACAATAAAAGGCAATTTTCTTTTGAACACTTTCCCCCAAGAACCACAAAAGTGGAATTCTTCAATCAAGATTTGTATTTTTAAAAACCACAATTACTCAATATATGTAAAATAGGTTAATTAGAACTAACAAACCTAGTCAATCAAAAAAAAAAAGTTAAAAGTTAATCTATTATTCTGGTAGGTTGCATTAATATAAGTTTCGAGGAATTTGTGCTGGTAGCACGAATTGACTTTTCTAACCACTGCAATGAAATATTGCATTAAAAGTAAAAATGTTTTATAGGTCTAAGTGTAGGTCTGTGCCTCATAAGTTTCACAGTGCAGTGAGGTGCTAAGCTGAAGCATATAATCAAGTGCCTCCAATTAAACCAATATAATCCACAAATTGACTTTTTGAACCTTGTTGTTTTGTGTAGTGATGCATTACTTTAATATATAGTTTATCAAGTTGTATTTTACCAAAAGAAATAAAAGTTTTGATATCTGTTTATGTGTGTAGGTTTTATCAAGGGCTTTCAGAAACCGATTTATCGAATTACACTTCAATGAAATTCCACCCCCAGAATTGGAAATAATTCTGTCAAAGAGGTGTTCTCTGGCCCCATCACAAAGCAAAAAGCTTGTTGCAGTGATGCAAGAATTACAGGTTTGTGTTCTATATTGTTTAATGTTTCTTTGATCATAATTCCCTACAACTAATCTTTTTAAAAATAAAATATTCTTCCTGTTTATTAATGTACTAGCTGTTATACCCGACGTTGCACGGGTAGAGGTGGAAAAATAATTTAACAGTCAATTTAACTATTATTTTTCTTTCATTTTAGTTACATAAGATATGAAGATTACCAGTAATTTTCCATTTAATTACCCAACTTGGATATAGTAATGATTAATATTAATTTCAAAATACCTTTGATAAGAAGCGCAAATTAAAAAGAATACATATTTAAGTAAAAAATAATCAGTAAGGAATTAAAAATGGAAAAAAGCTAAATCTTAAAAGGGTCTGAAACATTTATTTTAACGCAATTCAAGGGAGTTCTCCAATAAATTAAGTAACTTTTTTTTGGACACTTTGTAGATATAAATACAATATAAGCAGTACAAAATGGCAGAAAAAAATGCGTTTAGGACAAAGATTGGTATAATCTGTTCTTCCAAAGTAGTTAAATTTAAATCTCACTTTAAACTGATCACTCTTGGTCTGCGTGCAGAAAATAAAATATTCTTAATGAAAGTGAATTACATGATCTAATTGTTTAGATGTTATAAAGCTACTCCAGCAAACAGCAAACGATTTGCATTTTTTATATTTATTTATTTTTTTAAACTGTGATAAAGATACTAAAGCAAACGATTTTTATTTTTAATATTAAATATTTTTCTAACTGCTAAAAAGCTAGCAAACGATTTTTGTTTTAGATGTTTATTTCTAATTTTTTTGCTGTAATTAAACTAAATATACTTAAAAATCGTTTTAACAAATGTGTAAAATAAAACTAAATATACAATCAGTGAAAACGTGCTGTTTAAGGAGCAATAAACCTCTAAGGTCTTCAATGCATTGAATGGGAAACATAAAAACGTTCGAAAACGATAAAAGGAATGGTCTGATTCGAAAAATTCTTAGCCTATGTTTGTTCCGGAGATGAGATGAATTTTTGTGCCAAATTTCGTGACGATCTGTTGCGTGGTTCTTTAGATCTCGTGTCTTAAACAAACAAACAAAAAACAAAAAACAAAAGTTGCCTTTTATGTATATAGATAAAACCTTTTAGCTCATTTGGCACGTTTTGGGAAAAAAATTGGCGAGAAAATAGATATAGCTACAAACACACCCATTATACAGCTCTAACACAATGACCTTCGAACAACCAACCAGCTTATAAATTATTTATTTAAAAAATGCCCATTCGGCGAGTTTTAGTTAATAATTTGGCGAGTTTGGCAACGTATTTGGCGAAAAAATAAAGACATAAAACCCTAATATGCAGCTCTAGTGCAACGGCCTTTATTAACCATCATAGTTCAGTAATAGCTTAACGATAAATTTATTGCTTAAATATGCATACATGCAGTCAACAGAAAAATCAATGAAAAAATCATCAAATAAACCCACAATAAAATCCGGGAATGGAGACTGCCGGAATTACGTCACTTGAAACATGTCAATTATTTTTCAAATAATGAATTTAGTTTCTGAAGTTAATGGCAACAGAATAAATAAACATTTTCAATTTTAATTATTTTTGTTAAAAGTTTTATTTAATTTTTTCAGCCGATGGCATCAGGAAAGTAAAAAAATGATCGGATTTGAGCCAAAGTGGTGTAGTTTTTTCAGAAAAACGTTCGAAACGATAGAAGGAATGGTCTGATTCGAAAAATTCTTAGCCTATGTTTGTTCCGGAGATGAGATGAATTTTTGTGCCAAATTTCGTGACAATCTGTTGCGTGGTTCTTTAGATCTCGTGTCTTATACAAACAAACAAACAAGCAAGCAAACAAACGGAAGTTGCCTTTTATGTATATAGATTTTTCTGTATTCTCCACTCTCCCTTTTAGCATTTTTCTTTAATCGTGCTATTTTTACTTTGGAAAAAGTAATAGAAATTTTGTTTTTGGTAGGAGATTTATGCATTAAAAGCTTGCAATATAAGTTTAAAATATGTTATTTCTTGTTAGATTATGTAAAAATTGCTTAGTGCAACACATTTTGAATATTTAACTAATTTTAATTTAATCAGTTTATAATTGTTCTATTTTTGCTTCTTTTAAAGCAAGTGTACACTTTAATATAAAAAAATAACTGGTGAATAATTTTGAGTTTTCAATTTAAATATTTGAAAACTATTTTCTTTATTTCGATATTTTGAAAATATTTTAATATTTGCCCTTTTTATTTCATTTTGATTTTTTCCGCCAATAAGCAAATCTAGTATTTGAAAGTGAAAATATAAAATATCCAATTCATGTAAGGAACACATGCATAATTATGCCACATGCATAAGATTTACTTATAACTTATTGAATGCGTTGTTACAGATGAGACGAAAGGAAAGCGGGGTGTTTGCTGGAAAGCAGGGATTCATCACCCTTCGAGATCTGTTTCGCTGGGGCGAGAGGTATCAGCAGTTCACTCAAGAGAGTGAATTTTATGATTGGGATCAGCACTTGGCAGAAGAAGGTTAGACTTAATTTTTAGCAATTAACAAGATTTCTATGCTTTCTTTAGGTCATCAAAATCGCATTATGTGATTAACGGACTCGCCCCCCCCCCTCTTATGGTTTCTTGGGGTTTGAGTTTATTATTTCATGGTATTTGAATTTTTTAAAAGTATAATTAGACTTTTGGCACCTAGAAATGCTTTCCCCGCAAATACTGTTTGTTAGGGGGATATATCCTGTAGTTCAAAAGTAGTGTTTCTAGTAAAAGTTAATTGCATAAAAAATTAAGATTTTGAAATAGCTGTAATTCAGTAAAACATCTAAAATCCAGATAACCCCAAATCCTGGCTATTTTTTGGGATTTTTGTTTTTTTTCCTCCAAAAAATTATGAAGAATTTGCATGGGTCTGGAAAATCAATGTTTTGGTTATTTCCAGTAGTTTGAAGGTTCCATTTCTGTAATCCATCATAACAAAAATAGAAAAAATAATTAAATTCCAATAGCTACAATTGCAAACTAGCCCCAAAAAATTAAATCATTCGACGCAATAAAAGCTGTGTCATTGTAGTAAGCATTTGCAGTTGTTTGCCAATGCCGGAAAATTCACTGTAATTCGGAAAAGTGTACATTTTATACAGAGTGATAATATACATTGAGTTGAATTTTTAAAGAAATAGCGATACTGCTATTTTATATGTTTATTTTAAAAACTTAATTTTTTAATGAAATTTTCTAAAGTTTTCCTAAATTTTCTTTTAGGATATTTGTTGTTAGCTGGTCGTGTACGCCACAACGAAGAAGCTATTGTTATTCAAGAAGTGCTAAAAAAACATTTCAAAAGAAATGTTGATCCAGATAAATTATTTGATTTGCATAATAAAACATCCTTAGTGACACGACACATTTTGGAGAGATGTATGAAAACCAAATTCAGAAAAACAAAACATGCCAATATTGTCTGGACTCGGAATTTAAGAAGACTTGCTGTGTTAGCTGGAAAAGCAATGGATTTTAATGAGCCTTGTCTTTTAGTAGGAAATACTGGGTATGATTGTTATCTGTAGATATTTTTTGACTTTTCTAAGTTATAAATTTACTTTCAAATACCAACTATTTATAATGTTAAACTATGGGTTTTAGTGGTTGTTTTTTACTTTTGCTCAAATGTTTATGTAAGATATTATTTTTCTGATGAGAAAAGTAAAAAATTGAACTAGAAATATACTGCAAAAAAGAAAAGAAAAAAAGGAAATAAATTAAATCCAACACTAAGCTTATTTTCTTTTATATGTATATAACTGGCAGAATTTTTTTGCTCTCTCATAGATGTTTATTGTTTGCTTACTTAAACTAATGCATTTTGTTGTTGACTACTCTCCTTATCCATATATTTGTTGTGCTTTGGGAAAAAAAAACATTTATATTTTAGGAGTAGACAAGTATTAATTTTTTAAACACAATTATAGGTGTGGCAAAACTACTATCTGCCAAATGTTTGGAAAAGTTCATAAAAGAGAGTTGTATTCTGTCAACTGCCACATGCATACTGAGGCAGCAGACTTTTTAGGAGGATTGCGGCCAGTCCGAGACGCCAAGAGAAGGGTTAGCATTTTATTATTTAATATTTTAAACAAATTATTGTTTGTATACGATTGTCTTCATTTTTATTTTCAGTAACTGATTATAATTTAAGAAATGTATATTTTGATTCTTTTGAAATAAGTCGCAAATACATAATTTGTGTAAATTGTTAAGAGTGAAAAAAAAAGTTTAATTAAGGGAAGTAGTTTTTTAATGCTAATTTTGTTTGAAAGTTAATTAAATGTTATGAATTATGCCTGCTATACATATGGCTCCCCAACTTAATTAGAAAGCCCAACCCATTTTTCTGTACAGTGTGATATTAACTGATAAAGAGTAACTAAACTAATTATGTTGTGTCTGGAAAACTAGACTTCATAAGACTTAAAATTTTGCATAGAGTTCTGTAGAGCTGAGAAACAACCATCAATCACAGTAGTACATATTTGCTTCATTATTAATCTGTTAGTTTCAAGCTCAAGTTCAACATGTTTCACAATTTTATTATATATTTAAAAGTAATTATACATATTGAAAATAATTTATAATTGTTTTTAATTCAACTAAAACTATTACAACATCAAAATATAGTTGCCTTTAAGAAGTAGGAAAGAAAAATAATGCTCAAAATTATAGATAAAAACATTAAAATATCATAAATCAATAGGTACACAGAATGTAAATAACTTACGTTTAAAGTTCTTGTCAAGTCAGTCACAGGAAAGTTTTTTCAGCGTAAGTTATAAAATAGTTATTTATGTATTAAGTGTGAAAAGTAATGCTCTCAAAACAAGTAAAATAATAATGATGTGTGTTTTAAAATGTTTATTTTACACCTGCTTTGCATACACTATTTTTTATAATTACGGGGGGAAAAATCAAATATCATTAGTTCAATAATAATCCACATCCACAATGTTGTTTATACGTAAAGCAGATCGATATATCTCTGGAACTACAAAAGGCAAACTTTTTTAGTTTAAAGTCACATTTGAACATGGATTTTTATTCAGATTTTCTAAAATAAATTGAAAGTTTTTAGCTTCCAGAAGAGATAGAAATACAACAACAGTGGTTCCAATGCAACTAGAGTGCCAAACATAAGCATTAATAAGGTTCCAATGTTACTATTAACATGAATATTACGAAATAAAAGTTTAACTTGCAATATTGGCATAATTTCACTGCTTGTATGTGAAAAAAAGTACTTTTTTTTCACTGTTTCAAAAAGTCTAACTTTTTTGCATGCGTCTGATATTAAAATTACAATGTTAAAGTCTGATTTTTTTCACGCAATTATTTATAGAAATATCTTTTATAGGAAACTCAGCTCTTTGAATGGCAAGACGGCCCACTGATCCAAGCTATGTTGAAAGGTGGCTTGTTTCTGGCAGATGAAATATCCCTGGCCGACCATTCTGTTCTGGAAAGGCTTAACAGCGTGCTGGAACCTGAAAAGAAGTTATTCCTAACAGAAAAGAGCTTTGATAACTATACAGATTCGGAAATTGCAGCTGTAGACGGTTTTTACTTTTTTGCTACGATGAATCCTGGCGGTGATTATGGAAAGAAAGAAGTAATTGAGTTTATTTGTGTTTCTTTTCTATGTTAACAAAATCAATTTTCTTAACATTGTAGTTATTTTTTTATAAGTGGAAATATTAATTAATAATTAGAAATTGTGTTAAAATCTATTTTCCTAATAAGTTTGTTTCATCAAAAGTTATCAATACAAAAATTATCAATTTGATTTAAATTGGAAAAAGATTGCGATTCCAAAGTTTGCATATAATTAAAAAAAACCCTTCTTCAAGAAAATTGCACCATATTAATACATTTTATTGTTTACCTGTACAACATTGTAGACAATTTTATCTTTTTTTGGATAATCGCACTTAGGAAATTTTTATGCTTCAATATATACTCAAAAACAGTTACATTTGTTTTGGGTTATTTTTTTATAATTTCAGGCCTCGCAGCGCTCCTATATTTCCTATAATTCCTATAAATTTGAAAAAGTTCCTATATTTCCTATAATTCCTATTTTTTCCTATATTTTAGACCCTTACTTTCGTTTTTTTCCCCCCTTCTCATCATTACGATCTTTACATTAAAACTGTTACTGTGATCACGACTCACGGACTTAATAGGCAGAAAATTTTCTGGTTGGTTTGACTTGGCCTGAACCGGAGCTACACAAGTAAAATGAGATATCATATCCTTCCGCGTCCGCTGGACGATATTTGAGGATATCTTAGTGCAATCTAATCTTAATTCATCTTCAAATATTAATTATATTTTTTATCTTTATTATTAAAACTTGTTCTACATTGAAATTTAAGTTTAGTTTTCCATTGATATAGACCGAGAATGGAGGAAACTATTTTTTCGGTGGGGCTTTAACGTTGTGTAAATTTTGAGGCGTCCATCGTGTAAAAGCCAACCCTTTTTTACAAGGCGCTATTTTTTGTGATAAATTTCTCGACCGAGATATACGAGTATGAGTGTGCAGTATTTATTGACTATATAAAACGAACGGCTGATTAAGGAATTTTGTTATTCATTGTTAAAATCGAAATCAATTGAATATTTTCTATCAAAATTTCCCCAAATTGATTAAATTTTCATACGATCTAGGATCTCCGGATCAGGCGTATTCTGCACCCGTGTGATTGTCTATTTTTCCTTTTGTATGATACTCAGAGGTTTTCTCGATTATGGGATGAGTTTTTCTGTATTTGGATCGTCATACCGGGATCAACAGAATTTTCGGATATTAGGATCGTCGGAGTTTCCGGATACAGTTAGAACCTTTAATCCGGTCATCGCGGGACTTGAGCCTTTCCGGATTAAGGAATTTTCCGGATTAGGGGTTAACTAACCAGTATTTCCACAATTCTGAAAATTAGAATGAGTTTAGGGGAACTGCGTGTCTGTGAATCGCGTTACAAGCACCCTAGCATATAAATATCCAGGCAGAGAAATATAGTGCAAAGGAAGAGAAAATTCGGACAAAGAAAAACGCCTAAAAAATTGTAGCCAGCTCTTATACTCAGGGTCCTCAAATGTTTCACAACATTAACACCCCTGAAAAAACTGTTTCCTCCATTATCGGTCTATATTAATGAAAACTAAGCTTAAATTTCAATAAACTAGCTTAAATAATAAATTATAACAATAAAGTTTAAAAAATTTAATTAGAAGTTGAATACGAATTATAATCAGACTATACTAAGATGGTTTCGAAAATCGGTTACCGGCCAGTGCAATCCAACAATGCTTCCTGATTTACTTATATTGCTGCCTAGTAATTTTCACGAAATCCACCGATGGGGTCGCAGTGTCTCAAAATGATTGACAGTTTTTGTCTCTGTGTGATCGGAAGAGCGTCTTCTTACTTATGTAGCTCCGGTTCACGCCAATCGGACCAACCAGAATAATTTCTTTTTTGATCAAGTGTTCCTGACCTTGTGATCACAAGTACCGCTTGATTGTTTAAATATTATTTTTGTTTAGGTTTGAAACTTTTCTCCCCAGTATTTCTACTTTGATCTATTCATGGGGTTTCTGATTTTAGAAGGTTTAAGTTTTAAAAAAAAAACCGGAGTATCGGAAATTGTTCGGTCTATCGTCGAAATTCAAAAGGGTCCGGATTATTGGTGCCCAACCCAGATTAGCGTTTTGGAAATGGTTTATGGATCGCGGGAATTGTTTTTTTGAATAAAAGATAGCTATAGTTTTTTTTAATGATGTAGGATCATTTTAGTTACCGATAGTAACCTAGTGAAATTTATTTGAAATTAAGGGTATTTCAGGTCCTCTGGTAGGGCAGCAAGCCCTATCGGATAGCTGGAGTTATATCATATATTAGGTCTGATCCCTATATTTACTCCACGAAAATTTATATATCGTCTTGAAAATATTCCTATAAATCCCTATATTTTTTTAAAAATTCCTATAAAATTCCTATATTTTCTTTAAAAATTCCTATATATCCTATTATATTTTTGATAAAAGTCACTGCGAGGCCTGTAATTTCTTTTTCAAAAGTAAGTATTTGGTTGCATATTAAGCTAAAGTTACATACTGCTCTTTTGTTCTTGCATGGAAATCAAGGATTTGATGAGTAATTTGAATTGTTGTCACATTTTATCAAGCCATTATTATCTGGTGATGTTTTTAGTACAGTTTAATATAACATAATAAATAAATTTGCTTCTTTACTTGATTTTTTAACCCATCCTTTCAGCTTTCACCTGCCTTGCGGAACCGCTTCACAGAGATTTGGTGTCCCAGTGATATATCAGAGGAGGCAGTTGTTGAAATTGTCAAACATAATTTTAATATAAATGAGCATGGAGAGATGCTGGGAAGAGATATTGCTAAATTTACGAATAATTACAGTGATTGGTCATTAACACGGTGAGTTCTGTGGATTGATATTTTTTAAATTGTGTAGTTTTTCTGAATACGAGGTACTTTAGTTGGATTGGAAAAATACTGAAATTCCTGTATATGTTTAGTAGGCTAATACCTATTATATTTTTTTCAAATGTAAACAAAGTTTTTGATGCATCTACTGCTTGTCATATTAATCTGGAAAAAGGATAATTGTTCTTCAATTTTAATGTTAGTATTTTTGTTAAAGTACTTTAAAAAATATTGTATCACTTAAAACTTTTTTGGTAAAACTATCTCAAAGTGTATCTTTATTAATCTCTTTGCCTTACTAACCCAAGTTAAATCGGGTACGTATATAGCTTCACTTACACCACTTTACACAGCTATTAGTCATAGAGCCTAAATAAGCTATTTTTCTAAAATAGATCTTTGTACCAGTTATTATAACTATTCCTTTCATCAAATAGCTTCGTCTTGGTCTTTCAAGACGACTTGCAATTAACCTAATATTCTATTAATTCCCAAGGGTTTGGTTTAAGGATATAACTACCGTACTGGTTCTACACAAGACTATGTTACAAGGAATCGGTGCAATTTTCGCAATTTTTTAATAGGTTTATTTTTAAAATCTGCTGGATGGCGTTCAAGAACACGATCCTCGATAGCAATATTCCATAATTTATGAGTGAAATTTATTAATTGCCTGAACTGTTGGCACCAGTTTAGTTTTTTATTAACTTTCACGGTAAAATTGATTATTTTCAGCTAGACATTGAAAGTAGTGGAAGTAGTATGAAGTATGGGGCTGGAGCTCCTGATTGGTTAAGGCATACGCTTTCAATCCAAAATGTCTTAGTTTAGGATCCGGGCAATGCCAAAATAACTGCTGATCTATAAACATTGTGTCAATCCCAAAAAGTCCGACGAGTAACAATACTCTATGTAGAGGGAGTGCACAATGTGCCCTTAATGGTTATGTTGGTGGCCCGGTCAGGTGTTGTTCTCGTCACTTGACCAAGGCTAAAAATTACGAGGAATGTGAACTAAATATCCAAATAAAGCAAAAACTCTTGTATGTTACTTTTTATTTCCAATAGCCATTAAAAATATAGGATTGTTCCGATTTTGCCTTCTGCGTTGTAAGACTCATTTCTGAAAAACATGTAAGGGGAGAGGTTAAAAAAATAAAAGAAACTAGTTGTGTTTTGTCCAACAGCATAAATTATTCAAGTCATAACTGCATTTCACTTCTAAGCTTGTAAATGATTAAATAAATTGTATAAATAATCAAATATTGTAAAATATGTTTATTTCAGGACTGCAATTACAATGCGAGATATTTTGACTTGGGTTGAATTCATGAATACAATGATTCAAATTGGATTGCCTCCTTCTATAGCTTATGTCCATGGTGCTTTCCTTGTATTTTTAGATAGTCTTGGTTCAGGTATGTATAGTTTCCTTTAATAAACTATGTTGGCACTGTATGTATTTTAATTTTTATGTATGTTTTTATTTATTATTTCTACCTTTCATATTTCTATCATTGATGTTCTTGCTAAATAAATTTATAATTACGGATTGCTGTAATTTTTGATGAGATGAAATTGTAACACTTTAATTTGCACATCATTTTTTTTAATAGGTCAATCAACCTTTGCAAATCTGAAGGAATTGAATGACATTAAAAAGGATATCCTCAATTTTCTTGAAAATCAAATTAGGAAGACAGGGGGAGGACTGGATCTCAATACCGTAGCTTTGTGTTTGCCAGAAATTACTAAAGTATTCCATAAGCTTGGAATCGGACATTTGAGTGAACACACTTTTGGTATCGGACCATTCCAAATCCAGCTTGGTAAGAAAGCCTTTTCTAAAAGCTTTTGAATAAAAGTTTACAATATATGAATCTAAAAACAGTCCTAGCAATGTCTTACTATTTGTTTTAAGAGCAAATGAATTGTTATCTAATATTACTGTAATTCAGTAACAGGTCTAAAAAAATTCCATTATGAGTATATCTGTTTGTCTATCATGTCGCCTATTAGTTACAGATTTTTTAAATTATATTATTAATCTCTATTTGATTATCAACATTTTCGTTGTGTAAGATTTTATTTTTCACGTTACCTTTCGTAGGAATGCCATTATCAAAACATTTAGTTTTAGATGCCTAACGGCATTATCTCCAGCAAAAGTTTTAAAGATAGCATTTTTCTGTTGTTCTTTTGTCCATGGTAAATTCCTTCGAAAGTCTATACCACTACCTTGTCTTTTTTGTCAAATTAAAATCACACTATCAGTTAAGAAATTACACAAGCTAGTTACAAAGCGTTAACTGTTTGGAACTTAACCAATTTATCAAGGCAAGTAAAAAAGATAGTTATGGGCCAAGTAGTTAGAGTGCTAATCTTTGGTTCTAAAATATGTTGATAATTGATATAAATACCTCTTCTATAATGATCTTTGTGCCATTTGTGGATTTGATATGAACTTTAAGTCTTATTCGGACCCTGTCTAGTTAGGCCTTGGTAGCAAATAAAGACTTGGTAGCAAATAAAGACTTGGTAGCAAATAAAGACTTGGTAGCAATAAAACCATAAATATTTGTTATTGTTTATGTTATCAAAATAATCATTATATGTGTTTTACTTTCAGGACCGGAAGATATACTTGGAAACATGGATTATGAACTAGGGTCCCATTCAACTAAAGCTAATGCTATGCGCATATTGCGAGCTATGCAGCTTCCCAGACCAATTTTACTGGAAGGTAGCCCTGGTGTGGGAAAAACAAGTCTGATTGATGCAATTGCTAAAGCCTCTGGTCATAAACTAGTCCGGATAAATTTATCTGAACAAACGGTATATATATTTTTATTTTTAATTCAATTTTGTTTATAATTTTTTACTATATGCATCTTCAGGTAATAAAAGCTAACATCTCCGTTAACAGCCAATATTTCAGGAAATGGATTTTCTCATTTATTGAAAGTTCTTAATGTGATATTGGACAACCCTTAGTTAACAACTCCTTTTAGATTTTCATTTCTAAATTTCATTTAAATGAAGTTACCACTTGCTAAGGAAAGTTTTGTCCATTTTTTTAAAAAACCAAAATGTTGTGTTCCAATCTTCTTGCTCTAATAAAGTATGGTTATTCCACTGAACACAAGTAGTTGCTTACAAGAAGTTTTATTTTAAAGAGTGATAAAATAATTAATAATTTTTCTATAGTGAATCTTAAAACTATTAACAGTTGCAGAATTTTTTTTTGTAACACCTTGACTAACTAACCACTTGCTTGAACTAGGTGTAAAGCCATCATTGTGCCTTGGCATTTATCAACTCACAACAGCTTTTTAACTAGCATGTGCCATTGTCTGAGTGTTTTTTTGTGGATGGTGAATAATTTGAGCAATGATTAAAAGCCTTTTCCCTCAAAAGTAGTTTTTTTCCCTGTATGGTATTTTGTTTTTATGTGTTTGAAATTTTTTTTTTACAAAAACTTTACTATTTTTTTATAGTGTGTATAATCATTGTTTTTCTATCAGGACGTGTCTGATCTTTTTGGAGCTGATTTGCCTGTTGAAGGAGCAGAATCTGGAGAATTTGCCTGGCGAGATGGCCCCTTATTGCAAGCCTTGAAAAATCAACATTGGATTTTGCTTGATGAAGTAAGCAAAACATAGTTATCTCTCACATAGAACTTCCAATAAATACCAGTATTCAAATTGACCTCTTAGAACCATGCAATAAAAATGAACAGAATGATATCATTAAGGAAAAGGGACTATCTACAATAGAACAGTTTCCAAAAGAGAACTTTGTACATGCATATACAGACGGCTCCTCTGACAAAACTATCACCAATGGTGGCTCTGGGGTGTCTTTAAGTACTTTAGATGGTACATCACACCAGGGTAAATTTGGTGCTGGAAATATTGCCTCTAACTTCACCTGCGAGCTAAGGGCTATTCTGGCGGCACTTAAAATGTATAGAGCCCTTCCCTATTTCCAATCAAGCAAAAGGCGTTTTTTGTGACTCAAAGGCTTCCCTGCAGGCAATCTTGAGAGGGGACTATTTAAATAGAATCCTAAATACACAACATACAGGAGCTATAAAGTTTTTGAAGTTGTAGAGGTATAACATTAAATTAGTTAATCACTTTAAAAATTGTTGTACTTGTTGAAGCCATCTGTTTAGTTGGTTGCAATACATTAAGTCTTTTTGTAAAAAAACTTGTTCCACTAATATGATTACAAGATTTATAATTAAGAAATCCGTTATACCAGTTCAGTCCCACTATCTTATTGCTCTTATTAAGTTGATATATATATTTTTTATTTAGTTAAAATGTATCTAAATAGAAACCCACTTGCATAACATATATGAAAGTTACAAGGTTTTGTCTAAATTTGGAATCTTTTCTTTATATATGTGGGTTAACAACAAATTTCAAATACTGAACATAATTGAAGAGTACAAGGGGAAGAACCACTTTATTGACTGGGAATCTGTCTGCACCAGGTCAGCTTGACGAAGATAGCGAGTCATCACCTAAACTGGTGTGAAGAAACCAGTTTTGCCTCGATTCTTATCACGCGGCATGGCACACAGCTTTACTAACTCTATGATTGAGATTCTCTCCAGGCACTTGTCTGACACCTGAAACCTCGGAAGAACCAAGGGAGAAACTGGTTTCGATCGCCATTCTCGCTAGGCAGACCTCGATACGGACAGATTCTCAGTCGATGAAGGGCTTTTCACCCTGTATTCTTCAATTACAAACACCAAAAGAATTAATTACAAACACTAAATAAATTTATATATGTTTTTTTATGCATTTGAATTTCAGAATTCTTTTGTTCATCTGATTTTTTAAAAAAATTATAGCTTAATCTGGCATCCCAGTCTGTGCTGGAGGGTTTGAATGCTTGCCTTGACCATCGAAGTGAGATCTTCATCTCAGAATTGGGTCGGACATTGACATTTGACAAATTCACCACAAGGATATTTGGCTGTCAAAACCCATACACTCAAGGTGGATCTCGTAAAGGGTTGCCAAAATCTTTTCTAAATAGGTTTACACAGGTAAGTAATCTTGTTATTGAGTTGCGATGTTTTCTGATTCTTTGTCACAACATTGGATGTGTCATCATGTAGTTTTAGTTAAATACAGTTATACTAAAATAACCTTTCAGTTATAACAATAAAAAAGGTTTAATGATACAAAGTGTGAGGAGATTAGGATAACCAGATATTTTGCAGTACAGTTTAATTTGCTATTGAACTATCTAGCTACAAAATTGTGCAAATAGCTTCCGTTGAATTTTTTAAATAGTTCTTTTCCAAACAAAAACTGCTAAAATAAAATATGATTTATGAAAATTTAATGATGACTTTATAGTTGAAAAGTTAATCACTGAAACAATAGTGGTCTGGGAAATTTTAATGGCTTTCAGTTGAATTATCTCTAAAGTAGCTAAAATTGGGTACAACTTATATGGGTTTAATAAGTTACTAGGTCCAATATGTTAGTAGTTGTTCTCAGTTTTCAATGCCAACTATATCAGAGAGCAGTGAAATTATACCCACTAATATATTGCCACTGTGCATAGAAAACCAAATTTTTTTCAATAATAAAATTTATGCTTCTCCACTGGAAATGGTCTCTTAACCCTTTAATGTCATCTGTTAAGGATACATATTCATGCTTCATTATAAGCAAAATGTAAGTATATCAGTAGATTCTAAAAGCAAAAACTTTTTACCTATGCCAAGTTTTTAAATAACATCTCACTTGAGAATACTGGAATGTTGCGCAACACATAAAATGTGTGCATTTGAATATTATATTCCATAAGATGCTTCATAATAGAATAGGCTTCTTCACATTTATCTTTTTTTAGGTTTATGTAAAACCAATGGACGATGCAGATCTTTTCTTCATCACGAAACAGATTTATTCCCAAATCCCAGCAGACTTGATTGAAAGAATGCTTGTGTTCAATCATAGGGTTTGTGTTTATTTAATTTTTATTTACTGCTTCGGCTTAGAAAATACAAGAATATTAATAACTTTTTACAATAAATATGCCTAAAATTTTTTATATATTAATATATATTTTCAATTTAGGAAAATCAGATTGTGGTTTGCTTTCTTGTCCATTTTGTAATGATAAAATGAGCTGTGTTAATTTGATTCGAATGTCAACTCTATAGACAAATAAAAATTCTTTTTGACTGAAACTTTTTCCGAAAAACAAACCTGGCTTCTTTTTCGTTAGTCGGCTGTTTGCCTAGCTGTTTGGCAAATTGTGACATTGATCTCTCATCATCTTGAAAAGTAGTTGCAATTTTCTTTCCAAACAAACACATTTAAATCATGTGTTATATATTAACAATTAAAAAAAAGTAGAATTTTAAATTAAAAAATATTTAAAATATTTCTTGCACCTTAACTCAACATGGCCTGGTGTTTGTCCCTCTTTCCAAAAAATATCATTTTATTACTGCTGAGTACTTAAGTTTTAAATCAGTACAGCTTATTTGTTAACAAGTTGCTATATTGAATTTTGTGGTAATAAGGATTTAAAATGTATGAATACTTCATGGGGGAATACAACAAGATGTAATTAACAGCTAAGCCTTGAATGTGTCTTATATTTATATTTTCATTTCCCTTATTTAGATGGATAGTGATATCAACCAAAGCAGACTATTTGGCCGGCAAGGAGCCCCGTTCGAGTTTAATTTGCGAGATGTATTCAGATGGTGTAAAGCTATTCTTAGCAATCAGGTATGATTTTGTTTAACTGTTAGAGATATTTAAGTAGTTATAGGTAAATGGTTTTGTATTGAAATATTTGCTTCTTTTTTTAACTTTTAAATCAGTTTATAAATTATTAGTGATATTTATAGAAAAAATTTGTTTTTTAGAGTTACAACACTGACTTCAATATTGGGGAATATGTTAAGCTAATTTATGCAGATCGAATGAGGACCCAGGCAGATAAGTTGCAGGTTGGTTTGTCTTAAATGCTTTTATATAAAAATTAATTTGAATAATATTGTACTTATTTGCATGCTTAAATTTTTGAAAACTCACACAATTTCAACTTTTCTATAAAAATATTTGAACTTTATTGTCAAGCTTTTATAGGGAGAGAAAAAAATGGTTTATTATCAATAAAAGTTTTCTTCAATCTCAAAAATTTCCTAAGTCCAATTGTGCAAAGTTGTCCAAATTAACCTATTAAGGTCTAACTTTTTCTCTTATTGTACTATCAATAAAATTTTTCTAATTTATTTATAAAGAAACTTTAACATTGATTTGGACAATTTACTTATAGTTGTATTCGACTGCAAATAGATATCTCATTTTCTACCGAAAATGAACCTTGATATATTAATACTTAAAATTCTCATGTTCTATATGCTTGTTAATAGTTTGTCATACTAAGTTAATTTATTTGTTTTAGGTAAACGATCTATACAAAGATATGAGTGCTCGTCATGGCGAGAGCACTATCCTTGAACGACCCCTAGAACTTCATGTGTTTGAAGATTCTATACAACTGGGGCATGCTTCTGTTGAACGCATTAGTAGAAACACTGCTGATACAAGCATGATGGCGATTTCAACGAAGCAACTCCCGATCTTGGAATCTGTGATGAAATGTGTTGAGTTGAATTGGATGCCTATTTTGGTAAGTGGATTAACATAATGACCTTACTTTAGGTTCACATTAGTACTATTTTTGATGCTACCTGATAAGGCAGAGACTTAGTATGGCAAAAGATCGTTTTAAACCATGCCATATCCTTGTGACATTTGTATTTATCCCAAATTAGGTATTGTTTATTTACAATACTTTGAAAGCTGTAAGAATTAGCCAGATAATTGATTAAAATATGGTAATTGAAGATCTTAGAGTAGGAGAACGTGCTATGTGACATGTTTGAAAAAATGGAAATTTTTGTGAAAGTTATCCCCTTCCTAAAGACAAGATAGCTTCCTCCTTTTTATTAACTTAAAGTTAAGTACATTTTTAGCATTCTCTAGTATAGTTTTTAGTTTATCTAAGTGCAAACATAAACTTCATAGCTCATTTTCTCGCTTTCATCTTTTTGTCACATAGCATGGTCCTTCAACTAAGCTCTTCAATTGATGTAAATTTTGAGTTCTAAAAGAGTTCATAAAATTTTGTTTCGAAAAACTTTTTGATAAAGTCAATTGTAAAGAACCTTATTCTGTCCAATAATTTTGTAAACTCTCTCTATTTTAGGTTGGACCTGCTGGAAGTGGGAAATCCGCTATAGTTCGATTGCTTGCTGAATTGAGCGGACACCAGCTTCATATTATGTCAGTTAATTCGGAGATGGACACTGTTGAGCTACTAGGAGGGTTTGAGCAGGTTAGGAATTTTATCTTTAATGAATTGTCCCTGAAAAGTTGCTTCTTAAGTCCAGGAAGGCAAGCTTTGTTCACAGGGTTGGATATAACTTGTTAGCTTTCAAGAGCGTGAATTTTTTAGCTTCCATTCTACATTTATAACATAAACAGTGGGAGGAATTGTAACCGTTCAGTCTGTCTGTTCTTCCATCACCCACTTTCATAGCCTAATTTACAAATGACAGGCAAGTGTGATAAGCAAAATATTCAGCTCATCAAGATAAAAAGTCATTAAAAATCTCAAACAAAAAATTGAATTCAAAGTACTTCAATTATTAAAAAAAACCTATCCTTCAAGGGACCTTGATGTTTCTGACGTTATATACAAGTAATGTTATAAACAAGGGCGATTATAAAGTGTAGTAAATCCTGTAAAATGCATATTATGTACTCATATTATTAATTGTAGTATAAAATGACATATAATGAATAATTTTAGGTTGATGTGCTATTAGTAGTAGATTAATTTCTCCTTCACTGGTCAATTATTTTTTGAAGGGAGATAAATTTCAAATTTGGTCACTCTTATGACATAACTCCTCGGCGAATAAAACATAATTGTAATAGTGAAAACGTTTTTTTAAAATTCTTTAAGAATGCATTTTGGATATCATACAAACATTTATTTTTATTGTTATAAGCAAGGAGTTAATAAAAAGTCGTTATAAGCAAGATATAACATTACGGTCTATAGACAAATTCAAGGGCTTATGGCGTTCTAAATGAGTTGTTGTTGTAAACAAAGTTGTTGCAAACGAATTGGACTGTATTTGATCTTCGTGGTACACTACCAACTTCCACTTATAATAGACTAATAGGCAAAATGTTCATTTATAAACTTGTTATTTTCAGCTGTATATTCAACTTAAGATTTTTTTTAAAAGTTCTAATTCTATGTAATCTTGTATCAAAACTAGAAAATCATATCTCATATAAGGATTTCAAGGTTTTAAAAATACGATGTTAACTGTAAAAGTTGTAAAATAGATCATATCTAAAAGAGAGAAACTATTTTATTCTGTCTTTAATACACAAAAATAAAATCACAGCCATAAATAGAATACTTAAAAACTACATAAAAAGCCACTTTAACAATTTAAGATATTTTAAATGTTTTAATTTTAAATACACTTTCATTTATCTTTTTTTAAAAAGGTTTTCTTTACCAATCTTCTCATGTAAATGGTAGTTTTAACTGTTTATACTTTTTTTACCTTTTCAACAAAGAAATTTTGGGTCAAACATAGATAATATGGATTTTTCAATATTTAATTCTGTACATTAAACTTTTTCCGTAATTTACCAGTGTAAACAATTTATCATAACAACTTATATTTTTTTATATTTAGATTTAAGTTTTTTAAATCCCATTTTTTTAACTATCCAAAGCAAAGAAACATAGTAACCAAATTTTGCTTTGATATTTTTTTCATTCATCTCATCGTGATTAAATATTTTAATCCACATTTCCTCTGACCGTAATAATTTTTTAGGACAAAAGTTTTACTTTTAAGTCACAAAACTTGTTTAGTTAGAATTACTTTAGAGCTGAAAGTGTTAACTATAATTTCAGTCTCCAAATGTTAAAAAATTGTTACAGTATAAATTTCTTAAAGGATTTTTTTAGAAAGAAGGTAGTGAAAAGATTTTCCTAACTTTGTTGACCGATTTTCAAAGATGGGGTTTCATAAAATCAACAAGTTGTTATTGTACGATGTATAACATACAAAACCAAATCATTCCTATTTTTTTTTCAAAAAAATCACCAGGGACATATGAAATTAGGTATCAAAAAGGATAATTTTAACTGGATCTGCAACTTAGTTAAGCAAAGGCTGTAGGTTTGGAAGTGACTAGTTTACTTGTCGCCGCGATCAAGGAAATATTAATATTTTAATTCAATCTACTCTGGAGATTTTCATATTAATAAAATATTTGTCTCCTCATAAGTTTTAAAATTATATTACATTACATACACTGCACTTTTTATTTTAATGTTGATTGAACTGAAATTGTATATTGAAACTAATACAATTACATTTATTTAAACCTTATTACAGAAAATTAACATTGAGTGACATCATTCTATTAATGAAATGCATTATTTATTATATAAGTGAAATTACCCTATATTTTTAGAAGCATACTCTACACAAATTCGAAACTCCTTCTGTGGTATTTTTACAAGGACATTTTATTATATTCCTATGAAGCAACTTAGAGCTTTTTAGTGCTCATTGTATCAGTGCATATTTCAAAAGTTTTTTTAAATAACAACAATATTTTAACAGCAAAGAACACAGTGGTCTGTTGGTATATTTCAATAATCTACTTGGATTGTTTTTCTATGTCTATATTGCTAAGTGGTTGAATCACCATATAGTTCATTTGTTGTTGAAAATCACATAGAATGGGTCACACATAAGTATTATAGTCTGTCACTTTAGAACTGACAGCCAAAAGTTATTCTATCATTCTTGGAGCAACGTTTATAATTTGGAAAAAATAAAAATTTTATTAGTTTTTGAAATTTTAAGCATGAGGAGGCCTTATAAATTATTTACTACAGTAATAAAATTTTTAATATTAAAAGTGAAATTAACAAGTTTGAAATTTTAATTTAAAACTTATACAATGAAACCTGCCTCAAAGGGTAAATTCCTGATTTGGTTTTTTCACCACAATAGTTCAGGATGTAGGCTTGTTTGGATTGGATATAATTGTAGTTGCAAATAAAGTTAAAGCCTGAACTAATATTGTTAAAATTGTTAACTTAGCTAGTTTATGACCAGCTAGACTAACACATGGAACAAAGTTAACCCTTGTATGTTCGTTCTAAAGTAACAGATTTTTGTTTGGATTGGAGAATTGTGTGCCGTCCAAAGAAGATCAAAGTCGATTCTATTTTTTTTATATACGAAAAAAGATTACAGTTTCTTGATTTTTACAACGCTTATTTATTGATCCTCCTACTCTCAAGGTTTGTTTTCATGCTCATTGCTACTTTTCCGTATTGAAGATTGAAAATCTATAACTTTAAGCTGTACTTTTTTTTACAAATTAAAATTTGTTTAAGTAAACATCTTGTTTAGCTGTTATAGCTGTTTTTCTTACAAGAGGTGTAGATGAATTTCATTTTTCAAGTATTCTACTTAAGAACTCTTATATTTAATTTCCAAGTTTCAATTTGACATATTGTGGCTGCCTGGTAGCTTTGAACTGTAACTCATAATCTGTAAAATACCATGTGAAATGTTTAAAATGTATCATTTTTAGAAGTATCTCTGATTTTTTTTCTTAATAATTGGTTTTATTAAAAGCAGTTTTCTTAACAGTTTGCCAAAGATGCTTTTATTATATTGTGATAACGATGTGGTCTCACAGTAAATCACTGAAACAAAACTATTCACTTCATTGCAAAAATAGTCCTTTTATTAGCATGCTTGATCAAAGTTTTATCTTTTACCATTTTTCATCATCTGGTAGCCATTTCAGTGCATATGTATGCTGCACATTTCTTCTTTAAAGGTAGTATTGTTGCTGGTGCAATCAGTTGGCATATGCTGTACCTATTCCTACTGCTGTATTTCATAAGACTTAATGACCATATCAACCTGACTGTCCCTGTAAATGTCTAAAATGAGTTTATTGTCCTTGATCATTGTACAGCCCTAGTGGCTGTTTTCATACTTTTTCCTTTCTGGCAAATGTTTGTCATTGTGGCACATTGATCTATTGGCTCTTTTTTTTTCAAGGATATTGCAGATGGTATTTTTAGCTGTTTTTACTGTTACTTACTGACAAAGGCTTAAAGAATCAAAAGTTATTTACCTTTTCAGTGCAGGTGTTTGCTGGACATATCTTTATTCCACACATACTTTACTTCTGGCGTAAAATGGCCTTTTGTTTTCTGTGCTGCACTCTCTTCCCATTGACTAATTTTTTCTGGGAAGCTGCCTGTCTTGTCTTTACTGTCATCAGCTTTCGAGGTTTGTGCAGGAGGAGTTCACTGTATTTGATTTTCTTACAGTGTCTGCCAGTATCCACATTGTCATCAACTTGTAGATTAATGATAATCAAGATACAGCCTTGATGGAACGCTTGACTCTTAAAGAACATGACAGACTTAGAAATAGTTGCACGAATGCAGCAGATTAGTTGATCTACGGCCTCTTTGTCAGCGGGCGAGTTCTTCTAGATGGCTATAGCAACGATTCTTCGTTGTCTTTAGCCATCCTGGAGCCACTTCAATGCATGAGCACGCTGGACATGTCTCCATTGGAGGCATGCTTGCTGCTGGTGGCATAATCAGGCAGCTGGCTTTGCTGTGCTTCCCACTGTATAATCTGGTAGGACTGTATGGGGCCGTCCGGATCGACGCTGCTGGCAGTATCTTCGCTGTCGTCAGCCTGGGGTGGGTGCAGGAGCTGGTCGCTGTGCATGCTGGGCTGGCAGTGTTGTCGGTAGTGCCGGTGCGACGCTGGCGAGCTGGCACTGGAGCGCGGGGGAGGGGGCGGGGGGATGCTGGTGGTGTCGTCGAAGGCAGTTGAGTACACGGTGCTGTCGTCCCGTGCCTGCAGTTGTTGTCAGATGGTCGTTTCCCTGCGGATAAAGTGTGTTGTGAACTTGTGAAATGAAGAGTTTACTGGAAGGACTTGTGCTAAGAGACATTTAAAAAAAAAGTTGTTTTTTTTGCCATTGTACATGTTATCCCCTCTTTTGTAGATAACAAGTTTCTCCTTTTCATAAACTTTTCATTAAACATATTTTTCACCATTTGCAAGCACCGTTTTTAACGGATTTAAATGCAAACAAAAAACTTTCAAGCTAATTTTCTCATTTTTGCTTTTTTGTCACTTAGCACGTTCTTCCACTAAGCTCTTCAAATATGATCGGCTTACATTAAGGTTAAACAATGGGGTAAGTGCAATAGACCAGTGGTCGCAGTGCTTGGGCATAATGGGCTGCCCCACTCAAGTCATAAGTCATAGTTGTGAAATAATCTAGTGTCATCACGTACTGAACTCGTAACTCATCTAAAATAATTGAGGATTAAATTATCATCTTCTAGTATTTAGAAACATGTTAAAATGTATCTGTAGATATTGGTAAATATTGAATAGTTTGGGGGTTTTGAAGGTTCGGATAATATTTGGGGCTTAGGTTGATCATAGTTAGGCCATATTACAGTATCAGTCAGCAAACTAACTTTTGTAAGTAAATTTAATTTAGTTGAATATAAGTCAAATATCGATTTAAACTTCCTGAACTTAGATTAAAAAAATTAATAGGAGCAAGCAAAATTTAAGTTCTTCATATCAGTTTACCCAAATAATCAAAAGTAAATTCTTAATAGTTTAATCACAAATAAGCCAATCTTAACAATTTATGTTTTTTTTTCTTTTTTTTAATGACTTTATTTGTAAAAGTAAAAAAAATACCTTACTTCTTAATAGGATTCTGGAATTCTGTTTTATTTTTTTTTAAAAAGTGAAGATTCTGAAAAAGATATTGATGTTCTTGCATTTTAGCTTTTCAAAAGGACTTAATGGTACTTTTCTTGCTTTCTCATGAAAAAAAATGCGTGACACTTTGACATCGTTGAAAATTCGCCGGTCAGCAGAATTTAATTGAGAAAACGTCTTTGTATTGAAGCTCAATGTCATAGCGAATGCTTTCATATTGATAAAAAATCAAAATAAATGTTTCGAATCATGAAGTATTTGAAAATTTTAAAGGAGGATATATATTATAAAAGTGTTTATTTGTTACATTTTTATTCATAAAGTTACTCATGCTTTTTAAAAAACTTAGTAAAATTTTTCCTAAATATCGTTTTTAAAGACACTTCTCCTTTCAATTTGTCTTTATTTTGCAAATGAAGACATTTTCCTGAAATCACATTTGAACCAATCCTATCTAATCGACACAAAGCATTAAAATACTATATTTTTGAAAGCCCGACAAACTGTCGGATATGCCATTAGGAAATCGAAAAACCCATTAACTTTAGAGAAGAGATTAAATACTGAGTATTAAAATAAGCATTTTCAATAAGTTTAAAGTGTTTTCGTTGTCCCCGTTTTCTTCAATATCTTATGCGCTAAAATAAAGTGAATGTTATTTCAACCGTCCTTTACGAAAAAGTGGCCAACAAATCCGGATATCGAAATTCTATATATTTTAGACGATGAAAGATTAATTTATCTCGGATGTTTTATTGGAAAAAATTCAAAAACTAACCCAAAATATCGATTTCGGAATCTTAAAATAACTTCGCATGCTATACATTTTTAAAGGCTTAGGTTTCAAAAAAATAAGTTTTCATATTTCTGCTCGTAGCCATACAACTGATGAAATGAAAATAGTTCTTTGACAACCGCTTTCGTCTAAGTGGATTACATGTCATCCCCTTTGGGATGGGTGTTTTTAGTTTTCGATGTGTCTTAAAATGAAGGGCTTATTTCAACAGTGGTTCAACTTTTCTTTAGAATTTCTAGTTTCAGTGCTAAATTTTTTTACCGTCTTAAGAATTTATGCGTTATGTTATGGTTTGTAGCACTCTTAATAAGAGCGATTGGATTAGCGATTGATTAAAAGCGATTAGCTTTAAGATATTTATCAAAATGAACATGAAATAGTAAGTAACTAAACTTTTAAGTAATGTAGGAAAACGAGTCTGTTGATTGATCTTTGGTGTTGTAGTTATGACTGCCGACCAAACTTCCTCTTTAGGATTGGATTCCAACCGAGTAGCTGCTCATTTAGTCATGGGTCTGCTAATCAATTCTTCTTTCTAACGTTTTTTTTTTAAAATATGAAGTGGATCAGAACCTAACATTTAGTTAACACATTTAATAAACACATTTAAGGTAAAACATTTCATCAGATGTTGGGGGAAGTGGCTTTTTCAACATTGCAGTTGGTGCTAGTAGGGAAATCCTAATAATACCATTTGAAAACTATGATTGTTCATTTCGCCGCTAAGGTATTGATTTTATTCTAAAAGTATTGCTTTATTAATATCTCCTCAAACTTTATGTCTGCGTTATGTTTTATTTCATTATAAATCTGACTTTATGATACGGTTTTTTACTTAAATAACTACTCTTTTCAGTGCAGCTGTCTTAAAATTGAAATTTTTACTAACTATTTTACTACTACTAGTAGCAACTTTGGCTAGCTGAATTCGAACAAACCCTGAAGTACAAAGTATTCATTAGGTTTGACCTACATTCACTGAATTGAATTTCACTGAATTTACTTGTTTTCCATTTGTTTCAATGTATTACTATTGTTTTGTTCTTTCTAAAATTTCGTTACGTAATCAGTAATGCAAAACTTGTTTTTTTGAAAGAAACAAATTTGAGTTTCATCTTGATTTATGACCAAATTAAGCAGCAACTCTAGATTCTGACTAGGAGCAAAAGTAATTTATTCACAAAAATTTTCTTTCTTTTCTAGCTTTAAATTTTGAACTCTCATTGAATAATATTATAAATCCACGTAAAGAATTCAGATTTTATTCCAATATTAGAAATTTCATTTCAAACTCGATGGATTCCGATAGATAGAAGGGGAAAAAAATCGAAGTACCTAAATGTTTCTTTCTTCTGTTTCTCTCAATTTTACCCAAAGTGTTCTTTTCGTTCTCTTTTTTTAGATTGTCCATCCCTATCGAATGGAAAGAACAAGCACCACTGTAGAATTTCATGAATAAGTTTTCTTCGCTTTATCCGTGATTACGGTGAAGAAAAAGGGCATTGCTTCGAATTCCTAAGCGTATAGCTCACTCCGAACTTAGTTTGCCTACATTTTTTTTTTATTTCTATTCATCCTCTTTTACAATCCGGGCAGTGGTTTGGTTTAGTTAGGCATCATTGTGTCTAGCGTTTTTATTTTGTTTACTCAGAGAGAATTTGGTTGAAATGGTTCATTAGTTGATATATCTATTTTTCTTAATTGCAAGTTGGTTGAAATTTATTTTTGGTTAAAAATCGTAACTTGTTTAACTGGAAGATGGAAATGGGCTTGAAAAGCTACTGGGAATTAAATTAAATTTGCATATTTTTTTTGAAGAAGCATTTTGACTACTTCAAATTCACGCTTCTTCCAAAAGCTACATACTAGCTCATTTAGCTTTCTATATTGCACTTTTTTTATTATTCATTCTTTTATTCATTCTATATTGCGCTTTTTCTATTTTCCCTTAAACGATCAACGGGCTTTTAAATGAGACTTATAAGTACCTTCAGGGCATAACAATTTGGCGCAGGTAACTTAAGTTAAATTCATCGGAAGAATTTACTTTACCTTTGTATTCTTTAATGTTAAGAACTACGTATCAAACCTCCTTACGCGTTTCCCTTGTTGATTAGCCTCTGTGGGCATCTTAGTTTCGATATTCTAACAAGTAACTGCATGTCGCCGTGTATACCACCTGACAGACATACCACCTAAGACAATTCAAATTCGAATTTTAAGAACAACGTATCAAACAACATCCTTACATGTATCCCCTGTTGAGGAGCCTCTGCGGGCAGCCCGGCTGGGCCGCGAGCCTCGCCACCCCGTTCGCTCCGCTGCCGGGAGCCCATGCCTCTGAGGCGACTCCGCAGCAGGGCACCTCCGCCGCCACGTGCCTCAGGTCCCCGTGCAGCATGAGCAGCAGCGTGGGGTTGACGAATGCGTGCACGAAGGCCACGTGGAGGGTGATCTCGTAGGTGATGGCGTAGCCGGGTCTACCGGGCTGGATGAGGGTCAGCGTGAACAGGGGACCCCAGAACAAGACGTAGGCCGCCAGGATGATGGCGAAGCTCTTCACGCGGCGGATGCCTGGAGAACACACAAAACGATTTTTTTTTTACGAGGGATGGTACAATTCAATATTGCCGCCGTAAGGAAGACCGTATCTGCATGAGTTTTGAGAAAATGAAGAAAACTCGTTTCCTCTAACGCTAAATATAATGTAGATTCGTAAGTTTGATTGAATATGCGGATTTAACTATGAATTATATGAAGTATTTTGGGTTATAATAAGATAGATGTGTTAATAACTCAAAAACGCCAACAATTGCAGATACGGTATTCTTCCTTGCAGCCGCAGAATAGAGCTTTGAAACTCCTGCGAAAGTAAGAGCACAATAAAAGAAAGTTACAATTAAAATAGATTTCGGTTATTAAATAATTAACTGATAAAGTTTAAATATAGTGTCACCTTCTTCGGAATGTTTTAGGGATCTCAAAATTTAAATTAATAATTAAATAACTAGATAACATAACAAAAATCGGTTATAGCACCGTGGTATCGAAAATGGATAAACGTTAAACTCGAGATGTTAGGGTCCCGAATTTGGAACTGTTTGTTGTTTAAATTATGCTTGATGCAGACCTTCTTGCTCCAGGCGGTGAATGTAGCTTTGGATCTGTTGAGACTCGTTACACGAAGAGTCGTGGGGATCCGACCTAACGGATATCATAGTCGTCACCAGACCCGCTATTCTAACGGCTTCCAAGTTAGACCTGATACAAAATTGAGTTATTATTACTTTATAATATACAATACATTAATACATGATTAGGATACAAAAGAAACAATTGATGAAATTTCTTTAATATTATAAGGTTTTAAAGTTGTATCTTATATTTTTAATTGTATATGTCAATTTGCATCATTATTTTAAGACTTAAATAAGTAGAATTTGGCTAACGCTTGCCATCATCATCGACAGCTGTTGTTATTATCATGTCCATGTAAAGCTATTACTATATAGGGCCAAAAGCGTTGATGATGAGAGTTGCCAGGTCATGGGCCTGGAGACTATAAAGTACGTGTTGTGGTGGTGCGTGAAGCCCAAAAAGAGAGGCATCAATTGCTTGGCACTCAAACAAATGGTCTGCCGTTAGTTGGGTTTCTGGACAATAATAAGAAGAATTTGCTAGCTTGCCATCATCATCGACAGCTGATCTCGATTTTAACTTTTATTACCTATCTATATATAAAACAGTTAAGGCATGGATTAATCCTACCTTGTCAAATCTCTATACAACTTCCTCAGGTGCACACCCGTGAGGCCAGCGCACATGACATTCACCGTAACCCAGAGAACATTGAGCACATAGTGCCCCACTGGCCCATACACCATAGGGCAGGCATCCACATGGCCCATCGTATCTCGGGAACTTGTTAATGCTCCGCTGAGAAGGGTGGGCCCCAGATTGATGGTGAAACTGGCGAACCAGATGATGAAGAGGCCGAACACAATGCATTGGGGTGAATCCAGAGATACTGAAGTTTGGGGTTCTTGAGAATGGTGGTGGGCCGGCTGGTTCGGGTTCTGGTTGTGGTAGTGGTGTTGGTGGTGGGGACTCTGTTGTTGCGGTGGATGCTGTTGGGGGGGAATAATAATAACAACTTTTATTATCATGGTGGATTATGGAGTGTGGATTAGGACATGGGAATGTGTGGATTAGTTTAGTACCAGAGGGATCTTTTCATTGCACTGTGTGGCACAGATCTATATTGGTGGATTAGTTCGGTTGCTGAGGGATTAGCTCTTCACTGCATCCATGTGTGACATTCCATGTGTGGGATAGATCTATATTTACATCTATATACAGAATTATGTTAACACTTTCCTATTTGGAGCATTTTTACTTTGATACTTTTTTGATAAATCAGCGATTTGCGCGGCAAATAATTAACGAAGTATTTTTTTGTAGTAATTTGGCCGAATTGAAGATATTAAATCCTAGTGTCTATGCAGACAAAAAAACGTGCAGCGAAGGTTTACAATCATTTTGCAATTTCTCTAAATTGGTTCACTTATGTTATGAGGCTGTAGTACGTCATCAAACACACGATTCAATCAGTTAGGAATTTAAACTTTCGTTTCCCTGCCTATTTCTGATTAGTAGCTATAAATTCGTTCTATAAAGCTAATTTGTTTTTTACTTTATTTCATTTAAAAATAATTCCGTACAATATTATCTTACTTTAACAAATACGGTTAGGAGTCTTATGTTACCTGGAAGTCTTGGTCTGGCAGCAGCGATGCGTCGTTTATGACGGAGGTGAGCATGTTAACTGTGGACACCGTGACCAGCAGCAGGAAGGCCGTCTCGATGTAATTGCACTTGGGCAGGCGCTGGCAAAACAGCACGCCCACGCCCAACAAAAGCAGGAGGCTGGCGCGCCCGCAGTCCACCAGACCCTGGTGGAACAGCAGGCCCTGAGACCACCTGGAAAAAAATGACCCATGTGATAGTGACAAACTTTCAATACCGCCTAGATTTGAAGACCTGTGGCGGTTACCACATGCGCAACCTCAATATATATCATCCGCATGCGAGATGGCGCAGATTTACCACACTACGTTCCTCCCAGTCTTCTAAATAACAACGAAAGTAGTGGTATAAAAGCCGAAGTAATTCATCTCCACCTCGAGGATCCTTTTGGTAGAATATTGGTTACTGAGGCCGCTACAGGCCGACAAACTAAGATGCTTGACGTCATAATAGTGGACCGATTCTGTCGTTTCGACCAATGGTCGTTCGTAACTCAAATCTCATATAATCTTTAAGAATATTCAAACCATTATTATTGATCAACTACTCAAAATCGGTCTACTAGTGTGATGTTATGTTACTTAGTTTTTCGGCCTTCAGATATAAGTGGTATTGCTCCTTCTCGCTCCCGTCATATTTTCGGTCTGGATTGTTCAGTAGTAACGCGCCAATGAGATTAAAACTAACTTAAATCCACCAATTGAAACGCTAATAGGAGGAATGTCCAGAAGCTAACGCGCCAATAAGGTCGAAATTGGCACTTTTGTGACCGTTTTCTTGAAAATTACCCTATAATTAGCTGGTTAAAAAGATGACAGCAAAAAGTCACAGCTTTAAATGTGCGTGTCCCCGTCATGGTTGTTAGGATATGATGGAGATGCTGCTCAGTCAAAAGCAGCCAATGAAAGAATAGGTTTGTCCAGTGAAGTGAAGCCTGCTCGGTCGTGCAATACGCCTTGACAAACGCTAGGCTAATTATTTAGCGCTAAGTTGAATAAAATGAAATCTTTCGAATGGTCGGAAACGTTAGAGACTTGTATTCATGTATTTTGTTATGCCTTACAAGTGCGAAATGTAAAAAAAAAAAAAACCAACACTTTTAACTACCTATTCTTCTAGAATGAAATGAGGCGTTTCGTATCGAAAGCTCGCTGTGAGTGTATATAGTGCGGTTTGTTTGGGCATATCACATTGACTTTCAGACTGCTACACATTTTTTTTATCAACATTTTCATGTTATTCTAACCATCTTGATAGTATTTTTTTTATTATTGACTACCAATAGTCACAGTAGTAGTGGAAGAGTTCTTTGTAAAACGGCGTACTATGTGGTAAGACTTGTTATCGATTGAACATATTTAGAATACCGCCCACCTTTGTTCCGCGTGCTCTATATGGTTTTGGAATTGCTTGTCCACTCACCATCCGCCACAATACGAGAGCAGAATCATATGAATATAGTGTAAAATTAATGTAGACTAACTCCTGCATGAGTAATAATCTCTTAAAATTGTGTAATGAGGATCGTTTTTGAAACATTTTATTTTATATCCAAATTTAATCCTTAAGAACACAAAGACCCTCTCGGGAATCAAAAGATTGAAAAAAAAATCACTCCTTTACCGGTTAACTGTCAGCTTCACGTGTTATGTTGTAGTTTAAAAATCATACTTCTGTAACAATTAAATGGCATAATCTTTTCGAATTTTCGTGTCTTGGTGTCTTTCTTAAAATATTCGCATTTCTTTATACAAATTAAAAAGATATTTTCTTCTTTTTCTTAACTTAGAAGTTTAATTAGTGAAAGTTTCTCCTCGAGTTCCTTTTTGTTTTTAATTTCCAGACATAAAATTTTGTATTTTCCCCTTTTAATGCTTGGCTTAGAATAAATTTATTTAATGATAAAAGTGTAACTTCTATTTATTTTTGTGTTACGCTAAAAAAGTTTAAAAGGGGAAAAAATGTTCTCTGTGTGTAAGGAAGTTAAATTAAATTTCTCATTGTATATTTTAAAATTTTGTTGGAGTGTTTAACTGTTTATTTTATGAATTACTTATCTCTTAGTTTCTTTTCTCTTTTTGAGTAGTTTTATATGCTGAAGGATGGACTTATAATTTTGTTTAGTTTTAAATTTAGAATTTTGGGTGGCAAGGAAAAGATTTATTCAAACATTTTCCAACCGAATTCAGAAAAATGATTTAGTTTCTATTTTTAAAATTATTGTTTTATTTGATAAATGAACGTCCTGATTTTCGATTTCGTTCTCTGAGTCATGGAATTTAAGAGTAATTTATTAGCTTTTTTTAAAAAAGATTTATGATAAATAAATATCGCAAGTGATCGGCAAAAGCGATAAAGTCGCCAAAAATGTACAACCGCAGCCAAACGGGATATATTCAATGGCAACCTTTAACTGTGTATAATTTGTTCCTTCAACTGTTTATACTGTGGTCCTTTAACTGAGTAAACTTCGGTCCTTTAACTGAGTAAACTTCGGTCCTTTAACTGTGTGTATACTCTGTTTTATTGCTAGAAAACTCCGTTTAAAGCCAAAAGTTCCATTTGGAGAGATTTTCGCCCACGAAATGGAAAAGAACAAGTATCCCAATCATACTTAACTTATTAAGAAAAACTGGATTATTAAAGGCATTGAACAAAATTACAGCATTAACCCATTAACGATAACTTGAGAAACACCATTAACACCTTCATAGCCGAATAAAAATGATAACTTTAATTTTATCAATTTAATTTTTCGTGTTCCTTACTCTGTCCTATATAAAATGTTTAGGAACATGGTCTTCATTTGTTTTATATTTTGTTTACTCAGGTAAACTTAAGCTGAAAACTCATTATCTCTTTAAGACCTGCGCTACACAATTGTGCGGGGGTATACAAGAGAATGTTCAAGCTCTTCAAAAATATCGATACCGAAGCAGCTGACTTGTATCAGTCTTTTTTTTTGTATAAAAATGACGTATTTCTTAAGGAGTTGCCGGCATTGATGCTGTTTAAGGAAACTTTTTTGATAAAACGCTTAATATTTAAGTATCATAACCTTAAATCAGCGCCATCTGAAGGGGTCGTAAAAGGTTATGCCAAATTTTTTTGTTAACCGTCGTTAATGGGTTAAGAGTTACCTCCTGAGCGGCCTCTTGAATACGATGAGCAGCATGAGGAACATGTTGGCTCCCATGCCTAGCGCTGCGATGGTGAAGAGCACGATCGCCTCCGTCGTCTGAGCTGGGTGGCAGTTTGAGCCGCCCCCGATGGCGGTGCTGCTGCTGCTGCCGTTGGCGCCGATCTTGCCGACGAGCACGCTGGCTTTGCCCACACCCGGCGTCTATATGCGGAAGAAACATCAATGATCTTTAGTGTATATATATACAAATCTACAGGCACAATAAAAATAGAAGCATAGCAATTACACAATACGTGGCCGGGATAGCCTGGGTTTTTGACCGATGGACTGGCATCCCTTAGATTGCGAGTTCGAGCCCTGCTGGCCGGCTCGGTGAAGGTTGAAGGTTTTTCGTTGCTGAAGGTTTTTCGTGCTTTGCTTAGTTCCTTCCTTCCAAAATCCCCCTAATCCCCCTACTAAATCAAAATCTTTGGAGGTGACAGGGATGTGATTCTTCCGCGGATCCGCGAATTTCCGCTTTTTTGGATTTTCAGAATTTTTCTTCAGATTTGCTGATTTTCAAGAGTTCTCGATTTTTCCGTTCATGTCTGATTCGTTCAAAGTTACGTGATTTGTCTTTTTTTCTTAAGATTTAGAATTTGGCCCGAATTGAAAAGTTATTTGTTATACAGGTTTTTAAGGTTCGCGATTCGTTTGCTAATTTTCGAAGATTCTCAATTTTCCGTGGTTTTGCCGTTAGCCTAGATTTATTATTTGGGTGGAATTTTAGTTTATGTAATCTGCTAATTTTTTTCGGTTCGTTTATTTTCAAGTCTTCAATTTTCCGATTTTTGAAGATGCATGATTTACAATTTTTTTTTAGTCTCTCGATTTAAATATTTCGTATTTGCGATTTCGTCGTTTTTATTGATATTTGAGGATTTTTTGATTCGCCGATATTCAAGGTTTCCCAATTAAGAGATTTTCGAGTTTTTGTAATTTGTCTATTTGTTAGGATCAGTGATTTGTCGACTTCAAAGTTTTGAATTACAGTACAAAACAACAAGTTTAAATAATAAATTTTAATAATAAATATAAAAAACAATTAAAATTTGAAGATGAATTTCGATTTGATTACACTAAGATGTCTACGAATATCAGTTACCGGCCAGTACAATCTAACAATGCTTCTTGATTTACTTATTTTGCTGCCTAGTAATTTTTATGAAATCCACCAATAAGGACGCATTGCCTCATAATGATTGCAGTTTTTTTTCCTCTGCGTGATCGGAAGAGCACCTCGTTGCTTTTGTAGCTCCGGTTCAGGCCGATCGGACCAACCAAAATATTTTCCTTTCATCAAGTGTTCGTGAGTTTTGTGACCTTGATATTACAAGAGAGCAGCTTAGTGTACTGTATTAGCCAATTTCCGGAAATTCGCTATTTAACTGATTTTTAGTTTTGCAGTTTATAATTTTGAAATTTATGGATTTTCAAGGAGTTGTTAATTGCAATTTTTGAAGACAGATCTTCAGAGTTTGAGTTGTTTTTTTGGTGCTTAAATGGTTCGTGAAACGCCGACTTTCAAAGTTTCGATTTTCATGATTTGGCAAATTTTAGGGGATTCGCAATTTACCGATTTCAAAAAGATCGCAATTTAACTATTTCTGAGAATTTTTAATTTTCCAGACTTCCTGAAATTTGAGATTAGGTTTGGTTTGAATTATCGTCGCACTAGAGCTACACAAGGGCTATTGGCGACGGGCATCATATTTTTTTGAGATTTTGTGAATCATTGATTTTCAAAATTTACCGATTTTCCTCGTGCATATTTTTTGACACTTTTTTTCATTTCCTCTTTTTTGACTTTTGGTCAATCACATCCCTGAGGTGAAAAGCCAAGTTTCAGATCCTCGACTTGGCCTTTGTCTCTAAATTAAAAGGATCCACGTACTGTCGGTAGAGCTTCCCTCTATCGAGTTGCTTTTTATTGAGGTAGTAAATGAATAGCAGAGAGCGTGGTAGTGGTGCTGTCCTCTACCATGCCGAACGAGGTAAAATTGAATTCTTCGGCTTCGTTGTTGAGGGCGGCTCCTACCTCCGCATCATTCCAGGGATTTGGGGTTGGTACAAATTGCTGAAAGCAAGGAAGGGCTTTAGTCCCCACAATACCCTTTACAGGAAGACATTACACAATCCCAAATAAATCAAAAACATTAATGAAGTCCCGAACTTGAAAGGGGTTGGCAGAAAATAGGTCCTTTCTGATACGCCAGTGCATGCTAAAAGGTATTCGGGAAAAGGCTTGGCTTGATGTACTTTGCAGATGCAAAAATGCTTTCACCATTAATTAAAATAATTGCTCTCGTGTGTCTAGTTTCAAGATGGGATAAGGACCCGAGTCAATGTGGGTTCCAGGTTTATCGGATACATACCAGATGAAAGAAACACAAAAGAATAGAGTTCAATAACTACGTTACTGCCCTTACTTTTTTAAAAGTTAATGATGATAATGGGTTTGAATTATGAGAGGAATTAAAGGGGCAGGTGGTTTCTGTTACTTTCCGAATCTTTAAGATACGTGACGGCACAATAGCTTAACAAAATTAACATTTGTTTAATGAGTAATTGAATTGCAATGTTTTATGGTACAAATAATGCTGTACTAAAATCTAAATTGGTGTTGTCAGCAGATTGTATTCCCCAAACAATATCTTCGAGGTTAGATTTCACAATGCCTTATAAATATAGCAAAACTTTTTGTTTTAAATTATCTTACCAAAAATACTCTTGAAAATTTAAATAATTCTGAATTTAGCTAGTTAAATTAGGTTTTCCGTGTCAAAAAGACTTTTTGTCATTCATACATAGATTTTCCCCCCGAACATTTATAAGTTTACTCATTCCGTTTTATAATTTTTTAATCACTCTAATACCTTTACTATTTATTGAAAATTTAATCACCTCTCAGCCAAACAGACTCCCCAATTATTCTTGCTTTTATTTTAAGGACAGAAAAGGTTAGACATCTGGCGACGTCTTTGATGTCTTCCTATCACTCAAACCCTTTCACGTCCGGGTTGTAATGGCTGAGACAATATTCAACCTCGACTGTCTTGTTCAAATGGAAGGGATTCTGTATATCGACCGGGTGTTTTAAAAAAGTCAGTTTGACTTGTTTAAAATTCTTATTTCAGCGAATAGAATCCGTTTTCTGTGCTTGAAGTATGTTTCGGAACATGAACTTTGATGTTGCTTGTTATTAATTTGATCCTATTTCATGCCCGTTTGTTTTTCAATCTTTTAACCTTCTAAGTTTTTAATTACCTTGTATCGTGTCCGAGTATTAATAAGTATCAGTGCTAATATGAAGTAAATAACTTTCTTCTAATTTTCTTAATTATTATTTTTACCTAACGCAATACAAAACTAGGATCAAATTATATGCAGGTCAATCGTTCAAGATAGTCATATAAAAGTAATCTAAGCTTTTCCACACGTTTGGACATCTTATACCTAACTAAAAACCACGGCAGTAACTTTATTACTCACACGAGCGTTCAATAGGACTTGACAGTTCTTATAATGTAGCAAAAAATACCTTAAACTAACCTTAAATGACGAAAAACATAATTATTGCCAAGGAAAGAATTTTTTTATAACAACGTGCAAAAAAGTTCAATTTTTTATATCATATTCATTAATAAATTGTTGCGAAAATGACACTTTACGTGCTTACGTCACAGACAGTGCCAAAAGTACTACTTTCGGCACTAGTGCGGTAAAGTAAATAAGAGTATCTGATTGGTAGAAAAACAAAATGATGTCATGAATATCTCCATGGAAACTAAATGATGTCATGAAACTCACTTATTTCTATTGGTTCATTACTTTTGCATTTTCTAATATCTCCATGGAAACTACAAGTACTACAAAAATTATTAAAGGAAATTAAATAAGACAAAAGTAAGAACACAAATTTCACGCCAAACAATACTTTTATTTAACATGCATATTTATAGTAACATTTGATCCGGTGCAGTTATTAATATTTACATTTGAAGGCAGTCCGGGAAGCATTCCTTCTAAGGAAACCTGATTATTATTTTGATTTTCATAACTATTTCACTCATTTCTATTTTACAACTTTTCTTTTACTACTTTGCATTTTCGAATATCGCCATGGAAACTAAATGATGTCATGAAAATCACTCATTGGTAGAAATACTTTTTTGCACGTTATTATAAAAAATATTGTAAGCAAGCACGTGCCAAATAATACTTTTTTAAGCTCTTGTCATTATTTCACTCGACCTACGGTCTCGTGAAATAAAAGCCACTCGCTTAATAAAGTATTATTTTCGGCACTAGTTGCTTAAATAACTATTAAGTTGACTTAATTTGGGTTTTGTTAAAGATACTTTTAGCACAATTCTCAGGATTGTATGGCAAGTGTATGGGCCATAAGCATGATGAGATGCATTTGTTTTACACTAAACTATTATTGCACATGTGAATGCTATAAAATAAATATACTTTTAAAAAATATATATATTTAAAAAAAAACTTTTTACTCATTTTAAGCTTCCAAAAGTATTTGAAATTTGAACCTCATGTACCAACAGTAAAACTAATCTTTTGTATCTTTTTTTATAAAATTTTCATCAATTTAAATTTAATATTTGCGCCAACTCTTTTATGGCATGGCTTTATTAAAAATTTTAAAATTGGTGAATTTTAGTTATTTTATTTTTCTTACATTTTTGTATCTTGTTGTTGTCGTTTGACCAGTACAAAAAATGGAAAAGAAAAAAATTATAATTAGAGACAGGTTATAATTGTTTGCACTTGCCATATTGTGTGCCATATACCTTAATTTTTCCTTTTTTTTAAATTCCTTAAGTACGACTTTAAATATACATAGAAATTTAGTTTATAAATATTTTTTTTTAAACTTTCGATGTGCCTAAACTTTTGTGCATGACTGCATTCAATCAATATCCATTTATTTCGTAACAACAAAGAATTCTAAACTTTCCAAACAAAATCAGAGCGTCTGTCACCACGCTCTTAAATTACAACTCAACTTCTCAATACATAAGGAAATTTCCTCAAGGTTCCTGTTGAGTCCTTTTGTGGAACTCGTTTACTCCGCTTGTCCCGTTCGATAATCCGCTTTTGCATGCGCAACCGATTTAAGATACGCTAATGAATTCTTAGGCAACGATGTAATTTTAATTGAGCGTGCGTCTGTACTTCGGATGGTGTAATTCTAATCCCACTTGTATAAAATAACGGGCTCGTATACGGACGTCTTCAGTTAGTATTGTCGGCCGTGGCTCGTCTCGAAAAAAATCCGTATTCGTAGAACAGGTTAATTTAACACTGCATTTCGCATGTTTCTAAAAGCAAATTTGGTCCTAACTTTTACTTTCCCGATATTAGAATTTGCACTTGATAGTCTAAAAATATAGATAGATTATCGAAAATAAATGTAAATTGTATTCTAGTGCTATGTATTGGCTTTACTTTGATTTCTAGGGTTAGACTTTAATGTTTCATTGTGGGTGTTTTAAAGTGATCTACTTCATTGAACTTATCCGCTAGTAATATTATGGCTTAATTTTTTTTAAAATTTACTTTTAATAATTAATTATAACCTAGCCAAAAGAAAATTCTTTGTTTAGAAACTTCAACGATCTATCCTAGCTATATTCTGTAGTGTTATTGGGTTTTTAAGTCACTATGCTGCAAATAAGTTACTGGTTAGACTGCAGTATTGGCGCTCTATTTCCTTGAAATTTATTTCCAGACTTGCAAAAGACATGATTGACATAAATCTACAAATCTTGTCTCATTCTTTTATTTTTGGTCCTTTATTAATTTTCTCGGTTATACATTCTTATTTAATTATATTAATTTTGAAATCTATCTATACTAAGTAAAAAAAAAAGTTTTTAATTGAAGCATAATGCATCAGATTTATAATTTAAAAGGCAGAGGCTACGCGCACGGGCACCGTTCACGCATTACGTGTACGGGTATTAACGCGCATGCTGAAGTCGGGGCTTACTAGAACCTTGCTTACATTGCGTGCACGGACATGATATACTTGAAAGTCGAGATTACTTTTTTTGGGCCCCGGGCAATTTTGTTTTCTCTATAAAAACATCAGTATCCAACATGGGCAGTATTGTAGGGCGCATTGAAAGCCTAAGCACTCGTTTGGGGCCCCGGGAATTTTGTTTTCTCTAAAAAAAACATCAATTCTAGCCATTTGCAATGAAAGTTTAAAAAAAAATAGAAATTTAAATACTTCATGAAAACGTTAAAAATGCCCGAAAGCGTGTTTGAACCCGAGACCTTTTGAATACGAACCTTTTATGCTACCACTAAGCTACGGTGGTCAAGGATGAATCGAACTAAAATTGTTAAGCCTCGGTCCTGCGCAATTACTACCCGTACGCGCAATGCTTGTACGGTGCCCGTGTACGTAGACACTCCGAATTTAAAATCTTTTTTTTTAATATTTCATTAATATATAGTTTTCAAAATGTAACGAAATTTACGTGTTTTATTTTAAAGGTAATTAGATAAATCACTGTACGACTTAAGAATAGTTTCAATTTTCTCCATTCTTTCTTATAACGTCCTCTTACGGTGTACAAGTAGATTATTTGTCTTCATTCGATTCTACTTTGGGTTCTGTAGAACTTGTTTTCCTACGGTAACTGAATTAAAGCAAAAAGCAAACTTTTAGGGTTTCTTTTTTACTGTATAAAGAATTTGGTTAGTTGTTATTCTGTTTTGGTTTTATCTTAAATAATTGACAAGGATTTTATTTAAATCTTTCTTCTTGCTGAATTATATACAGAAGCATTTAAATTGTTTGTTTTAGAGATTTTGAATTATTTTTTTACTAGTGGTAACAGATTAGACATTCCGCACCCCCATCTTTTCCATTTGTTAAATATCGGCACCAATGTTTTTTTAAAGAATAAAAAAAATTAAGATTCTATTGAGTTTAATTAGATATAGGAGAGTTCTTTAGGCAATAGTAGCAAACATCTCAACTCAAAAACTTTTTAAGAATTTCAAAGTTGTTGTTGTATTATTTTTTGGTACTGACCCTTTTAACTACAACAGGTCTTCAAACATCCCACCTTCATCATTTTTAAAAACTAGAGCATACATATTCTCAAATTTGAGAACAATGCAATCGGAGCTATTATGAACCAATGAGGTTCTCAAAATCAGGAACACTATTATCAAAAATTGAAAACACATTTTTGACAGTGAACTAGCATACCTTCAGTGCTGACTCATAAAATAAGAAATTGAATTCATATCGTACTATATCGTACTACTCATTATCGTATTTGACTGTTATGGCACCTAAAAAAAAGTGATAGAGAAAAATCTATAGCTTTTATCGCAAGTCTGCGAAATGACACTTATCAAAAGCTTCAACTTCGAACCTAATAAAAATGAAAGTTATGGTAACGTTATTCTGCCCATTTCGAAATCTCTGGTTATGTCAAAAGGCAATGACTTTATTTGAATTTTATTTTATGGTCATTTTCAATATTCAAGATTTTTGTTATTGAAGGTGATTTCATGTTTAGACTTCTTGTACATTTTGTTCATGTTACTGCATATTTTTAAGTATTATTTTTATTGTAGGTGTTAAATATATTTATTTAGTACAGGTAAAAAAAACACCCTTGAATATGATAAACTGTTGTAGTTTTGGGGTTTGCAGATATAGTTGTATAAAAAAAAATCTAAAACAACTTTTTTACACCGAGACAAATACACTTAACACCTACTTTAATTTCCGATCTGTTTTGTTTATTCGAGGTTTGGGTTAATATGAAAACAAAATTATACTAGAAAAAGTTAAAATCAAATTAATAAATTAATTAAATCATTTAAATTTATGATTTTAAGTTTTCTTCCACATTACAAATTTTAAAACATTAGGAATTTGTCAACAAATCTAAAAATATTCGGATAAATGGATTATAGAAAATTGTATTTTTTAAACTGTGTTTTATTTTCCCAAATACCTTTATTTTGTAACTTTATTTCACAGAAAAAGAATTTCGCACTTTAGAGCCATGGAATGTAACCAATTCATCTTTTTCTACCATTTTATTTTCTTATGCTTCTATATATTTGACATCATTGAAGGATATCGTAATTCAATCTGTTATGAAGCATCAAATCTTTTTTTCCTTAAATATCTATCTATTTTATTTATTATGCTTTTGACAAAATGATTATATTACATTTTATGTATAGCAATTCTTTGTAGAATCTCACCTTCTAGGTTTAGATATTTTGTACAATATGTTATACTCGAGAAAATTTGAAAGAAATAGTAACCACGATATCTCATTATGGAATTTTAAGAATGATATATTATAGAAAATTCATGCAATATATAACTATGTAAAATAAATGGCATTTTCAAGGTTCAAAAAAGTACTAAAATATTTAAGTAAAGCTTATTTACATGTATGTATTCTTTTTCTTACGTCAAAATACGCTTTCAAAAATATGTCAAATAAGTTTTAAATTAAAAGGCACTTCGGTTAAAATAAGTAAGAATTAAACTCAGTTGTAGGTTGTGGAGTTTTTTCACATTATATATTAATACGAAATTTGGGTTCTTAAAATTTCTTAGGCCAAGAATATTAAAACAATAGATTTCGATTACAAATGTATTGAGCACGCATCAATACATTCTTATTTGTATTTAGATATTCTCGAAATCATCTTATAATTTGTTTTAAAAATATATTTTAAATTTCTTTAAAAAAATATATCGATCGAATATATATAAATCTTAAACCCGAATGTTTTCCCATAATAGATTATTCTACTCCATCCCCAAAAAGAAAGGAATTTCAAACGTTTATGTATTCTCCTCGCCCCAAAGTTGAAATTCTTCCAAACTTGTATTTGGTTTTTATTCTTTTTCCTTCCACTTCCACAGCGGAGAGTTCGATTTTCATAGCAGATGGTCCCTTCTCACCTGCTTTTTGTTCGCTCCATTTGTACCGCTGACGTCTTTCGAATAGAATGCGATTTCATTTTATAATCAGCTCATTATTTATGTGACAGTCTTAGTCGCTTTGTCTGAATGAAGATACATTTGGCAGCCTTCTGGGAAAATTCTTGAGTTTTTATTTGGCGCTGGTAAACATTTGGTTTTGTTGTTGTTGATATTCTTGGATTATATGAATAATAAATCCTCGATTTCTTGAATTTGGTTTCCCCTCGAAAACATTTTGGCACTAACAAAGCATTTATTTTTTGTTGTCATTGAAGCAAATTTGGAAGAGGGTTTAGATGCCTGTGTGATTCTATTGCAAATGTTTAAATTTTCTCAAGCAATATTTTCGGTATCAACATTTGTACATAGTTGGTTTATTTTGTTTTAAAAGTTTTCGTGTTTGTATTTTTTTATTACATCGTATTTGTATTTTTCTGGAAATTTTTAACTTTTTTTTTGAAATTTAGAAAACTAATGTAGTTTCTTTTTATTTTTCAAAACATTTCGTAAGTATGATTTTTTAAAAAACAAATATCATGGTCTTCTAACTAAATTTTACAACAAGGTTAAAATCTGTTATTAAATGCATTTGATAAGTATAAAAGTATTGTTTGCCACTTAAAAGTTCTGTGATGTTCTTTGTTTTTATACGATCGCAATTCAATAGTGGAAAAACATTACTTTTAAAACCGGAGACTTTAGCTTAGTTTCTTTAAGAAAACAAGTGATATCAATTTATTACACCGCCAAATAAATGTCGTAATCTTATTGCTACACCGAAATTTTCCCTCAAAAAGTTTGCGCAACGGCCACAAAAACTAATGAATTGCGCCGAGGCTATAAAAGGAAAAATAAAATGAAAAATTCGTCCTTTATTTGATAGCTTAAACTTTATCTTCACAACAAAAGAACTCGCATGAAATAAAAGACGAATGATAAACGAGATACAATATTTTTTAAAAAAAGTTAGCTTTGTACTTGAAGGATTCGATTTGAAAGCATTATTAACGGAGACGTAGCCCGGCTTTATTGTCAGCTTTCATCTGCTTCGGTTGGGCTATATTGTAACCTGTATTTGGCTGGTTTTAATTTAAAATATATTTGAAAGTTTAAATTTATGCTGGATGCCCTTGGGAGGACGGATTTATCTTGAAGTTTTTTTTTTCCTCGTTTCATAAGTCATTAACTTTTCCTAACCAATAAATGCCAAAAAATGTTTTTTTTTAAAGAACGGGTATATTAACAGACAGCTCATTAGAGTTGAAATACATAATTAAAAAATGTGTATAGTTTGGAGAGTGAAATGCGATTCAAGTGCGATAAATCTTGGACTGACAAAAATACACATTGTAATAAACAGTTTGAATTTTTCACTTTTGGGATGTTAGAAATTTTATGATCGAAATAACATTATGATTACGGTTACAAATGGTTATTTTTAACATCCAGACTACCCAATTCTAGCCTCTGGCAAACAGTTCTTTAACTCAGACAATATTCCCCGTACTTGTATGCTTGATTTTGTTTCGATTGAGCTAGTTCAAAATGTGCAGCCTTCAAAAATGAAGCCAATTTTTAAGGCATTTTCAAAACTCTTGAGCTGTCTGTTAATCTGAATAATATTTCAAATAATTTTCAGCACATCTTTAATTTGTCATTTTTTATATTATTAGCTGGTAAATGTGACAAATTTGAGATTATTTTTTTTAACAGTATTGGCCATAAATGTGTTACACAAAGACATCCGTTTTGAGTTTTGAGGCTTTCTTTGCAGTTTGTGTTAGCATCTCTCTTTTAAGGTGAACTAAAATATAACGAGTAACGGGGATTTTCTAAAAGTAAAACCATAAATCAGGCATTTCATGGGATGGAGAATTTCTTACTTACAGCAAACATACAGTTTTTCCAAACCAATGCATTAAATTGTCGTTTCTGTTTTTCTTCTTGTTGGTTGCACAAAATTAATGATCACTAGGTCAGACTAAACGTAACATGAAGCGTTTAGCGTCTTTATTTAAGTATTACGAATTTAAATTTTGGATAAAAAAGATAGAAAAGATATTCTTAATGTGGCTTTTATGGAAAAATATATTATGGAGCAACTTAGTTGAACAAGCGAAGTTTTGCTAGTTTTTTTTATATATATATTTTAGAATCAAATTTGAATGTTAAATGATGAATGCAAAAGACGATTAATGTTTTAAAGAAAACATGAAAAATTTGAAGACAACTATAAACGATTTTTGCATCATTAAAAGTATTGCAAATATAAAAGTATTGAAAATCTCAATTCATAATTGAGATTTCATTTATTATTCTTTATATTGTGATGAGTTTTATACTTTCAGCATTCAACATTATATTTAAGGAATTATCAATATTTTCTTCAAAGAATGCACTTCAGAGAATTAACTACCTTAAAAACAAGAAAATTGCCTATATTTAAAAAAAAAATTCCTAAAGCAAAATTATGCTACGCTAATAATAAATGCTGCGTTTCTTAAAAAAATATATATTTTGCATAATGCTAACGATAATCTACCAAATGAATTAATGAAAAATTATATATTTAAATGTAAAGGTTAGTCAATATATCTAATTTTATATACGTTTCCATTGCGTTAGATTTTTTATTAATAACAAGCGAAATTATTCTAAGGTGATAATTATCGTAGCATTAAAATCAATGAAGAATAAGTGCTAAATTTACTTAAAATTTAAAGCCGTAATGACATGCCAGTAATTAAAATTGAAACATGTTCTTATTTCATTTTAAGTAAACAATATTAAATTAAAATATTGTAATAAAATGAATTAAATAATGAAATAAACTACTTAAAAGTTAAATAAGAATTGAAGTGCTCACAAGCTTTTAAATTTCGACTTAGATTTGGCATACTTAAACTTTTAGCGTTTAGCGCTGTCTAAGCTTCGAATCGAAAAGATACCAAATCTCAGCCTAGGCATTGAAGTGCGTAATTCGCATGCAAAAGGTTCAAGTCGTGGTCAATTTTTCGCGGAATCTGTGGGATTGTACTTCTGAACAGTGATTGCATGCCATGTTAGTATTGTTTATTGCAAAGGTAATGTATAAGGGAAATAGGAGGGATTGGAAAGTTACTTTTAGTAACTCTGTTACAGTTATAATAGTAACTAGTTACAGTTACTTAACAAAAAGTAACTAATGACAGTTACTTTAAGAAATTTCAAGTTATAAGAAAAAATGAAATTTAGTCATCTTACCGTTTTTCAAAGGTGACCAAGGCTAAAGAAATGGGGACAATCGGAAAAGTTCAGAACGAAAATTCAGCGTTGTTGAAAGTTAAATTTTAACTAATTAAATTTAATCCGGACTGTGCCAAAAATATGAGTGAAGAGCGGCATGAGAAGTAACGGAAAAGTAACGATATTTTTCGTTACCTCTAAAAGCAACTAAGTTACAGTTAGTTTCTGAAAAATCTAACGACGTTAATCGGCGTTACCTAAAAAACAAGTAGGTTTGTAACAGAATTTGTCACTTAACCCGCTTCCACACAACAGTTGTGTTGAACAGGTAAAAAGGGGACAAACACAGCATTAATATTCTATATTAAACATTTACATGCTAAATTTGGCTAGTTTCATTTATTTTATTTCGAAAATTCAATAATTATTACTTATCGTTTGCAAAAATTAATTTATATTTCAAAGAATAAATATGTAATACTAGCAAATTTATACCCGTTCTTCGCACGGAATAAAAAAATATCAAATAGATTCCAAATATGTGTACCATATACCCTGTTATAGGATCATAAACTTATTATTGTTTCCGCTCGTTATAAATTATAAAATCCCATTTCATTGCCTTAAAATTCCAAAATGAAAAATACGCTATAAAATGCACTCATAAATGTCATCACAATTCCCTCATAAATACATAAAACCTTTTAGCTCATTTGGCGCGTTTTGGGAGATAATTTGGCGAGAAAATAGATATAGCTACCCACACCCATTATACAGCTCTAACACATTGACCTTCGAACAACCGACCAGCTTATAAATTATAAAAGAAATTGCCTATTTGGCAAATTTTAGTTAATAATTTGGCGAACTTGGCAACGTATTTGGCGAAAAAATAAAGACAAAAAACACTAATAGCTCTAGTGTGATGGCCTTTATTAACCATCATGGTTCAGTAATAGCTTAACTATACATTTATTGCTTAAATATGCATACATGCAGTCAACAGAAAAATCAATGAAAAAATCATCAAATAAACCTACAATAAAATCCGGGAATGAAGACTGCCGGAATTACGTCACTTGAAACATGTCAATTATTTTTCAAATAATGAATTTAGTTTCTGAAAGTAATGGCAAAAGAATAAAATAAACATTTTGAATTTTAAATGTTTTCGTTAAAAGTTTTATTTATTTTTTTCAGCCGATGGCATCAGGAAAGAGAAAAAATAATCGGATTTGAGCGAAAGTGGTGTATTCTTTTCAGAAAATTCGAATTTTCTCTAAAAATGGAACAAATATGAACAATCTAAGCCTCAGGTGCGCACGTTGGTATTAAAGGGAATCTATCTTAAAAATTTCGAATTTCTGAGGGCAGTATAAGTAGGTCTTTTACGATCCGAAAACAGACACACACACAGACAGACTCTTTCTTTATTATTATAGATTCCTCGCTTTTAAATAGAAAGAAAACATTTCATATCAACGTACAAAGAATCTCGTAGTGAAATATATTTGACGTCATTTCAAACTGATCGATGTCGTAAAAATAAATTTATTTAAATTTATTGTCTAAAAGAATTAGTTTCTCGAGCTATTGTTGCGAATGGCAATGGTGATTAAATTAAATTCTAATAAATATGGCTTCCTATGCTTTTTAAATGAACATTCAATTTTGCATTTTAAGTAATTGAAGTACTTCGAATTCGAATTCTTTTCTGAAATTTTCTATGTATTCTAATTTCGATGCGCTGAATTTTTTGACGTATCACACTTGTCCGTAGCATTTGTAGTTTGGGCTATGAAAGTGGTTGACGGACAGACTGAACGATTATAATACCTTCCACTTTTTACGTTATAAACGTAGTGTGGACGCTAAAAGTAACTGTTACAACTAACGCGTTTCTCCAATCCCTGGCAAATAGTTTTAAAAGTTTGAAAAGGGGAAGGCTACTTTATTTGAATATTTAGATAAGGGTGCACCGCAAACTTAGATTCTGCCTTATATGCAATCATCTTGATGTAGAATATGTAATGGCACGCTTCTATATAAGTAACGCTCCTAGAACAACAAGCATAAATAATGGGAATACTTTTAGCAACAAAACTGCCGCCAAAGTCAATGAAATATTCAGCAAAGATACTTATTTTTTCGTGAGAATACATTCTCTGGTAGTAGTCTTCAAGAAAAGCCTTTCGCCAAACTCGCCCGCCGAGCGAATTAATATTTATTTGGCTTAGGGACGCTAAAGTATACAGAATGAAAACTTGGTTTTGGGATAGCGAATTAAAAAGAGAGGTTTTACGGTTCTTCTTTATTTGCGGCGTTGATGGTTTCGATTAGTTTAAATAATTACAATTTAACATACGAGGTTTTTTTTTAAAAAAAACCAAAAATCTGGTACTATAATTTAAACTAATTCTTTAAGAATTAAATACTCATGCAAAATATAAATATTTTTTTTGGTTCATTATTTCAGTTATGGTAGAGGAAAAAGTTGTACAGGAAACAAAGCAGGATCAAGAATGAAAAAAAAATCATACTTATGACGACTTTATGGTTGTTTTCTTGCATTGATTAAGTTATTGTAGAAAAACAATTTGTACAGAACCCAAAGCAGGATTCGAATTGAAAGAAAAAACGATTACGTATAGCACCTTTATGGTTGTTTTTCTGCAATAATTCAGTTGTATTAGAAAAACAAGTTTTACAGAATCTGTTCTTTTATTTAGGCTCTCTAATCCAGAGCAAGCATAAAAGTGGGAGAGGGGAACGTATTAACGACTTTTTTTATTTAGCCTACGAAAAAAAAACATTTTTGCGTTTTTTTATAACTAAGTTTGAGAGATTATTATATGTATTAACTAGCAAATTTATACCCGTTCTTCGCACGGAATAAAAAAATATCAAATAGATTCCAAATATGTGTACCATATAACCTGTTATAGGATCATAAACTCATTATTGTTTCCGCTCGTTATAAATTATAAAATCCCGTTTCATTGCCTTAAAATTCCAAAATGAAAAATACGCTATAAAATGCACTCATAAATGTCATCACAATTCCCTCATAAATACATAAAACCTTTTAGCTCATTTAGCGCGTTTTGGGAGATAATTTGGCGAGAAAATAGATATAGCTACCCACACCCATTCTACAGCTCTAACACATTGACCTTCGAACAACCGACCAGCTTATAAATTATTTATAAAAGAAATCGCCTATTTGGCGAATTTTAGTTAATAATTTGGCGAGTTTGGCAACGTCTTTGGCGAAAAAATAAAGACATAAAACATTAATAGCTCTAGTGCGATGGCCTTTATTAACCATCGTAGTTCAGTAATAGCTTAACTATACATTTATTGCTTAAATATGCCTACATGCAGTCAACAGAAAAATCAATGAAAAAATCATCAAATAAACCCACAATAAAATCCAGGAATGAAGACTGGCGGAATTACGTCACTTGAAACATGTCAATTATTTTTCAAATAATGAATTTAGTTTCTGAAAGTAATGGCAAAAGAATAAAAAATAAACATTTTGAATTTTAAATGTTTTCGTTAAAAGTTTTATTTAATTTTTTCAGCCGATGGCATCAGGAAAGAGAAAAAATTATCGGATTTGAGCGAAAGTGGTGTATTTTTTAGAGAAAATTCGAATTTTCTCTAAAAATGGAACAAATATGAAAAAACTAAGCCTCAGGTGCACACGTTAGTATTAAAGGGAATCTATCTTTAAAATTTCGAATTCCTGTGGGCAGTATAAGTAGGTCTTTTAGGATCCGATAACAGACACACAGACAGACAGACTCTTTCTTTTATTATTATAGATACTCATGAAAGGCAAACAGAAAAAAAAGTCAGTCCATGTTTTGTCAAAATTTAGTTTTAAAAAAGCATTTTATAGCTTAATAGTGCATTGCGATTAGGAGCAAACATGTAAGAATTTAACTGAAAGAGTGTCATATTTCTTTGTAGTTAATTGCCGTAAATTATTCGAATTCAATTTAAGAGTTTTAAAAGTAAAATTTTTAAAGTTAAGCTCGGTTAAATTTATCGAACTTTGCTCTATTTGTGTTATACCATCATTGTTCCATCCTTTACATTCCCTTATTTTCACGTTCGTGTTAACAATTAACCTATAAAAACTTATTTATTGACTGAAAAAGCTCAGAATTCTAAACGTTATGATCGAATTTATAGAAAAATGTTTTAATTTATACGAAATAAAGAACTAATTCATTAAATTCCAAAGAAGAATACAAACCGCTTTGATTTTCATTGTTTTCCCGAAGCAAAAAAACTACTATTCTGCAAAAATCAAAATTAGCTGGAGTTTTAATCTGAAATGAATTAATCTTTAGCGTTAATTTTTTTAAGGAAATAAATTAAATTTTAAGTATCTTTTCTTATTTAGCCTCTATCTTTTCGTTTTTTTTTGCCGTAGGAATTCTGGCATGTTCATTCCTGACTTGTTTTCTAAAAAAAATTGTGTTGCCCTGTAGATTAAGCAGATTTTGTTTGGCAGAATTGTATTTGAAACGTTACCGATTTTAAGTAAAATGTATTTAGTAACATTGTAATTTGGATATTTTAATAATAATTTTTAGCCAACTTTCCTTTTTTTTTTAAAAAATCAATTAAAACAATAGTCATTAGGTATTGACGAGGTGGAGATATCCGTCTGTCCGTCCGTACACTCTTCCCATACCGGTTCTACCCATCTGGTTTTAATTTTTTTTTCATAAGAAAGTTGTGATATTGGAGATCTATCTTTTATACTTGTTGACTGTTTGTACGCTTTTCCGTTCGTCTGTATATCTCTCTTTAACGGTCTGTTTTTACTCCAGTTATATCCGTCTGATTTTGAAAAATCGTTTTTTGTTCGAAAGATATAACGTCAGTTACCTTTCTTTTTTTAGGTTTCCTCTTCGTTTTCGTATGTTTGTTTATCTGTACTAACAGAACTTAACTGATTATCGAAGTAACAGGAAAGTAGGTTATTCTAGTTCTTTTAGAACTTTTTGTGTCTTTCTATCACCACAACAAAGTTTTCGTTATAATCATTTCGGACACCTACCCAACCTTAGGGAGACACGGCTTTATGTTGCAAATAATATCCTTTACAATTTTGTCATTGTAGCTCACTGAGTAGCTGGATGATAAATTGTTTTCTTGGGCATTTCACCTTTCAGCGTATTTCTTTGTTTTCTGCCGTTCTTCTTATGTTTAGAAAGCATTTTTTCTTTTAGTCTGTAAAAAGCAGCAATTTTTCTTCATTGTCGTTCTCAGGTGCGTTTGATGTTTCGTCGAGTTAATCGAAAATGGTCGATGCTTAATTTTCTTAAAATGTAATAAGAGTTTTGTAGTTCGTTTTTCATTCTATTATAAGGTTTTTACCGAGATTATCTTTTTCGAATTAACAAGTAGTCCTAAAAGATATAACCTAGCCTACTTTCCTGTGACTTCAAAACTCACCGAAATTCTTTTGGTAAACGAACAGGTTTGTAACCGTTACTGTCACCTAGAACCGTGTCGACACACGATTTATATAACTTAGAAAATAGCCGAACACAAAACATAGTTGTAATTTAAACTTTTAAAAGCCAAAATCAACTATGAAAGTAGTAAGCGACTTATTTCAACTTTAATACCAAATTTTTCAACTCGAAACGAAAAAAAAATTTATTATCAACCGACACAATCTGTATTAATAGCAACAAATTTTATCTGTTCACGCAGAGAAATATTCTTTATAATTTGCCAAATTTATTTGCAGTTCGAAGAATAAATTTTGTAAAATTTCTTGCGTCAGATCCTAGCATCCGTCTCGGCGATATTTGGTGCTTTTTTTTTAAATCACCAACTCCTTAAACGACGAGAGCTTCTTATTTTTAAATGAGTAATATCAACATAAACATTAGTAAAAACCGGTTTAAAAATAAAATTACTAAAATTCAGAAAAATGTGACAAATAAAAAAAAGTATTTAAAAATTCGTGGTTTTTACTGCATTCAATACTTGCAGTTTATCATGGTCCTTCTTAGATAATCATTTTCTTGTGTATGTATTAATTTAGTTTCGAGGATTTAATAGTTTTTGCTCCTACACCCTACATTATTAAGAATGGATGTTGTTTTAATTGCAGAAAAATAATTATTATAATCCATCCCCAATGTGCATTTATAATTAAAAACAGAAGTACCACTTATAATGTATTTTCAATAGCTAAGATTCCAAATGTTTAATAATAACTCTCCTCCATATTTCAAAATCCGACGGGACCACCTAAACCTGCGCTCCCGGAATAATTTAAAATGATAGAATAGCGCAACGGGAAGTTTCTAGGTAAATCCGTTCGTGCTTCATATTGTTCGCCTTGGACCTGGGCTTGTGAATTATTTGGTATTATTCACCTGTTGTTGTATATGTTGTTGATTAAGTTGTTTTTGAGTTTCGTAACCATCTTTGCAAATTCAACATACACAGTTCTGTAGACTATCTCAGGGATTGGTATCGGAAAATAATTATGGTGGCATTTAAAATGTGTTCAATATTTTATTATATTTTTATTTTACTTTAACAAACAACCTTTCCTTTAACTTTTACAAATATCGAATTGTTAATTGTTTTTAATTTAAAATTTTTTCATTAGTTATTGAAATATACCATGGTCTTGGTTATATTCAACTCAACTCGGCATTCTGTATGAGCTTGTTTTTCAGTACATCGATGTAAAAGGTATTCTGTATCCGAATCCTTTATGAACCGATGTAGTTAATTTCAAGTAAGATAAAGATAGACTAAGAGTCTGTCTTTGCTATACAATATTTTACTTCCAATTTATTCCTATTATAAAATGTATGTAAACGCGAAAGTATTAGGATGCGCACGAGAATCCTCGAAATTTTTCTGCACGTTTTGAAGGGTGGTGACTCTAAACAAATGGTTTTTGAACATTGGCCTGTCTGTCTAAACCGCTCTACAGCTCAAACTAAAAGATATGCGGTTTTCAATTTTGGTACACGAGTTCCTGGTACCTGTCCGACATCATAAGGTTTTCGTGAAAATCGCCCATGCGCAAAGAGTAGATGCCGTAGACCTTTTTATCCTTTTGTTTTTAAAGTTATTGAATTTACCATATACGGTACGTAAGTATCTTTAAATGTTTATTTAACTGTCGGGGTAATTGAAAGTCGCGTATGGTGGGGGGGGGGGGGTTACACACCCCAGTTTTTACTACATGCTTGATGTAAAATGTAGGTGTTGTTTTACTTTAAAACTTTATTATTTAAAAATCAACAGAATGCATAGACTGTTCCTTTCATAGACCACAAATATCTACCTCCACCGCCACCGCTGAGATATTATTCGAATCGCTGCCTCAGCGAGAAAAGCGAGAATAAATCCGCATTCGCGTAATTCGGTTTGCTTCCCTTCTTCGTTGCGGGGAAAATCGAGTTTATATCCAGTGTAGTCACTGACCGGCTAACTGCTGTGGCCCCCGTTGTACGTACATTCATTAGGGCTGCTTTTGCTCTATTGATTACATTTGGCCCTTAACTCTTTTGTGTGAGGTTGATCCTTGCGGTTGCTTGCATCGATTTGGCTTGCTGAATAAGGTTCGGAAAGTATAGTGTGACTTGACCCTGAATTATGATCGAACCATTGGGGGAGTGTAAATTTCCAATGTCAGTATTATGTTGACCATTGGTCAACTCTGTTGATGTTTATCTTTGCAGTGGTTGTTTGCTTTGATTCTGCTTGCTAATCGAAGCAAATTGCTTGCTTTGGAGAGAATTTAAGCTTCAGGTTGTATGGCTTGACCTGGATTATGATTAAGCCATTGATTGAGCATTAGATTTCAATATTTGTAATGTTTAAGTAAACCTATTGATTCCATTTGCCTTAAAACTTTAAGTTGTTCTTGGGGATTGCTGAACTAATTGTTTTGAAAAAAGTTTTAAATTGAAAAATTGATGCAAACATTTAGTTTATCTTTATTTATTTTTCTATTTTGACTACATTTATGAGAGAATTGATCAAGATTTTCGTTTTAAAATATATTTATCTTTTAAAATGGTTCTGGTTATTGTGTGCATCGATAAGAATACTTTTGTTTTACTGAACGGGACAGGCTATCAGTTTTAGATCAAAGATTAAAATTCAATTTTTCTAGAATATATGTTTCCAACACACAGCCCTGGAAAACTCAATGCGAAATCCCTACCCCCTAAATTTGTCTAAAATATTGAGTTTTAACTCTTCGAATGCATACCAAAGTTCTTCATTTAAAAGAGCATGTTTCACCGCTTATAAAATTATAATCAACTCAATGACTATCGAATGGTTATTTATGAGTATAGTTAAGTATCATTCTTTTTGGATTAAGGAAAAGTCGAAAATTTTGAAATTAACTGCAGAGTAGCCTGCACAAATATATTAAGTAGTTATCTTATGTGGCCAATCGAAGAGCTTAGTGGAATAACGTGCTAAGTAACAAAAATGAGAAAATGAGCTTTAAAGTTCGTCGTTTGCACGTAGATAAGTTAAAAACGGCACTTGCAAAAGGTAGAAAATATAATTAACTTAAGATTCTTCCTTTTCATTAACTTTGTTATCTTTAAAGGTGGGAATAACATGTTCTTTCACTAAGTTCTTCAATTGTTGTGATCCTTATGATATGATGGAAAACATTTTTGACGAAATTAACACCAAAAACTGTATCAAACTAAAGCACTGACTAGGTGAAACGTGCGTAATGTACGGTATATCTTTCCCCTCAATTGGGCTTTTGACTTGGTCGATATTAATCAAGAAGAAACGAAAGGGAAATTATTAGATTAGGTGTTCTTTCCTCGTCTTACTCTTCAACGTACAGAAGAGAAATATTTTAGCCGATTTTCTTTTTAGTTAGATCGTGTTGGCCCGAAAAAGACCCAACTGGCCTTATAAGACTCTAAAGTACATACATATTTTATTTGGAGACCATAAAAGTTCTTAAATTTTATTTTAGCCATGGATATGGGGTCGCAATGTTTTCTCATCGCGTAATATTTTTGGTCGAGTCATTGAATAAATTCTAAGTATCTCCCACGCATTATTTTAAACTAATTATTACGTAAATTTAATTAAAAATTTATCGATGCTACCAAATATATATATTTATAAAAAATAAATCAAGAAAAATTACTCAAATGTGTCGTAAATAGTTTGCAGAAAGGGTTTCAGAAGCATCCCAAAGCCCCCTACATTTTATGAAGAAGAAAAAAGTTATGATTGCAACCTTATTAACATTTATTAAAATTTATTTAATAGGCAATTATGTTTTGTGCACTATAATTTTTAAAACTAAATAATAATTAGTTTAATTTCCACTAGAAAACGAGTTGTCAATTTGTAATTTCTTTGGAATAGTTCCTCCATAACCCCTATTTAATCAAACGATTTCTGGAAATTTTTGGTGTTGAGTTCCATTCGGAAAAAAGCACGGTCTAGTTGATCTTACTTTTACTTTTATTCCGTACTGGAAAATCTTTTATTATCAGGTGTTTGGGTTCTTTTTATTTTTCTCTTTCCGTCGGATATTTTTTGAAATATTGGTTTTATATTCGCCCTCTGAGCGTCATCGACCGTTTTAAAGTGTGTAATAAAGTCGATGTTTCTAAGGTTTTTCAGGACTTCGTCCAGATTTTGTCCGTGCTATTTTTTTTAATAGGAGTTTGGTAAATTATTGTTGACCAACCATGTTTGCTTGTACGTTTTCTTTTTTAAAGAAATTATACATTTAAGCCGTCTGATGTGTATAGACTTATAGTTCGGGATAAAATAATGAGTATCAACGTTTCTAGCAAAAGACAATTAAATAGTATTAGTTAAAATCATTGTTTGTTTTAAAATTTAAAGTATTGAGGAGCCTTTTAACATCGTTTACTACAGATAGACATTTAAAAAAATTATTGAGTGAAAATAATATAATTTATTGCATGCAATTTTACAAATTGATAAGAATAGCATAAAATCATTAAGATTCGCTATTTATTTGAACGTTAATTTGATACTTTAGATATTGAATTCTTTAGTCTCTTTAGTCCTATTTAATTGTAATTAGACAGTTTCGGTCATATATTTACTTAGACAGATTGGCATACTCCATCAATTAGTTAAAATTTAAAAGCTATGAATTTTTTAAAAAGGGAAAATTGCTTTTAATGCGAACGATTTTTTCTATACACAAGCGACTGATTCATTTTAGTCACTCATATTTTAGTATAGTAATATTCAACGGGTAGATACATAGAATTGTCTATAAATTGTTTTCAAATTCAAAATTACTAGTTTTAAGTACAAATTCTCATTTATTCAAATCAATATTAATTGTAGACTTCTTTTTTCCCCCCTTTGACAAAATGGGAATGCTTTAGAGTTTTATTCTGGATAAAATTGTAATTCCAAGTGTTTTGTAATAAAAACTTAAGCTATGCTGAACGTTTTTGTTATCGAGGCTTTCAAACTAATTTCGGAACTACCCGAACTTAAAGATTTCGAAAATGGGCTAATATATTTCAAGGGATATAGTTGACCCATAAACATACACTGCGAATAATGGGGTAATTTAAATTTGTTGATTTGAAAGACTCAAGCATTATTAATTTCACAAGTAAGGTAATGGTACTGCGGTTTAAGCCTTTAACGGCCAAAGGTAGGCCGTCATACGTAATTTTAAGGACATTTAAATATTTATTGTTATCGTTTCTATGGACCAATTTATCTAATTGATACTAACTCATGTACAAAATCTCCATTTAAAAATGCATTTTGCGTTCGTTTTTTATTATCACGACAAACTTGGTTTCTTTAAAAAAAACATAGGGTGACAATACTATGCCACTGTTTAATGCCACAGAATTGAATTTGTACAAAATTTAAATATATAATTTTCCAACCGAGGAATATAAAAGCTGCCTAAGATATCATTGATTACCTATGCCATTATAATATTTTAATTTAAATATGCTCGTATATATTTAAACTTATGTAAATTATTTTCATAGCTAAATAAAATCTCTGATTTTACATTCCAAAACTCATTTATCCCTTTAGCCAGTGAGACGCAAATGTTGTTTCAATGTTCTACATTACAAACTTAAACTAGCAAGCAATTTTTCTAATCTGATTTTGGTGTTTAGTAAGTATATATATCTAAATGATATTATCTATTTCAAAGACTTTGAAATGAGATACATATGGTGTGTACTTTTAATTATTTGATATTTAAAAATTTACTTTTAAAGTTTTAATTATAATAGAACTTTAAGCCTGCGAAGATTTCATTTACAAATTTAAAGATAATTTTTTAAAATTCATTTTTTGATTTGCTAATGCAGTTTAAATATGACAAATTTAAGGTAATCTCTAATGAAAACTTAATTAAAAAAATCGGCACTTGATTATGGTTCTAAAATACGACGCCCGTCACCAATAGCCCTCGTGTAGCTCTAGTGCGACGATAATTCAAACTAAACTAAATTTAAAAAATCAATTTTAACGTGTTTTCCTAGATAAAAACCCATATCCATAATACTTAGTAGTCGAGAATATTTAATGAAAGGAGATAAGAAACCCAGAATAAATTGCAACGTAACATCTCCCATTGAAATTTTTTCCCTAATCGGTAAGTTTAATCTGTTAATGAAGTTCGACAGAGTAAAGAACTTTTTACTATCTTTTTTTATTTTTAAATTAAAAAGATTATATTGATTTTCTCATCCCATTTTGTATCGGGATCATTAATTGATTTTTGTGGGCATTTAAAATAAACTGTAATTACCTTTTTACGTGATTTTTTCTCCTTTGGCTATTTTAGTTTTTTTTAATTGCTAGTTATATTTAGCCCGAATGTTTAATTTGCTAGGCGGTTACGAATTTTTTTTTATTTTAAATTATCTTATAGTTTCTTTTCAAAATAACTATTCCTTAATCTACTTTAATAACTACTACTTTCAATATCATTAGTACCCGTGAATAAAGCCAAAAGCAATTTACTCTTAAGTGAAAGCGCTTATAAAATTCTGCTATTGTTGTAGAAGATAAAAACTTATTCTTTTTTAAATTAAGTTGAAAGATATAATTTTAATATCTTAAGATTTACTTTTTTTTACTGTACCTTACACAAAATGCGCGTTACAATCTACGACTTTTTTGTTAAATAAAATAATAAATTACGTTCGTTTCCTTCGTAAGATTATAATCTACTGAATTTTTTCTTTACCAATCTAAGTACCGTTTTAAAAATCTTATTTTAAAGTAAGCCGTTCTTGTATTATTGAAGATGTGTAGTTTTGTTTCTTAATGCTGTTGGGAAATGTAAATGACAAATTCAATTGTTTAAATCACACTAAGATTTTTAATTGCTAGGTGTTTTTTTTTGGGGGGGGGGGGGATTTCAAAATTAATTTCTAAATTGGGATAAAACGTGAAATAAGAAAAACTTCCGCATTTTCTTCTCTCATCTTTAAATTCACTCACACTCTATAAATATAAAGTTTTGAGAACTATTTTTTTAAATATGAATAAATTTGTGATCTTAAGAATTGAGTTTAAATGCACTATATTATAATATTTCCCACATAGCCACCGATCTTTAATTTGTACACAATAATTATTATTTCAAATCATACCTGATAGTCTTCTCGTAACAAATATTCCGAATTTCTTCATACTCTTTACGCACAAAATGCATACACACCATATCATACAGAATCAATATGAATTATTTTATTAAATGTTTCAACAATTCAATAGAATAGACTAATAGTAACCTGCATCGTCTTTCGGAAGAAGAGGATTTGATATCAAAAAGCTCTACTACAATACGATTCTTCACGTGGGTGGGTCGGCAAACCTGGAATGGAAAAGTTTTCTTTTAAGTACAAATTAAATAAAGAGCTTGGTATAGTTAATATTTTCACAATCGAATTTTTCTAGCTTAACAGGAAGACACTATATTTAAGAAATTGTGTTATCGCTTTCTCTGCCTGGATTTTGTTGCCGCGTATATACAGTAGAGTCCCGTTTATCCTAAAAGTACGGGACCGAAGCACTTTCGGTTAATCGAGATTCCATAGGAATTTTCGGATAATCGGGAATCATACACTTCACACCTAGAAAAACGCTGGAGAAGAGAAAATTTGAAGTCAGAGTGTAAAGTAAGTAAAGTAATTCGCCTCGTTCTTATTGGCCGAAAAGGACCTATGAAGCGCTTCCTAATTCCAAGTCTAGCAAATGCAGCATTTTGCATACGGAAGCTACAAAAATCTTAGATCAGGCCCTTAGATTTAGATTCATAGAACCTCAATATGAAAGCCACTACTTCAACGTTCTTCTTGTTTAAAAGATGGCGGGACAGGTCTGTTTTAAAACGAACCAAAATTGAGTAGCAAAAACGAAAAAATTACTGCATATTTTGAGAAATAAATCTAACTTTGTAAGTACGTATTTATTTTTTGTGTATTTATTTATGCGTATGCATTTTATATTTTAGCAAAAAAAAAATTCGGAGCCTTTCGGTTAAGCCGAATTTCGGATAACCGGGATTTGGATAAACGGGACTCTACTGTAGTTATTTTCTTTCCGTAGCAAAAGTGTTATGAACCAAGCTGGGCAGTTAAACTGCAGTAACCACAACAATGAATTGGACCATTATTGCCCAAAAATAATAAGTCTTTTAGTATACTTTTTTTACAGGTTAGAGTCTGAGTGCTTGGAACAATGGTTCAAGTCATTAGGCTAGATACTGCAGCTTACCTGCCCACGGCAGTAAGATACACATAAGCCTTTTATTCCGCCATTTATACACGGTTTGTCTGTAAAATTAACCATATCAAAACACCATCTTTCAGTAGTAGGAGTCAAGAAAAACAAAGGGGGATGCCTCCCTCCCCCATTTGATATGTATTCAGTTATTTTGCTCTTGTCCTAAGTAGGACAACTGAGGTGCAACTGATCGTTTGGCTAAATAAGAATATTTTAAATTGAAAAAAAAAGGTTAAAATGGCCTTTGTTTTTCTTTTGTTTGAAGTTTAAAACAGCTAAGTAATCCACTTCTAGCACTAACCTCTTTCTTAAATTGTACGAAAACTAATCCAAAACCAATTATGTCATGTGAAGATGCCAATTCACACTAATGAAAAGAATATACACAAAACAGTATTTGTTCAAATAAACAGAACTGTAGCGAAGAAAAATAACTTGCAGGATTCCTAAAATAGCAAACTCCTCAAATACCACAAAGCCCTTTCGAGATAATCGAATTAGTGACAGTTCGATGCCTGTTCTGTCTAATATTTGTCGATGGTAAGGGCATTGGAATTTTGTGTGGGCTCCGCCAAATCTCATTTTGTTTAATGAAGAAGAATTAATGTATGGCGCCTAATGGATCTAATCGCTTGAGGTTGTAATAACAGAACTTTATTGAGATCTACTTTCACGTGGGCTAAATGTTTGGTTTGTGAATCGAACCGTGCAAAAACTTGATTTCCCAACACAAACAACTTGCTGTCGAGTATTTATTGATATCTTTTAAGGGGTTGTTGTTCTAATGCCATCGTACGAGCCGGAGTAGAGATACTGAATTTCTAAGGCGAAGTGGGCGGCTCGTGAGAGCCACAAGGGTAAGTCCCATTTTGCCTCGCATGCAGAAAGTCCGTTTGTACAGGAAGGTCCTGCAAATCTCCTCAAATCGGAATTTGATCCATCAAGGCCGTAACCGCTGATCTGGTACCCAGATATTATGTATGGACTGGAGACTTTGTTTCACGATTTGAAGTGCCCCCACCATTAGAACGGCGGTCGTTTATGAATATAAGCTTGACTATGCAAATACAGAATTGAAGCACGCGAGGACGAACCGCACTTCGATGCACACGATCAACGATGAGTACTTAGGCCTTTAAGGATGCCTAGCTTCGGATTGCAATCACCTCTCAGGTGGGGAGCAGTCGGTAAAGCGTTGCCTTGCATGCGAAGGTCTAAGGTTGGGCTTCAAAATAACTGCGATCTGTAATTGGTTTGTGCCGTCGTAGAGGGGATGCACGTTAAATAAACTCCTAAGTCTGACGCCGTAAAGATGTCGCTTAAAGTGCTTGGCCTCTCTGGTGCCGTCGTTTTAACGTGATTCTATTAAACCTAGTGTAGTTCTACCGCGCGAATATTAAACTAACCAATCACCTCATGCTCAGTAAGAAGTTCTAACAAGGTAAAAGGATTTTTAATATATTATATGTCTAAAGATGATAAACTTAATATAGAAAGGCGAATTTCTGTATACGTATTTAAGCTCCTCGATTTAAACCACTCTTATATAATCAACGAATCCATACGTTCTAGCTGTCTCATATATATCAATGATAATACAATGCCTTAGTTTCTCGAGGGGTTGGAAAATTCCCCACTGTGTAATGAAGAATCAATCTGTATCCTCCTACGCCCTAATCGTTTTAATCTCGGTTGAATGGTTGGATGTGATTTGAAGCCGAAGGGGTATGTTTTGAAATTCGGAAATGATTTCCGTTTTTTTAAACTTTTTTTTTATAAATTTTGTTTAGAAATACTCATGCATACATTAATATCGAAATAACTTGTATGGTCGAAGCTTGATAATTGTAGAAAAATAGCCAATGTCTGAAGAAGTCTGTTGGAAGATTTTGTTTAATACTCTTTGGTATGTCGCTTCTTCTTATGATGATTGTGCAAATATATATTTAGAAAAACTCGTCGTGTCTAGTTTACATCTAATCATAAAAAAAATCGTTTAAAAATTATACAAAAAAACCCGCAAAATCATTTTTTTTTCTGGAGAATCATCTGAAGTTTAGATCTTTCATTGTACATATTTCTTCTGTGGAAGTAGATAAAGCTAAAGAAGTGCTAAAATAGCACGAATCAATATCCCTAAAAATTAAATATTATTGATTAATTCACGAAAACTAAGTCTATTCCGTTTGCAAAGTGATAAAAGAGCCACTAACTCATCTGCACAATTTCTAATCCGTCTTTGGGAGCCATGTATATAATTCAATTTCACCAAATACCTAATCAATCTTATTTGCTATGTAATTAATAATGTGATATAGAATTACAGATTTTCGTATTAGAAATAGTCATTTTCCTGAAACTGTCATGGAAAAGAAACTAATCTTAAATGATGAATAGGATTCATTTCGTATTCCTTTCAGTATCAGCTGCTTCTTTCCAAATTTTCCCATAGTTTAACTTTTCCACAATTTTAGAGAACTTTTTGGCAGTTGTGTACTACATTCTGTTTTAATAATAGATTATTTTACAGCAAAATGAAATTTCTTAATTGTTTTTCTTATATAAATAATCGGAATATTTTGGTTAAGTTTTGTGTATATGGCTGCATTTTGATGGCCAGTTTCTATTTTGTGAAACAGATTGTTTCTGCAGTGGCGTGCCAAGTACTACTCGTTGGCCTGTAAAACGAAAATTAGTTTAAACTTAATTTCAATTAATTTTCTTGTGTTTTAACTTTTTAGCCGAATAAATCATAATTTTATATTTCAAACGTGTTTTTTTTAGTCTTTTGGTGAATTTGAAAATATTGTTTATACCTATTTGTAAAATTATTGTATTATTTTGTAAAACTCAGTCACATAAAACCCTCTTTCTATTTTGAGTTTAAAAAATATATAATGTGCATTTATAATGATATTCGATGTAATTTTAAGTTGCCTTATCGATAGTAGACCCGTATCGATCGTATCGTAGAAATAAAAGAAACTTATAAACACGATTTCGCCCAGAGCATCAATTTTGTCACGGCTATTGATTCGAATAAATTAGTTTTTTTACTCGATATTATAAAAAATAGATTTTTCAAATATTCAATTTTTAATTTTTATTACACTTTATGTTAGGTTTTAGAGCACTTCATTCTCTGAATATATCTGACTTCTTTATCTAATTTATTTAATTATACACATTCCGTATTCTGTACTAGTAAGTGCAACTAATATATTGATGCTATAATTCTGCACCATATTTTGCAATTTAGTTATATTCAAATCCTTATGTCTCATTTATAATAAGCATGCCTGGTAACTTTTCATCAAAACTATCTACGCTACCAATACCATCCTTATATCCTCCAAATAAATACATTTTTCCCACAAAAGGATCTTAAGTTTCCATACCAAGTGTAAACGATCACTTTGCTAAAGTAGTTTGAAGGAGGTTCTCCTTGGAGGCCCAAGAAGTGGGAATAATAGCAGGTTAGAAAAAGAAAAGAGACCAGATAGCGAGCAGGGAATCGATGTTTGGACTCGGCCACTATGGGTAGGTTGAAGGGAGCTCGGTTTACCGTTGGCTACCTTTTATCACTTCTTTTATTATTAAAATAGTTAGCGGTTTAGTAATTTTTACTTTCAGTTACCTAATAAATATGAAACGTAAGGTAATGAAAGTATTGCTATGGGGTCGAAAATCCGAAATAGAGATTTTGTGTTTAAAACACGTTTTGGTGGGTGCTGATGCTAAAAAAGATGTTTTTGAACATTGGCCCGTCTGTTTGAAATCCAGCTCGAAGTAAAAGAGCCACGGACTTTGGTACACGAGTTCCTAGTACCTATCGTTAAAGGTATTTCTAAAAAACCAAATAGGCTACAGACTTCAAATTTGGTACATGTGTTCCTAATACCTGTCGGACGTCATTAGGTTTTAGAGAAAATCGCGCATACGCAAATGGTAGCTGCTATAGAATTTTTTTAAAGTTATTGGAACTACTTTATGTTTAACTTTAAATGTGTGTATTGATTAATTGAGTGGTAATTAAAATTAAAAGTCGTGTAGTGGTACACCCCGTAGTTTTAAAAATAAATTATGCTGCCTTATTGAATAAAATTGTCATTTAAATGAGTGAAATATAATCCCTTTCGAATTATATGTTAAAATTCATTTATGAAGACTTGACATTTATTAAGAATTATAGATGTATGTAATGAATTAAACCTTATTCTTAGTATAAACATTCTTAAATCATTAACGACGATTGCCAAGAAAATTTTACATGCGAAAATAATATTAAGCTTATCTAAATAAACTTAATTTATCCACGTATACTCTTTATCTCATATTCAGTTACAAAATAAACGAACTTTAAAAACCTAAAGTGAACCTTTTAATTAAAGAAGACGTTAAATGTGTTACAATTGCTTTCATCTTTCAATTTATTAATATTTCTATTATTTACAAAAGTACAAAAACTAGTCCAACGTTGATTCAAAGATTGCTTAAATTGTATAAATATTAATACATTTATAGTTTTTTTTTTACTGGGAAAGGTTATGAACATATAATTTAGTTCACAAATTCAAAATAGTTATTTCATTCTTATTATATTTATCCGATTATTATAATATATTATTATTATAATAAAAGTTGCATATTAGTAATATGCAACTTCAAAAAAATCATTAAGGTTTATTGTATTTTTTTAAACTTTATAAAGCTACTTACAGCTTTGAACTTTCTCTAGTATCACTCTAGAAACATTTACATAGTGGTTTTAAATTAGATAGCAATACTACATAATTTTTCGTTAATGGCGCGAAATGCGATATGTTTAGATAGAGTTCCATTGCGTGCTACGAGTGCTTTATTGAACTCCTAGAAGATCCTGGAAAGTTTGTAACTTTTCTTTATCTTATTCCGGAAACAGTTGCTTCGAAATTATGAAGGAATTCTGGATTTCCGTGTGAGATTACTTCAGGTCTATAGTTCCCGCCACCCTTATTTGTTACACTTTAGGGATGGAACCGGTATTTGAAAACACGGTTTTTCTGAAAAACTGCCATCCCTAACGTGTTCTAATTTGGTTGGCGGCGAGTATAGATACAGTGGAGTCCCGCTTATCCGAAAGGTACGGGACCGAAGCACTTTCTGTTAATAGAGATTCCATAGGAATTTTCGGATAATCGGGAATCATACACTTCACACCTAGAAAAACGCTGGAGAAGAGAAAATTTGAAGTCAGAGTGTAAAGTAAGTAAAGTAATTCGCCTCGTTCTTTTTGGCCGAAAAGGACCTATGAAGCGCTTCTTAATTCCGAGTCTAGCAAATGCAGCATTTCGCATACGGAAGCTACAAAAATCTTAGATCAGGCCCTTAGATTCCTAGAAGCGCAAGATGAAGCGGCTACTTCAGACGTTCTCTTGTTTAAAAGATGGCGGGGCAGGGCTGCTTTAAAACGAACCAAAATTGAGTAGCAAAAAATAAAACATAACTGCATATTTTGATATATAAATCCAAATAAGTACGTATATATTTTTTGTGTATTTCTTTATTTATGCGTATGCATTTCATATTTTAGCAAAATAAAAAAATACGGAGCTTTTCGGTTAAGCCGAATTTCGGATAACCAGGATTCGGATAAACGGGACTTAACTGTATTGTTATGAGTTTTTTTGTTAATGTTATGGTAATTTATTTTGTCGAACTTTTTTGGTGTACAACTTTTAGTATACAGGGTTGTCCAGAAATAAGTTTCCCAACTCAGAGGCCTGTGCAGGATGCTGTATTGGTTAGAATGTGATAAAATTTGAGATAGACATTTCAGATTCCCATTTTTATAGCTTTGTGTTCCACAGTGGATCGCAGAAAGACCGCTAAATGCCGAACAATTGGATTCAGCCTTTCTTTCGGATTCAGCCTCAATTGTTCGGCATTTTGCGGTCTTTCTGCGATCCACTGTGGAACACAAAGCTATAAAAATGGGAAAAGTTGTGGAGAACCATGGATCTCGTGTAGGATTACTGTAAAATGTGTTTTTGAATCTGCAGCGCCACCTATCGGCAAATTTTTGAACTAATTTCTTTTTTTGTAATAAATCGAGAGCGCATGATCTGAAATGTCTGTATCTCAAATTTTATCACATTCTGACCAATACAGCATCCTGCACAGGCCTCTGAGTTGGGAAACTTATTTCTGGACAACCCTGTATATCGCTATGCTTGTATTTTATTGCGAATTTAAATGTTTTTTAATGCAAATTCACTATTCATTAAAAGAAACTATATGTAAAAATAAAAAATATTTTTAATAAGGTTATTCATAAATTTATTTATTCGCAATTGTAACTTGTTATCTTTACCCACTGGTCTTTGAAATTGTTTGTTGATAGTAGTATAGATCAACCTAATTAAGGGAAAATAAATTTTAATTTACTGATTCAGGTATTTGATTTTTTACTACTTGTATACAATGTTTAATTGAAAACCCGTGCAAATTTTTTAAAAATTCAATGTGTCGCTCCAAACAACATCAACACGTTTGCTTTAATGTTCTAAAACATTATACTTTAAAAAAAATACTTCACAGGAAAAGAAAACGAGCTTAATGGTGCTACATTTTTTTTTCTACCAACTTAAGGCCTACTACACACATCTTCTTACATCTCGTTCCCTATTAGCCACGTTTTTATGCAAGCCACGACGACCTAAACAGACTGGGCAACCCCATCAATTTCCATTGATCCCCACCTTCCCGCAATACACAGTTAACCCGGGTAAAGCACGACTTTCGGGCATTTGGGCTATAGAAGCTATCTATCCTATTGTACCCCGGAGACCCATTCCTTTTTGGGTAGCAGCTAATTGTCCTATTTCTCTTTTGTTTTTTTCACTATTCGTTGGTCGTTAATCTCTAGTACTACTGACTATAGCTTCTACTTCTGGGTTTTAAGTGGGTCTGCCGAACATATATTTAGGATTGTCTTGGAAGAAAAGTATTTTTTTTTCTTATTTAAAAAAAGTTCTAGTTTGTAGGAATTAATCACCATTGATTCTAAGTGTACTAACTCCTATAAAATAACCTGTGTTATTATTTTAGAATAAAAGCATAAATTATTTCTAAGAAACCATCAACATAGGTTTAGAATTTTGCGTTACAATTTTAAGAATTGGTATTAACATCATCTGGTTGTGCCTTGTCGTTTTTGATGGAATTTATTACTTAGTAAGAAAAAGAATACTTGCATATTTTACTAAGTAATAAATATAAGAAAAAAATAATAATACTTGCATACTTTGTAAATACCGTAGTACTACATTTTGTCTCTGCAGTTTTAAAATTTCTTAATCATTTATAAACAAAAATCTTCGTCTTGAACCATCCCGAATCCATTAGTAACAAGGGGTTAAGAATAAGATCTCTATTTTGGAAGATCAATCCCACAGAATCAGCTTAATTAAAACAAGTTTACTTCCATAACTCTACCCTACAACCTTTCTCTAAAATTAAAGTCTCCATTAGTCCCTCCCATTTCTAAGTCTAATTACATCTAACATGAAACAATCAGTCACATCTCTATACCTTCATCGAATATGACACTTTTGTCCACGATTTTTTATGGCTGTCATTCCCACTTCAAGTCCATTCTCTAGCTTGTATCATTTCCCGACAAAGACGGGGCAATCCAAAATAACCTCAAAAGAATAGAATCCTGTTCGAATGGTCTGAGACATTCTTTTATCACTTGGCGTCCCCAAAGCCCCCCCGCGAAAAACTTTTTTGATTTATGCGTCATACGACTTTATCCTACTTGAAGGTTCTTCTCTCCCTTGTTATCTAGAAGGAATTTTTGTTCTTATTTTGGATTAGCAGATCACTGTTCAAGTTTGTTTGTCAAGAATTAAGAATTTAATCTGTTTGCTTCGATAATTTTTTGTATTAAAAAAGTAAATAGTATTTTAAATCGTAAGAAGTTTTGGGTTTTTTGGAATGCATTTTAAATTATTATAAAAATACTTTTTATCGGATTTATATCAAATCTATGCATGTGGTACTTCCAGTATTAATTCAAAAACCTAAAATTATTGATTTAGTTGATTTAAATGTAATTTTATTAACAATCAAAAATCAAAATGTTTGCATGAATTGCTAAATTCAAATTTCTCCAACCGTTCCTAAACCTCCTTTTTTTACAAAGCTTGTTAAATGATACACTGAGGCTCCCTTTTTTTGTAACAGGCTCTAACCTAGTAAATCCTAGTTAACGTTAGTCTTTCGCACTAAATACTTATTTCATGATACTTTCAAAAATTTTGTTCTCAATTTTGCAATGCAAAATATTTATTTGGATATCTTGCAATCCTATAATGATTTTCTTATTATGATATAGTCTCGTTACAATTATTACTTTCTCTTTTTTTTATTATTATTATGGCATTTTGTTTTGTTTCCTCAAGGCTGCGAAGGGCTGTACTATAGTTTAGTTAGAAAAAAGCATGACAAATATTATAATGATAGTCTAATATGTCCCTAGTTACTTCATTTAATATATCCATTACGACAACGTACTATTTTAAACCATACATATTTGCACTGATTATATATAAAATAATATATATATATATATATATATATATATATATATTATATATATATATATTATATATATATATATATATATATATATATATATATATATATATATATATATATATATATAATATATATATATATATATATATTATATATATATATATATATATATTATATGGTATACTGGTACGAATATTACAACGCTGTATAATCATTGAGAGGAAGAAAATGTTGGATTGTAAGAGCTTTTAAGTTTAATACACACAGTTAAAGTAGCGGGTTAGTTACAGAAAAGCTAACTATTTCTACTACATCCCTATCATCTAGAAACACGACCAAAGGATGTGGAAGTATTGATTACAGATACTCTTGTCTGACCCGCGTTTTGCATATTCTGGGGCACCAAAGAAGTTTCATCTTTTAATGAAAGAATTGATTGAATTTTTTCGTTCTGGTCCTGCGCAAACTGTCGCAGACAATTAACCTTATTGAGAGATACAGCTTTGTATAAGTTTTGGCTTTCAATTTTGGTTGTCATTGATTGTTAATTACTTGGTTATTTTATCTGTTAAATATTTATAGTTGTATTTTTTAAACTAATTTTAAATATTCTTTGTATAATGCTAAAGAATTCCTACAACTACCTTTATTTTTTAATCGTCATTTTTATTTAATCATCTTTGTTTTTGTTCATGATAAATAAGGTTTAAAAAAATTCTTTGAATTTGAAATTTGTTGTTTGTGATGCTACCATTATTTTTTTTAATGTAGATGAAAGTGGTTTCCCTATTATTTTTGCAATCAATTATTTTTTTTCATTAACTGCAATTTCTCCTTTTTTATGGCGCAATTTTAGTGCGATATTTCTTTTTTTAACGGGACAAAAACCATCTAATTATTTTATCCTTTTATGTACAAAACCCAAAATACTGTGAGTTCATTGTGCGATCCACCACGGATTATATCGTCATCTTTTATGTCCCCAACTTTCAAAGATGTTTGGGATAAATTAATAAATTTATCCTGTTTTCCATATTGTTATCGTTTTTCGTCTTTTGTTAAAATACAACATTTAATTTCGTACTTCAATAGAAAAATGGACGCTGTTCTATATCCTAACATATCTAACACCGGCTATTTCACTACTGAAGTATATAATTTTAACTTGAATTTTTCTAGCCGAATTAATTTGCAATGCCTTTCACCCAAATTGGATTTTTCACCCTCAAGTATTTTTCACAGATTCCCCTTTAGCTTTACCCATTTTGATGAAAAGCGTGCTTCGAGAATAAGAACTTTTATATTTGTTTATTTTTTTTATCTGTTTATTTCTTGTAAAATCTTTTTATTTATTTTTTAATTAAATGCCAATATGATGTCCAAAATAAAAAAGCAATTAGCATTAATTCATCTTTGTGATTTTCAGTTGCATTCTCTAACATTAAAGTAATTTTTTTCCTCCGTATTTTGACCTATAAAAATCTGCAATATATATAGATACTATCTTTTGAATTAACTTTAGGATTTATGATCGCTAGTTAGTTTAGGGTGTTTAGATCGGTGATTTTTTTTATATAGAATGGGGTTGTTTCACGGAGGATCTGGCAATAGCTCTGCGGTTTTGTTTTCATGTCTCTCGAATTACTGTTGTTTTGGTATTCGGGAGTGAGTTTTCGAAGAGAATATTTTAGTTGTTAATTTTTTAAACTTTCAATGCCAGTTTTCCTTGATAATAATGATAATAATAATTGATAAATGTATAAAACAACTAACAACACAGAAAGAAGTTGTAATTTTAAAAAATAACTAAAATAACTTATTCTCAGAAAACTCAATTTCGAATATCAACAAAAGTAATTCGAGAGACATGAAAACAAAACCGCAGAGCTATTGCCAGATCCTCCGTGAAACAACCCCATTATAAAACATACTATTTCTGAGATCAAGGTCATCGGTAAAACTAAGATTCCGAAATAAATTTGCAAACTTAATGTTTTAAATTAAACCCATTGGTAATGTCTAGTTTTTATTATAAGTTCAATTTAATCTATCATTGAAAGGCTAATATACTCCGCACAAACTTACGAATAATTAAATACCAATCATTTTAAGTTTGTTCGAAAGATAACCAATTTAAGAAACTTATTGCGTTCCAGGGGATTGTTTAATTTAAAATTTTCTACTTAAAACAACACAATTTCAATTCTTCTCGAGATGATTATATAGATTCGCTTCTTTAGAGTGAAAATATTTTCTTCCAAATCGTCTAATTCTTTATTTAGCCCGGATCGAAATAAATTATCTCTTCGATTATTCTTAATGAATCTGGCAATGCCTTCTCATCCGTTAAAAGAATACAAACTAAAAAATTCTAGACAGTTCGTTATCTCTAATTGGCATATCAGAAGCAACAACGAAAAAAAAAAATCTTGTTACATGGATAAATGTTGTTAATCTCTTTTCTTCGATTAACTTATTCTTCTTCGTCTGTTTGATTGCAGGAGAAAATAATTTTGTATTTATAAAAGAAATGTTGGTATGATTCTTGAGATGTTTTTTTAAAAAATTCTTTTGTTGTTTCATTAAGGGGATTGTTAAACGTTCGTTTCAGAGTGTTCTAAATTTTATTTAAAAACCACTTTCTGGATTGTGGCATTTTTTTTTGTTCAGTTCTAATTATTCCTTTGCGGATGTTTTAAAAAGATTTTGGTTTGGTGTGTTATTTTTTCATTCTTTATTTTAACTTCTATGCTAGAAAAAAGTTTTATGTTTCTCTCCCAATTAGTTTTATAATATGCAATTAATTTCATAGCGTAATCACTGTAATTACATTTTTTGCGTAAGTATTGTACATTACTTCCCCATTTTTGTCCAATTATGTATTTCAGCGAAGAGTCTATATCAGATAACAATTGCAGTAATTGTTATGTTTAAAATGCATTAGTTGTTAATAGTTCAAGTTCTTTTTTATATGTAATTAGTAGTACAACAACAACTTTAATGATTACATTAAAATTCAATAAGTTTAAATAATAACAGTACAACATTTTACCATTTAAATATATTTTCATAGATTTTATTTTTAATTGTTAGCAAAGCCTGCAAATTTACCCGTCTTCACCCCCTGCAAGGAGTTTTTACTGCAAGTAATGAACATACATAGTAAAAACGGTTTTACAGATACCTATTTTCTACGATTTCAAATACTATTACTTAGCTATACGGGTAATCTTAATCTTAGAGGTTTATAAATATAATATTCAATAATAATAAGAAGGTTTAAAGAGAAGTCTAAATATTTTAAAATTTAGATTTAGTGTCATTTTTGAAAAGTTAAATCATAAGCATAAGTTTGATATTGCATAGAACTAATTTATAAAAATAAAACCATAAATTTTAAACATTTTACTACTCTTCTTTTGAATTACTATTTTTGGGCTTAAATTATATAAACACAAATAATTAATTGATAAATAATTAATTGATTAATTCACAAATAATGAATTTGATAAATAATAAATTGAGAACTTTGAGTAACCTTTCTGAAAATCACCTCCTTTGTACCCTGGAAGTTATACTGATTACTATTCTTACTATATTTTTACTTTTAAAAGAACTTCTTCGAGTCTAATTTTCCCCTGCGCGTTACTGTATCATAACTCTTCATGTTCCCAAAATATTTATAATTTCATCCTATTTTTCCAAGTGTTCATTCCCGATATATACAAATATAATTACTGTTGCAATTATGAATCATATAGAAAACAAATTCTGGTTCATTTAGCCTTCCATTATCAAGTGCTTCATTCTCCATAATATACTAGATAATATTCACCTGATTAAGATCAATGCTTTTGAAATTCAGTACTTGAAAACAAATTTATGCTAGGTTCATTTAGCTTGCCTTAATTAGCATTCTCATTAGACATCACTTGTATCTTCACGAATAAATAGCTTCCTCGAAATTTATCCATAGGCTTTTTCTTGTGTAAATTAGTTCATTAAGCCACCTTAGTACGTACGCATTAGCTGTGTTTAATTAGCTTTTCTCATTAGACTCTTGTAGTTTGTTGAGAATTTGCATAAGCCATTAGTCACTGTTGCCCATTTGTTGTGTTTGTATCTTTTTCATGCATTAGACTGCATTAGAAGTATTAGATGTGTTTTAAAGTTTCTAAACGATGTAAGTGCGGATGTTAGGCCTTGTTGTACTCGTGTTCTGTAACTTTTTAAATCATTTATGCAAATGGTATTAGGATCGTGTTTTATTTATTAAGTTATTCAATTTCATTCGGTTTTGCTTTTAAATATTTAGTTATTTACATCTTTTTTTAACACAACTTTAGTATACATTTAATTTTCATTAATATTCTATTACTGTAACTAAATATTTAAAAAAAAACTATTTTTTAAGCAATGAAAACAAATCGTTACATAAGTATTACAATATCGTATATGTCATGGGTTAAAAGTTGTTTCATGTTTTATTGGCCAATTACGTATTTAAATTGATATATGGTTTTATATTCTCGTTGCTTTTGATCATAATGCGACAGAAAAAAAATCTTCCCAAGTAACTCAAATGTTAATAAATATGATGTATATCTCTTAATTAACTGAAACATTGTAATCTTCTTGTCCAAGCTGTTTACTAATTTATAAGAAGTTTAAGAAAACGTTCTTCAGTCTAAATGGCAAAAATGTCTTATGAACATGAAAATCTACAACATTAACTACAAACTAAATACAAATTATGTCAATTTATTTCAAATAGATTTTTATTTTTTAATTTACCTACCTTGGCGTTGAGTGTTATCCCTTTTTATAACAAACACGCAGAGCAATCCAACCACCGATTAGAAGTTAAAAAAATAACTAAAATCCAGCACCAACTTTTATTTAGTTTAACTAACTATATCATTAAACCTGACTGGCAATGTATTCCCACGTGCGTTCCATCAATGCCTGTTCGCACGTCATACAAAACTTTTGCCAACCCGATTTAATTAAATTTAAATAAAATATATTTTAATTTATTTATTAAATAGGAATTAGTCGAATAATTTCGAGATCTACCCACTACAAGCGGTTCGGCCTTTCTTTAAGGGAAAAGAAAGGAACCTTTTTGGTTCTTGGACAACGGATCCTTTTGTGATCTTGGTCTTCCCCCATCCCGGATGGTGCTATCTGGGTTTAGGGCTGCCAACTTTAGGATTTTTGTTGTCGCCAAGGGGCTGTGGAAAGTACGCCAATTATAGTATTATAGTGATTTTGAATACTGTGACGTGAAGGCAACTTGAAGGACTGAGATATTTTCTGTCTTTTATCAATTTTGGTCCTAGCATGGTATAAATTAACAGGGGAAAGTCCAGTCAATGCATCAAATTGTGATAATTTTGTTTAGATATTTATTTTTAAACTTAATTGAAAATAAGTGTAAAGATTTCAAGCAAAAGGGGGAAAATCTCTTGGAATTACGAAGACTGTTTGAAAATATCATTTATTTATTCATTTATTTAATCGATTATTTGAATGGGATCGTGTATGGCTCCTGCCTTTTCAAATAATTAAGTTACTTTATTCTCGAGAGTATATTTCCTTTCATTTCCCTTAAAATGTATTTTAATTCACAAATATAGTTAATAGTGATTGATAGTTTCGTTAAAATATATGAAATTAAATGTTGCGAATTTTAAATGGAAATTTCGTGTTACTAATTTGTAGCTTGTGCACTTTCCATTTATATTTAAAAATTCCAACTTATTAAAAACTCGCCAAATCGGCGACATTCCACCACGACCATCGAAACGTATCCCCCGTGACGTCACGCCGTCTGCCATTGGTGGAGACGCCCATCGGACGGGTCGATTGTCTCCTGCGGAGAGGGAGAAGGGGTTGAGAGGGCAATTAAAAAGGTGAAGCTCTCTGCTTGAAGGGGAGTACTGTGAAGTGGGGGTGTCATTACGAAGCGGTTGCAGTTTTGTTAAGATTTTTCCCTTGATTTTGGGGTAGGGGGTTAAATGTTAATCCCACAGTAAGATACAAGGAAATGAATTTTTTCCCCTTGGGGTAGTGTAAATGGATATATTTTTCAGTGAACGGATGTTGTTTTAAAGGGGTTTTGAAAGAATAGTTATCGTTATGATATTTCGCAATTACTTGACGCGTTTATTTAAAAGTCTATTTTAACTACAAATAAATTAAATTTTTTTTTTTCGTGTGGAGGATCAATAAATTGCACTATAAAGTTAATCACACAATAGTTTAGGTGGGAGTCTGTTCTTAAAATTAATCAATTTCTTCGGTCTGTTCTTACAAATTCAATTTCTTAAAGAAACTTACAATAAACAAAACTCCCAAATTCTACGGAAAATTTTGAAAGGGGAAAAGCAGTAATTTAGTATTTTTTAAGTTATGGTATTGTTTTTATAATAAAATTGCTTTGTTACAATATTTTCTTTAAGTTGAGTAGTGGGATCAGTAATTGTGCGTTATGTGTGTAGGAGGAGTTGAATGGAGGAGTCGTTTTGTCCTGGATTGGTTTTCAGAGGGTTTGTTTGTTAATGGGACTTTGATGGTTTGTGGTAGTTGTGTTTTCAGAAAAGAGTGATTAGGTTTGGAGGTAATGGAGGAATTTGAAAGCATGTTCCAGTTATGTTAGAGATTATTATCATTCCTCTCTACACCGTCCATGTATTTATCGTTATAATACAGTTTTGTTCACATTGTTGTTGGCTGTTGTGTTCATGGGCACTCCTTTTCTTTAAGAGGATAAAAATCATCTTAAAGAAGAAAAAAAGGGTTAAAATTTAATTACTAAAAGTAAGCTACATTTTTAAAGACTTTAAAAAAATTCCGTTATTTTACATAAAAAATATTTTGGCGATATGGTTCAAGTGAGATTTTTGGTATGAGCTTGTTTCAACACCTGTCAAAGAAACAAAATAACCAATGAAATCGCAGTTCGGAGCGCGTGACGTTTTAAAAAAACCAATGAGCTTGTTTCAACACCTTGTCAAAGAAAACAAGACAACCAATGAAATTGCAGTATAAAGACCGTGACATCATAAGAAATATTCCCATCATGAAATTAGATAAAAAAAAATTAAATGTTATCTATAGAGTGTAAAGAGCGTGTGCTGTAACTTGATAGTACCGATTAATTTAAGAAAGTATCTTGATAATAATTATTGATGAAATATATAACCATAGACCGGTTATTTTTGATATAATATTTAAGTTCATATTTTAGATTTTTTTAAATAAGAATTTTTCGTTAGTGTTAAATAATAATTTATATAAATAAGGCATTAACAATTTTATTACAAAAATACTTTTAAAAATAAATAAGATCTATCGTTTAATATGTCATATGTTACTAGTTTCCGAATTAACAAAGGATTTTATAGCCATCATGTTGCTCTTGCGGCGTAAATCTGAACAAACTACAGGATTTGAAGTCAGATAAATTATTTATGGATTGAAATTGGGAATTTCTAATTTCATTTCCTACAAACATAACACAACAAAGCCTCCGTTGTCGTTAGATAAAAGTAGTGAAACCAGAAACGCACGTTTCAGATAAAATCCCGAAAGCGCAAACTGCGTCAATTCCATTTCACGCTTAACTAGGCGAACATGGCATTCAAGGACAGAATTGGGGGTGGGCTTGGAATACGATGTAGTGAAAGAAAGAAATAATATTGTTGTCCTTGCACCCTTGTTTTTTTTTTACATGAAACAAATGTAAGTTTCCTCAGCTATAATATTAATTTGCTTTGCTAATTGAACGTGCTTCGTAAGATTTTTTTTTAAATATGAGGTTTTTGTGTCGATGTTATTTCCACCTTTGAAGATAACAAGTTTCTCCTTTTTCATTTAACGATCAATTGCAAAATTTTGAACCTAACTTTTCAATAATTAATAAAAAAAGTGTCCCATTGGAAATCCCATGATTTTCAGGATGTTGCTAAGCTGGAAAAGTCGCTGGACCATGAACTAGGATTTGTCCTAATTAACGAGGCATTTGAAATATCTAAGTACACATAAATGGACACAAACCTTTTAGCGAGTTTTTTTTTACAGTGAACTTGTTTGATAGAGCCACCCCGGCCTTATAAGTTGAGTAGGCCTTGAAAATAACTGCTTTCCCAAACAAACCCTAAAACCCTCTGCATAACGAGATTCAGTCTAGTTAAAGTCTCAGCTGTGCCGTGCCTACATAACAAGAGGGCAATAGGAGCGCTAATCACCCCCCCCCCCCCGCATTCTGATCAAAGGGACCAAAAAGAAAAGAACGCGTCACCCGTTAAGATTTAATTAATAGTTTCCTCCTAACGAGTTTAGTTCGGGATAATTGAGTTTCGAAAACGTAATTAGCCGAGGAGAGATCCGTAAATATCGGCGAGATCGAAGTGAGAGATATTGTAAGGTTTTAATTTTAAGTTTTGTCGATTGGGCGAAGGCAAATATAATCTTTTTTGTCTGTAAACCGAAACGCGTCTAGAATCAAACGGAAGGGTTTATTTATGTAAGATATTCATGATTGTAATTTGTTATCTGTAATATATTTTCGGATTTTACATAATCACGAACAAGTATATTTAATTGTAAATGGGGTAATTATACAATCTAAGTTTGAATAGTTACAAGGTTCCTCTTTAAGAAATTCTGATAAGTTTACGCAGTTGTTAATTGTAGAATTCATACCCACTTATATTAAACACAAGTAACGCTTAATGAATTGGTAGTAAATGGAATTAAACGTATGGGGTTTATTTTTGTAATGCAGGCTTGATTCTAATTTGTTAGCAGTATTTTATTTTAATATTTTATGTAACAATCACGAACAAGTATATTTAATGGTAATTGGGGAAATTATAAAATCTGTATGTTTGAATAGTTATAAGAATGCTTGTTTAGAAATTATGATAAGTTTACGCAGTTAATTTTATACCCACTTCTATAGAGCACAAGTAGCGTTTAAGGGGGGTCGGATGGTTCTATCTCGCCCATGTTAATTTTACTAACTTAAGGAACATTTTTCTCAGGAACTATATGAGATCATTATGAATTTTTTATAGTTTGTTCCTTACATATAGCTCTTTGATTTAAACTGAGGATATTTCAAAATATTAAAAAATACTTTTACAGTGATTGTTTGAAACTATGTACTAAAAAACAAAAACAAAAATCCGATTTAAAGTTATATAATTTTTTTTGAGCAGAGATATTTAAAATTCATCAGTTTAAATCAAAGAGTTATTAATGGGGAAGAAATAATAAAGCAAAACATGTTGATATCTTTTATAGTTCCTGAGAAAAATGTTCCTAACTGTTGAAAAACCTTATATTTCAGGAAACGCAAAAGAAAAGTAAGGTATAGGTAAGAACTGATGTACAGAGTTTCTGAAAAATGCTTATAAATAAAAAGAAAACCACTAAACAGAAATCGATAATCTTGGTCTTAAATTAAAGCTACAGACCCATGCAGATTAAAAAGAGAGAAAAACAGAAAATCGACATTTTTGAAAACACCCATCCGACTCCCCTGAATGAATTGGTAGTTCAGAATCTTAAATGAGGCGTGTGTGTAATTAGTGTTGTAAATAAAGATCGCGATTGGAGTTAAATCAAAACGCAAATGTGATATACGTATGTATCGTTGTGGAAATTGAAATATATAATGATTTTTAGCGACATTATGCCATGAAAACCATCAGTGTGGCGCAAATCTAACACCGCAGTACAGAGATGCAAAAAGTAACCGCAATATATGATTTGCTTTTACAATTTTTTTTTAGAGTTTAGGTAAGGGTAAAATTGTTAAGAGTTCGAAGAGTTTTCAAACTTAACTTACTTAATTATAGGTAAACATTTTTAAGTGAAAAAAATAACTAAATATTTTTTTTATTAGTAAATCACTTTTGTTAATTTTTCTAGCAACATTTCCACCTCCTCCGCTAATTATCATTTTAAGCTGATTCAAAGTACAAAATTCGAATGCAAATTGTAAATTAAATGTCTGGTGCAATGTAAAATAAATTACATGAACGTGTACGGAACTCGTAAGTCGTAAGGGTTTATAATGGAAACCGTAATTAAATCTCTGCCTAGAAACTCTACTGCCTCCAAAATGCCTTAATTTAATTCTCTCTTCTGAACTTCACTTTAATCAATGTAACTTGCTAGATGATGTCAAGAAGACCGTTAATGATGTTACATTGAAACTGTCCACCCGTTTTCGCGTGACATCCTTCTCTACTCGCTAACATTATGCTCTACTACTTTCAGTCAGTTTACGACAGTACAGGCGTCTAATTCACGTTTTCGAAACATGACTCGGTCTTTAAATCAATAACGTAGTCAGATTTGAAGAAATCCAGTGGCTAGTTAGGTAATAGAATATTTCTGCTGATAGATGCCGATTACCGTTCTTAATCAGATTCTGGTACATTTCGCAGTTATAAATCGATTGTTAATAAAAAAAGCATCAAACTACAGTTTTAAGTTTGTTTTACTTAATAAAAAAATCTATTAAATAGTAAATACCAACCTAGAAACTGCAGTAGAACCCCAATTATCAGTACTTCAATGGTATCATTCGGCCCCATCCACCTACGCTTAGCATGTAAAAGTGCTGCCTTTTCATTTAATTAAAAGCTCCTTTTCTTGAAATAAAGGGGGCTGGGGAGCCCAGTCGGTTAGGCATTCGCCTAGCACGCGAAAGGTCCCAGGTTCGGGTCCGGGCATCGCCAAAATAACTGCCGACCTATAAACGGCCCGTGCAGCCAAAAATGTCCGACGAATAATACCCCGTGTAGAGGGAGTGCACGTTAAATACCCTCCAAAGTCCCGACGCTGCGTACGATGTCGCCCTTAACAGTTGCGTTGGGTGCCTATTCAGGTGTCGGCTCGTCACTTGACTGTGGTTCTAAAATACGACGCCCGTCGCCAATAGCCCTCGTGTAGCTCTAGTGCGACGATAATTCAAACTAAACCTAAACCTTGAAATAAAAATGTTCCCTCCTCCATTTTCAACATACGTTCTGTTATAATTGAAGCTTTAAAAAAAATCGGATTTTTCTAATGTGAACTTGTCCGAATTGATTCGAATAATTGGAGTTCTACTTGACTCTAAAATTAAAATTGTTCTCATGACTCTAACTACAGTCTTTATACGCATAACAACTGTAACATGAGTGATAATAAAGCTTTTATAAGGTAAATTATCCATCCGTTTGTATTCGCATGATGTCCACCCCTACTCACTAAAGTCCTGTTCTGCTATCTCTAGTTAAATTCAAGCGTCAAACATTCTATCAAACACACGGATCAATACCTTTGAATAACGCCCCAACAAAGATCGCATGAAAGCTAGTCTCTAGTTAAGCGAATAATTCTGCTGGTGCCAAATGCTGCGTAGGATTGAATCGTTGTTGAGATATGGTGTTGACGTTTTCTAATTAGGCTCCCTTCTATCTTTCGATAAGAGTATAGACTCATGTAATATATTGCTTACTTGATTAAATTTGATTCAGCAACTTAATTTGTTGTTCAAAGGAGGTTTCGCTACATCGTAGTGTTCGCGGATGGAATAAGGGTTATTTTGCTCTTCTATTGCATTTCATCTGCCGTAAAATTGTAGTAATGTAGAGTGGTACCAATTTGGAATACCTGGGAAAGAGAGGTATTTTTTTCAACTAAAATATCAGGGAAATTTTCTTTTTTTTTTGTTTAAAACAATTTTTTCCCGTTTTTTTAAGTATTTAATTTGTTATTTTTGTTGTATGGGTGTAATTATTAAATTCTTAAAAGTCTACAAAATACAGTCAACAAAAAAATTAGTTTTGTAAAAAAAAAAGATTTATTAAGTCAAGTTTAAATATTCCGTAAGATCTATTATTGAATTGAAATCTTAACTAGCAGTTTGATTTTTTTTGAAGAAAAAGAAAATCTATTATTTTTATTGTTTAAATGCTTTGCGTTTTTAACATCAATGTTTTTTTTAAAACAAAAGTTTGTCTAGCTGGCTGAAATTTCACATTTATAAAATTTTCAAAAACCTATTTGAAATAAAAATACCTATGAAAATAACTTTTAAAAAATATATTAGAATCTTAGCATAAATGTATGTACTTGTTTGGAATCCACTTTAAGCACTAGGAGTTCTGACTCTTAGCTCTTACTTCATTAAATGACTTTAGAGCGAAACAAATAAACCTTCAAAGGCCATTTCTGAATTTGTTGTTGTTTTTGTTATGGAAAAACCTGGTAAAGTCAGGGAAGTTTGAAATTGTTTTTAAGTAGACATCCTGCTATTACGATTCGATCAAAAACTTTCATCGTTTTATAAATTTTGAAAACTGCCGCGTACAGTTCATCGAAATGTAACTATTTGTACTCGAAAAGTCAATTTTGGTAGTTACGTCACATTTCTGCGTTTAGTTCGCTGAAGTTGAAAGCATTTTGCATGATAGTTCTCGAAAAGTAAAACTAGGCCATAATTGACAATTCCAAATTCAGATTTTATTTCATATTATTATCTCATTCTTTGATATTATTTACCTTTAAAATCAATTAATAAAAAAAATTTCAATTCACATATTAAAACTACTCTGCCAATTCCCCAGTCTTCACTATCTCATGCTCTGCTACCCCCAGTCGGTTACCATAATTTAGGCGTCAAACACGTTATCAAAACACAACTGGGTCTCCGAATCAATACCTGTGAATAATGCCTTGACAAAGACTTTATCAAATCCAATCTAGTTAACCTAATAATTCTGTTGATAGAGATGCCAACTGCTGTGCACGGGATTGACTCGCTGTTAAGATATGGTTTAGATGACTGAATTGGCTCTTTTGCATATTATAATGTTAATTATAATAAGTTGACGTTACGGCCTTTAAACGTTTGTGTAGAATTATAGGCCATTGGCGACAACCTGAGATCCAGTCACAACAAACAGGTTGCCTGATTATCGCCAAATACGTTGATTTCGCTAAATTGGCAAAATATCTTAATTTCTGAGCTGTTGCTAACTTTCTTCGGAATAATTAATATTTTAAACCCTAACTTCTCTGTCCTAAAAAATGAACAAAAACAAGTAGGTTTGTTACAGAATCTGTCACTTAAACCGCTTTCACACAACATTTGTGCTCAACAGGAAACAAACTATTTATACATCTCAGAAAGAAATTCGTCAAACAGAGCCTTTAGCTAGTTGTAATTAAACATTTAAATGATAAAATTAATTATTTTCATTAATCTTCTTTCTCAGATTTAATAAGTAGACTTTATCGTTTGCTAAACTTGTTTGAAGTTCGAAGAATAATAATGTAATCTTTTTTAATAAATATATTTGTGTCGCCACAATTTCCCATTTACATTTCTTTCGAAAATTCAGTTATTTATTGTTTGTTAAATTAATTTACAGTTCGAAAAATATATAATTAGTGCAATTGATGCTTTAAAAATAAAAGCAAAACTTTGCATATTTTTTTATGCCAAGTTTGAATTCTCTATGCATCTTTCTTCATGCAATAAACCATCAAAAGAACTCTATTGTGATATTACAACAATCCAAACTGAATTATATATCGCATAAATAAATATTCTTTCAATTTTTTATATTTTTATTTTAAATAAAGTTTCTCGTACGTTTAACGAAATGGCAACAGTGAAAATATTGAATAAAAATGGAATTTGCATGTTATTTCAATGTAGATTAAATTTTTAGTTATTTAAATTTTAAATAAACTTCTAATTAAAATTTTTAATGAAATTTGGAATGTAGCCTAATCTGATTTTTTGCTTCAAAATGACATATCCCACTTGTCTGTGGGACTTGTGGTTCTTTCTGTGAAAGTGGGTGACAGACAGACGGACGGACTGAACGATTATAATACCTTCCACTTTTTACGTTATAAACGTAGTGTGGAAGCTAAAATAAATAAAATTGGTGTAACAAGTTTGACAGTTCTAGTTTGGTGCGACGAAAATGAGCGCGACATTAAATGTTTTACATATTTTCTCCCCTGTGAGTTGTTTTTTCTGTCTATACAAAATATGCGTAGCAAATACAGTTTTACAGATCGGATCTCTATGCTGTCCGATTTTACGTACGTTTAAAAATTTTCAAGTCTGTATAATGTTATAGATTTTTTTGTTGTTGCATTGTGCAATATTATTGATCTGTAGTATTTGTATATAAATGAAAATGGCTTTATTGAGGAATATATTAAAACATTTTGTTTCAAGTTTTAAGGCTGTATTTGTATTTAACGATATTTTTTCTTTCTTTTATAGGTAAGCGATTTCAATGCTGAGTTGCTTGAATTTTAATACTGTAAGGTAAGCTGAATATATTTAATCATTCAGCGTATTTTTTATATTGATTGTAAAGACAAAGAGTTCAAATGTAAGAAAATTAAAATAAGAAGATAATATCGAGGTGCATATCTTTAAATTTACGATGTTTCAGATTCGCTGTACAGTTGACGATTGATTGTGTTGAAAACAGTTACGACACGATATATTTAGTAACAGCCGTGAAATAGCCATGAACCATATAACACCATATCCCTTTTCTTGACAAATTAAAAATAATATAGTAATACTCAGAGATTGAAGTTACGCGTTACTTGTAACAGCTACTTTTCTTTTAGGTAACGCCGAGTAGCGCCGTTATATTTTTTAGAAAGTAACTCTGTAACTTAGTTACTTTTAACGGTAACGAACAATTTCGTTACTTTCCGAAGGCTATTGGATCAATTTTGAAACGAAACTCCTTTAAAATTATATATATATATATATATTTAAATCTTTTTTTTTGAAAAAATTTAATATGATATATATAATTCCAAATATTTAGTTCTTTGAACGTTAAATGGTAATTAATTTTAGCTTGTATAGCTTAATTCTAGAAGTAACTGTAAATTATTTACTTTTCATATTAAGTAGCTGATAATCTTCATTACTGATAACTTTCATAATGTAACAGAGTTACTTTTCAAAACTAACTTTCCAATCATTGAAAATAATAATAGCTATTTTATTGATGAAAGAGTTAGGTTTTGGGAGTTTAAGAAGATTTTCTTTCTCTCTAATTTTTTTTATTATCTTGCAACACAAACTAAAACCAGGGAGAAAATTAATACTTTGACTATTTTCCTTCTTGGCCTGGTAGATTATTCAAATGGCGATCACGTCGAAACAAGCTCACGTCTGACCTATACAAATTCTTCTTTGGGGATTTCAAGATCACAAACATGTCCTCAATCCTCTTTCTTATTTTTCAGAACGCTTCACTATTTTTCTTATTGTTTTGGTTTTTGTTTCCTTCTTTTTCTTATTCGCAAGAAAGAAGGAAGTGTTTACGTTTTGGTATGAAATAGTTATTATCTGTATGTACTTGATTCTATTTTTACGTTAGTTTTAAGAGTTTTAAAATAATAGCTTTATTTGATTGATTGAGAGTAGGGTATTTTTAAATAGGTAAAATAATTTTTTTTTATATAGTTGTAACAACTAACGATAGAATATATTTACTACATTAAAAAAAGATGTTTTTTCTGTATTTGTAACGAATGGTATTCATTATTTTAACTCAATATGGCGCGACCAAATTTTTTAAAAAAGCACAAAGATAGGTTTACGTTTCGAGTTCATTACCTTAGTTTTTAAAATTTTTTCATTCTATAATATTTTTTTTTTAATTAAAAGCATCGTTTTTCAAAGTTCTTAGCACTAAAATTACTCTTTGGCAACAGCCACTTAACTTTTTTTTCGTACACTTGGATTTTAATTAGTTAACAAGTGCTTCCAGGTTTATAATTGTTATGATTAAATGAAAATTCTTTAAAATCGCTTTTTTAAAAAAATTTCATAATTTGGAAACTCAAACAGAAAAATTTGTTTTTCGATGGTTATGATTTTTAAAAAAATATATTTCGTGTTTCACGTTAGCATTTTTAGCAAGGTTCTCTTTCTGGTTTGTAATTCAAAGATTTGAAAGAATTTTCAAAGCTAAACCCATACCGTAAACGTAGGTGTGTTTAGTTTGTAGGAATATCATTTTATTTATTTAAAATCTTTATTTGTATTTATTAAAATTATTTTATATTTATTTGATTTTAATGCTTCATCATATTTTCCCAACTCTATTGTAATTATATTTACAAAATCAATTTAATCTTGTTTACTTATGGAAAGATGCAGGACTATTTCTGTATAAATTGGAAGTTTTAAGATGGTGCATTATTATGAGTACTTCCGGGTATGTAAAACTAGTAATTCATAAAGTAAGAAATCGTTTAGAGTTCAAGAAGCTTGGAGTAAAGCGGAGAAGATTTCAAATATATATAAAATTTGCGATAAACTTCAATATCGCCAATTATTTTAATTTGACGTATCGCAACACATTGTCTGTGTTGGATTTAGTAGTTTTGAAAGTGGGCGGGCATTGTGTTTGTTTACGTTATAAATGGTATTTGGGGACTAAAAATACTCCTATAAAAATCAAGGAGAAATATTAAACAAAAACTTAACAATACTTCTAGATTAGCTTATCGATTTACTAAACAGGTGTTACGAACAGATCGTTACATCTGTATCATCCTTACCAGAAACTAATGTACTGCATAATTCGGACACCAATGAAATATAAAGATGCGCTGTCTCCTTTCCCGGTACTTGTTTTTCGTTTAGTACTTTCTTTACTATTTTGTTTTCCTATATTTTTATCGTTGGATGGCCCTAATGGTTTGTTTTATAACTTTCGGTGTTTGCATAAAAAACAGCGCTTTGTGAAAAGCTAATCTTTTATCCCAAGACTTAGGTTTTGCTCAAAGCAAAAGTTAGTCTTTCTTTGGAATAGATTCGATATTTTTAGAGACTGTATCAATGAACATTAAATTAGGAGAAATGTATTGAATGGCTTGACCCAGTTTCAAACAAATTTTAACTCGACTTATTTTACGTTTGGTAAGTGAACAAGATATCTTGTAAAGATATTTGAGTGTGGTTGCTGTTTCTATTATTGCCTCTAAGACTTGTTATCAAATAACGATGGTTTTTCCTTCCTTTTAATAGTTAATGACTGAGGTGTGTCATACGCTATATTTGCCAGCTAGTTGAAAAGTCTTTGGGCTTTTGCTTATAGAAATTTTCAAACTCGTGAATCTAATCTTTAAAAAAAATCAATTTTTGTTTTTCTTTCAAGACTAAGGGCTTACATTTTGAATTTTCCAGCAATTTGCATTCAGCAAAATTTAACTCCAAAGTATGCAATTATACCTGGCTAATAAGGCTAAAATTTGTTATCTTAATTTCGAAATGACAATTGGATATTTTAGTAATAACTTGTCACAAAAAAATCGACGTATTTAATCTTTTTGATTGTATTTTATTTCTGTAGACATTTTTGTCGATTTTTTAATAGGGGAGACCGGGTCTAGTTGATACACTTCTTACTTTCTGATTTTTGTAATTTTTTTCTGTCAATATTTTTAAACAAACTAAGTGTAGTTAGTAACTATAACTGTTTGGTTAACGGCTGAGATTTTTATAATCTTAATAGAATTGAATTTGCACTGACAAAAAAAAAGTTTTTTGAAATGTTGCAATATGTATCAACTTAACCCGATCTGGGTAAAGTTGATACGGCATCGGGTCAAGTTGGTACGCATATGAGTAAGCTGAGACGGGGCTAGGAAATAATTAAATATCTAATAAAAAAAATTTCAGTAATTACGAAAAGTGTTTTATTTTACAATACAAATAGGTTTTTAACTTTATATGATACAAAGTTTTACATGATAGGGCCTATATTGATTGTAACTGATTACTCCGAGTCTGAGAAATTGGGATCTGATTGACAATTGAAACACGTGTAAAATGGATTGTCTTCAGCACGTGCGATGTGTGGAGAAAGAATGGGTTTCCTTTTCAAAAATTTAGAAAACCATTCCGCAGTTGCAATTTTAGCATTTATCCAGGTGCCTGGCATCTTTATTTGGTTAGCTAGTGCCAGTTCATAGGCCAGCTCTCGAACATTTTTTGGAGTCAATCCGTAGTAAATTTTAGATCTTGTTAAAATAGATCTGCTAAGCTCCTCCTCAAGTTCGTCAGTCAATATTTGTCGATGTTTAGCATAACCCATTTTTACAACCTCGTCAGTAGCCTCTGGCGTTTCAAGGTTTTTTCCTTTTTTGTCTTGAACCTGTAAAGAGTCATTTTGTCTATATTAAAGGTTTTGGCCGCTTCCCTAATAGACATTATGCCATTTCTAATCTCTTCATAAGCTCTTCCAAAAATATCAATTGGTATTTCGCCTCTTGTAGTTTTTTCTTGTAGTTTCTTGGCATCTGTAAATAAATGCAACATATGAAAATTCGTGTGGGTTAAGTTGATACATCGTATCAACTTGACCCCAAAAAAGCGTATCAACTTGACCCAACCGTCGCCATTACACTAAACCACAAAATACGGGAAACCAATAACAGCTAGAACAAAGTCTACTAGGTTACATTCTTACCTTTATAGCATGTAACAAAGTGATGTTATTGATAACACAATCCACTAACAAGTAAACTTTCAATAACACTTCAAAACCAGGGGTAAAAATTTACTTTTAAAGCTCAAAACCAATATTTAATTCACAACTCATAGAACAAAGCAACCTCCTCTCAGTGCTCACTCGTGGTTGCTGAGGACGGACAGGCCGTCCAGTCAAGCGAGTACCCACTTGTTTGCGTCTGCGCATTACGGAGTTATTTTGACTGTATCAACTTGACCCTGTATCAACTAGACCCGGTCTCCCTACATTTTCTGCCAAATAAATAGTAACATAAAAATAGCAGATTACTATTTTTTTAATGCCCTGCTTTTGTCTTTATTGATTGTTACCCAGCTGTCGATTTTCTGGTGGAGAATAATTAATCCTTTAATGTATTCTGCAAAGAAAGAAGCTTCTAACAAGACTACATTTTTTAAACTTTCGCCGATTATTAATTAAACCCCTTGCCCATATTTCCCTACATTAGGGAGGAAAAAATACTAAAATATGACAAAGTTTTGTCCCACCGTATTCTTTACAGAGCTTTTCTTTTTATCGTTGACTCTCTAAAATTCCTTTCTTTACTTAACTTAGTATTTTTTATGGAGGTTTGACGACGGTTAAAAGATCTAAATGCCTTGGTTTAACAAAGTTATAACTCACATTTATGAGGAAAATTATTTATATACACACTTTTTAACCCAGTAGCGCCGACTTTGAGGATACCATTTGCACCTTTTATTTCCGAATGAAACTGTAAATTCAGTATTTAATTGATTTTCGGGCAACTTAATTAGCCCTACATTAATTGTACAGGACTATGGACTATCTTATATTTTGTTTATTTTATTTTTTTTTTAAAAAGCAGAAAGCTCATTTTCGCGTGGCAAATGTTTTTGCCAATCGTCGTAAACGGGTTAAATCTATATCAGAAGCGAGAAATTTTGATATTCTTTATACTTTAATTACTAAATAAAAGTATCAAAAAGTTCTTATTTTTAGTAGTTGTTTAATCATAAAGTTCGTTTTGCTCTGTTGAACATAAAATTATTTTCCATGCTACCTAATATACTTTAATATTCGATGACAAGCACATTTGTAAAAAAACGCGAATATTAAAATACAAATGGTGGCTAGAAGTATGGGGAAAGCGATCTAAACTGAGACATTTTTCAAAATCATAAGTTTTATTTCTTACTTCAGTCGATTGTAACTTACATTTTTGTTCAGCCACACTACCTTAGCGAAGTTTGGGTGAAAATAAAATCTTCTAGTGGCTGAGTTTAAGCGGATTCCGTGAATTTTTGAAAGGAGTTAAGGGAAAATTTTGAGGTTTTTGCAGCGAAGGGAGGTTTGAGTTATTGATCACTTCCCCATTTTTCCTTTCATGGAATAAAAATATTGTCTTAATTGGTTCGAATTTCATAGTGCTTAGTTTTATAAAGCTGCAAAATATGAGAATGTTTTTAAAAAGTAAACCGTTTATTTGTTAATTAACCGTTTATTCGGATCAAATTTTATGATAGAAAGGGGAAATTTTCCTTTCCATTCTTTTATAAAAGGTAATAAGTTGAAGTTGGAAATTCAACTTAACAGTACCATAAATTTGCACTACACTGTTAAAAATGAATCAAGAATAACTGCTAGAATGATCTTATTTTACTATGAAGGCAATATCTCTAAATTCAATATGTCCTAGCATGTTGTAAATATGTCTGGTTTGTGAAAGTGTATACGTAATGAAACCCATACCTGTAACATCAGTATGTAAAGAGTTATGCATTATTTAATTCGGTAATCAATGCCGTCTTGCTAAAATGTATATTATCTTTGCATAATATTTTTTAATTCTAAAAATTTGCTTATAAACAGCATTTTACCCCCTTCCCGCCACTGCTGTTATCTTACCATAATTCTTCAGTGAAAACAGTCCAGCGCTTGAAAAATATCCCAAGAATAAAAACTACCGATGTTTAGCGTGGGCTGGTGGAATTTTAAATTAAGTTGACGTGTTTTCTTATATATTTTGGAAAAGTTGAGCGGTATGGGGTAGGTAAAGGATGATCTATTTTCGCTTTTATGATTTGACAAAGCTGTAATGACTTCTGAATAGTTTTAAGTAAATTGGATTTTAAAAATATTGTGTAGGCTTATAACATGTAACGTCTTACGCTGTAATTCTTACGTTAGCACTCATGTTTCGTAAACAACTTTTTAAGCTAATTAAAAAAATTAGCAGCGTCAATGTTACCGTTAACCTTTGAAATAAAGTCGTTATTAACTAAGCAAGCAGAGATAAGTAATCATAACAAAAAGTGACAATTTTTTTATTGCGAAAATCTAAACTGCAAAACACAATGTTTGTTTGTATAGCCGACCCACAAAGTTTAGTTAACTTTTCCGATATCGGATTAACACAAAATATCGTTTTAAAAATCCCATGAAGAATGTCACCAGTTAAAAGTTTCTGACATCTTTCGTCGGAAAATTATGATTCTTTTTAGTCGATCCACATTGCAGCCGCTGTGTTTGGTTTTTCGAGGAAACTCAGAGGAGTTATTTTGTTTTTCGATTGTTGGTATAAAATTTCAAAATTTATTTCTGGTCTTTCGCTAATATCTGTTACAAATTTAGTGATGATAGTATGACGTCACGATTTTCAAAGACAACAATGCTTCCGGAAAACTTCAGTACTGCTCTACTTAGAGTTTTGCCACGATATAATTCACTAAATATTTCTGAGTATTTCCTAACCTAAAACTATAAACTATCTTGGTTACGTCTTCAAGATGACCCCGGCCACAGCCTCTTAGTGCTATACTATAGTTCTATTATAGAATATTTATATAATATACTTCCGAATTTTTTTTGTTTAAAAACCCTATTCAAAACAAATTCAATTTTGTTTAAAACCCTATTTTCTGTTCAAAAACCTTATTTAATAATTCACTAATAACTTGTTAGGCAATTGAATTAGTAAATGAAACATAAATATCCATTATGTTGCCTTAAAGAACATCCTACCATTTAGTTCAAACATTATTTCGAAATCCTCCTTTTTAATTAAATTAATGCAAACGATCTCCGCTTAAATTCGGCCGTATCAAGAGTAATTGATTGATTTTTCATTAATGCCGCATTACAATCGAATGTTTGTCGTTTCACTGAATCATCGAGCGATGGAGCAATATCTCAAAGGGGTTTCTGCCCTTTTGTGCTCCTAGCTAATGACATAATGAACAGGCATAAATTATACGCCGTTAGTTTCTGTTGTAATAGGAAAATCCGATTAACGGAATGCTGTAACACTCAGTTTGGTCATTCCATTTCATGCATCTTTGAAATAGGAGTATTTTGTTCGTAGTAGAAGGGATATTTCGTTTCTAGATTTATGATTTTGGGGCTACACTGTTTAAAATGGTTTCTAAATATCAAGAATAATGCCATTCTAACCAACATGCCAACATTAATTCTTATTTTTGAGAACATCATTGGTCATACTTTCTAAAAATGGCGAATACATTATTTTTGTTGATGAATATTCTTAACATGTCTACTTAGTGAAGCATATATAAGTGGGGTGACCAGACGTGCTGCGTTTCGCAGTACAATGTGTTTTGTTATTTAGCTATCTGGCTATAAAAATTGTTTGCCAACAGTCGCCGTTGTATTTTGTATTCTCTTTTTTTTTTCAAACAAATCAACGTAAGTAAAATAAGATTTATAAAAATGTAATGATGATTTCGTTGTCGAATGATGATTTACAAGTCGGTCTCGGTAACGATATAGCAATCGTGTGTTTTCAATTGTATTGATGACAATAGTTAGATTTACAGTATATGTAATCAATATTCTATAGACCTTGTTGTAATTTTTAGCCTACTTTTCTTTTTTTAATTCGAAAGAATTAAAAAAATGAAAAAGTAGGTATTGACATGCGGTCGATGTCCGTCTGTCCGTCCGTACCCCCTTCCAAAATCGGTTCTATCCATCCGATCTTAAAAATTATTTTTTTGTTAGAAAGATATGACCTCAGAGACCCAACTTTCATACTTTTTGTCCATCTGTCTCTACGATCGGACGGACATAAATCTATTATTAGTCGACGAATTTCCCATTGAATTAGCATTGAAATTCAATTTCGAGTCATTTAAATCGCTGCTGCCAACTCAACAATGGCATGAGAAACTATTCATTTAAAAATAATATTATTTGAAGCAAAATTTATTTTGTTCATAAATCAGTTTGGAATGACGTCAGGAATGTGATTATTTGATTGTTTATTATTTGTTTATTTAGTAAGTGGCAAGGCATATTTTTTGCGAACAATCCTGATTAGTTTTAATTTACATTTCTTATTTTAAGGTCATTTGGAGTAGTTTCATGTTTTTTGTTATAAATAAATATTTAATTATCCGTAAAACTACAAATAAATCAAGCAGACGATAAGTAATATTAATTTTATTTGCGAAAGAAAATTAATGAAAATAGTTGATTTTGGCTTTAAGAAGTTTAAATTATAGCTGGATGCTGTGTTTAGGGAAATTTATTCTAATGTGTATAAATCTTGGGTCGAAACGGGTGTTGATGATATTAACTGTTAGGAACCTAGTTGTTTCCCGAAAAATTTCAGTAAATATTTAAGTAACAGGAAAGTAGGCTATTTTAGTTCTTTAAGAACTTCTTGTTTGTAATACTAACTTAGTTATGTTTCAGTTAAATTTTTTCTAACATTAACGCAAGATAGTACATGTATCAATTTTAGCTTCAAGTCGAATCGTTAATTTAAAATCTATACGTCAGAACGTTTTCGGAATCTTATTCCCAATAATTTACTTGTGTCAACCACTCCACTTTTCTTTTTTCTTTGCAATAAGATTCGAATTTAATACAAGAAAACAATTTTAGATCTTTGCGTGTCTGATATTGATTTGGAAACATAAATAGCCTTGATCAAATTAAATGTATTTTTGCATGCCTGGTGTATTTACTAAAAAGGCAGTTTAGCACGCCCATCCCATTTCCATTTGTTTCTGTTTTAATAACATATTTTACAATTCATAGAGTATCGTAACCAAACTTATCATAATACGTGTCCTTTTCTCAGTTTGGTATTTGTTTACTAAACATTTACATTAATAAAATCTTAACATACTTTAACTGAATGTATTTTCACTGAAATAATATTTTTACGACATCAGAATCCGTGACTTTGCCCTTAATCGATCACTTTGCGAAATGTTTTCTGCTGTACATTTTACGCATAATAATGAAAGTAATGTTATATGAGAAATTTCTGTATAAAATGAGAGATGTAGTTTTTTCGTTTATGGGAGCGTTTTGAATTCGTGACATTTAAGATATTTTGGTAAAATATTTTATTTTATATTCTAAGCATGAAAGTTTCTGTCTCTTACTTAGTTAATACAGCTTTGACTTAACTACAAGTTAGTCCTACTCCTACTTAGTTAATACAGTTTTACTTAAACTTTTGTTACTAATATTTAGTACAGCTGCGGGAAAAAAAATCCACCCCATATTTATCGGCTGCTATTAAACAGAAGCTTTTGGGAGAGATGTCATTTCTCAAAGTAAAAAGTGAGTTTTTGGTATCAAATTTTGCATAAGGAGTCGTCTGCATATTTAAATGAGAACCAACTTTAAAAATTCAAATGGCAACACTTTTTTTTACATAAAAAGGTAAAGCCCTGTCAAAATACCCCAAATATCATTTTTTTTTTATGAATAAGAGTATTTTTATATTTTCTTTCAAAACCTTGTTAAAATATACTTTTAAAGAGTTTTTGAGAACTCCTTTAGATACGTAAACGATTTGCAAAATTTTATAAATACAGTACAAATAAAGCTTTCTTTTTAATTAAAAAAGACACAAATAAACGTTATAAAATTCTCAATTTATTTGTATTGACAAAAATTACTATAATAATTTTTGAAGAGAAAAATGAAACTTGCTATTAGGAGTTTGAAAAATGTAATCTATATGAATTTCGATTTTTTTTTTAATTCCTAGAAGATAATAATTATAATAAATTAAGTCTTGTTAAGGTTTTTAATCTTTTTGTCACATAACTTTTTTATATATAGCTTTATACATATCTGCTAACAGCTAAGCGTTATTGATAATTTTTTCACTGAAAGTATAAAAACACGATATCTCCATAAGCGTATTCACATAACTGTTCGAATTTAAATATTTTGGGTGTAATCATCATAAATCAAATCGTGTCATGGATGCAGGTTGTGTTTACCCAAATTTTTTCGGTTGAACATCAATAAATAGATTAGTGCATCAAAACTTATTTTTTTCAAGGTTTGCAGTTTTTTTTTTGCTTCGGTATTATTATTTTAACCATAGAACTATAAACTGGGTTAAATATTTACCCCAATAGTACATCTAGGGTTAAGCTCGTCAGTAACATTATCGACTTCTATTTAAATCTATGTTTCGCAAACTAAACTTTAATAAAATTTAATTTGCTCCATATAATGGTTTTCAGTATGAAAAACAAAACAAAAATTCAGGTGCTTAAGGAGTCAAATTGCTTCTTTTTGATAGATTTTACAAGCAAAAACTCTCTTAGGTGTTAATATTTACCCCGGTGCGTAGTATAAATGTAAAAAAAAAAATAGGTTTAACTTTAAACGTTGCCCAGTAAACTCCCGATTATCTGCGGATATTTGATGGCACGCAGCTATGAATTCGCGAATTCCGCTGATAATTCGAAAATGAAAGTTAGCAAATTCTCTGAATTTAATGTAAATTGCACAGTTGAAGAATTAACTGTATTTGTGTACTTTGTTTTTGTAGAAAAGGCTGTATAGTAATTTTTAAAATTATTTTATTTCTTCCTTAAAGCTAGTTTTACACTTACATTTTAAGTTATTGCAAGTATTGGCTTTAAAATGAATTAAGGAAACGATTACCTTCATACACATTTTTATCATGCTTTTCAATTTATAAAAATATATAGCTTTATCATCCAATTATGTACATTGCCATTTTCTTGAATTATTAAGAGTAGAAATTTGACAGTAAAAAAACTTGACACTTTTAAAAACAAGATTTTCAAATATGGATAAAACTCGTATCATTCTACGAACAAAAGTCAAAATCTATTTATAAATTTAACAACTTTATAAATATAAAGCAACACAGACACTTTTGCGTCGAAATTAATCACAATGACAAAACCTTATCCATCGTTTTTGTGAGGATCGATTGTTAACTTGTTCCCTTCTGGGATTGCAAAGACACATACACACATCCTCTACTCTCGCGGGGCTTTATTACGTTTCTTATTTTCTGACGGAAGAATTGAATTAAAAAGAATTCGTGAGTTTGATGATTTGGAATGACATAGCTGTAGCCAGGGTTCGTACGCCTCCTGAAATTCCTGAAAAACTCCTGAATTTTATTTTTAAAGGCCTTTATAAATCCTGAAATTTGTGTATCATCTCCTGATATTTCCCCCCCCCCCTCTCCTGAAAAAATTGACGACATGAATCATTTTTCTCCTTTCTCAGTCGGTTTTCTCCCGTACTTTATCAGGATGTCTACCGGTCGAAAAAGTCATGAAATTGGAACAAAGGTCACGTAAATTTAAAAAATCGCAAAAAATGCGATTTTTCCCCAGAAAAAAGGGGTTTGGCTTTTACACCGTAGCCTCAAATTTTCCACAATATTTACACCCCTTGTTTCCTTCATTCTCGGTCAAAGTCACTAGACCAATACAATAATAAACAAACATATTCAAATTTATTTCGCAATACCTCCTGAATTTACATTGCTGCACTCCTGAAAAACTCCTTAGAAACTCCTGAATTTCACTATCATAGATAGAGTACGAACCTTGTGTTAGCAGATGTTTCATTGGATTTTGAGGTTACAAATCGTTTTTATACGCTTTTTAAAAAAAGAATCACACTACATTAAAACTCAATCCGAACTCCGACATCTAACTCAACGTGTCATCTGTTCCACCCGTTCATCCATCCATACGCTTTTTAACTTGTAAATAAGTGTTGTCCTTTCGTTTAATTAAAAACTATTTTTCGTTATAAAAGTATAATTCTTCCCGTTTTCAGCATACAGTAATTAATGAAAATGTACCTTTTCAAAAACTCCTATTGTCCCAATTTGGATAGTTTTCTAATTGATTCAAATAATCGGAATTCTACCGTATTTTTATCTATAAACTGTACTTTAAAAAAAACAACAGTTCTCCACTTTCACATCAGGATCTCATTCCGATTTACAATACCACAGACAGATAGGATGAGCCAAAGTGTTGTTAAGAAATACAGATTAAGGTTAATTCAATTTGTGAAGATTAAGAAGAAAAACATAGTATATAAATTAAAATTATTACATGGGTTTAACACTATTTGTATTCTATAAGCTCAGTATTGGTCAGTTTATGGGTTCAACTTTTTAAGGGGAGTCGAATGGTTCTATCTCGCCCATGTTAATTTACCTAACTTTAGGAAAATTTTCTCAGGAACTATATGAGATATCATTATAAAAAAATTTAATAGTTTGTTCCTTACATATAGCTCTTTGATTTAAACTGGGGATATTTCAAAATATTAAAAAATATTTTTAGTGATTTTTTTAAAAAATGTGTATTGAAAAACACAAAAAAAAAATCGGATTTAAAGTTATATAATTTTTTTTTGAGAAAAGATATTTAAAATTCATCAGTTTAAATCAAAGAGCTATTAATGAGGAAGAAAAAACAATACAGAATATGTTGATATCTTTTATAGTTCTTGAGAAAAATGTTCCTAACTGTTGAAAAACCTTATATTTCAGGAAACGTAAAAGAAAAGTAAGGTTTAGGTAAGAACTGATAATAAGAGTTTCTCAAAAATGCTTATAAAAAGAAAACTTCTAATCAGAAATCGATAATCTTGGTCTCAAATTAAAGCTAAAGATAAGCAAAATAATAAAAAAGGAAAAACAGAAAATCGACATTTTTGACCCATCGACATTTTAAAGGCCCTGAACCCATAAACGGACTGTAGCTGTTGCTGGTTAAAAGATCAGCTCCTCATTTGTATCCACAATATCTCTATTTTGGAGAACGTGGTAGTGATGCTTACATAAATCTCTTTTTTTTAAACAATAATCCTCGTCCCTGGTTCAAAATTACAATCAGTCGTTATTGGTAGCTCTAGTTAGATGCATTCCAACAAAATTTGATTAAAATGTCAATGGCAACTTTATCAGACTAACGGAGCTAGTTGAAGGGTTTAGTTGCAAATTCACATTCTTCAATGTATAACTAAAATATAGGGTCTGGTCCGTTCATTGGCGATCGTAATTTCAATTGGACGAAGTCGCCGAAGAACTGGCCGGACCCTATATCTTAGTTATACTTTGGAGAATGCTAGTTTTGCAACTAGGCCCTTCAGTTGTCTTCTGCGACCTTTTGTTGAGAAAAAAAATATGACGCAAAAAATCCAACAACACAACCCAATAAATAATAGATTTGAAAACGAGAAAAAGAGTTTTCGTGGAAAACAGCAAAGAAATGTCTTCGTTCCCGAGACTACTTTTTAAAAGAAATTTCTGTTTCAATGTTTTTAAAGGAGCGGAAAAGATTTTTTTACGAAAGAAAAAAATCCTAAATAAATGTTTTCTTAGGATCAAGTGGTTAGTTCGAGTACGTAGTCAAAGAATATAAAGTAAAGAAAAGCATATTTATTATATAAATTGTGCCTTATAAAGAAAGTTAAACAAGACTTCTTTTCTCAAAATTAAATTCTGTGGGAGATTTAAAATTATGAAATGGTATTATAATGTTTTGGAATCTTTTGTTGAAAACTATGTAGCTTAATAATATAAATAATAGTGAGCAAATATATTGTATTTAAATTCAGAAATTCGAAAATGTATTCGTTAAATATTACGTAAATTTCCCCCGCAAAATATCATTGTAAAGTTGCGAAAAATTGAAGTTAATTTCCAGCAAAAAAAATAATAATAAAAAACTTCTGGACTTAAATTTGGCTTTGAAGTTTTCCGGGTATCAAAGTTCAAATCAAAAGTTTCGAAATAAAAAATGCAAATTTTGAAAAATCTCACGTAAGATTAAGGGGGCTTGGTTGAGCCAAATATCACAAAATCTCGCCAGGAGGAAGGGGGTCACCTCATCGCGTGATTTATGGACGTCCCCTTTCCATTGGAATTCCATAGAAGCGTTCCGTCACAATTTGCAATCACTTGTCACGAATTAATAGAAAAACGATTCTATGATGAGAGTGTTCTGTTCATTGATTGCACTCTTAACGTTTTTCGTGAGACCAAATCCAAGCTAATGATGCTGGCTCTCTAACGATTAACACATGGATCTTCTGCGAATTACTTATTCAGAGAACTTATAAATGTAAACATTTCCTCTTAGAACCTTTGGTACTCTATTGGGTGTCTTTAAAAAATGTACGCATGGTTTCCTGTGTTTGCTATTAAAAATGCGTTGAGTGTCATTTGATGCAAAATTACATAGAAGAGACCTACTTTTTTTGAAATTCATAAAACTTTAAAGTTAAGGGGTATCCGACTGGGTAAAATCATTATTTTGGATGAGATTTTCAATTTGTTGTTTTTATGATCCACTTTTATAACCTGTTTTATTAGCCTTCCAAAACAGCTTTATTTTGGCTTCTACGACTTGTATTACCTAAGTTACAAGCTTTTGAAGTAAGGTCACTCGCCCAAAAGTGCAAGTTTTACTTCAAAGTCGATTCCTGAAAAATGACTATTTCTTAATTATCTGTTCACGATAACAGTTCTAGACCAAAATGTTTTAGTAGTAACTGTCTAAAAGTTTCTGTGATGATTTGATACATTAGTGTCTATGTTTTGAACTAAAAGCTAAGGTCTATGTTAAGTATCTTTTAAAATATGAGTGATTCTGTAAACATCTTCTCTATTTTACGACGTCTTTTCTTAAAAATATGGAATTAAAGTCTCGGTTAGCTGTATCTCAGTGATCATTTGAGATACATAAGAGCTTTTAAATCAAAACACAGAAAAGTATCTTATGTTTATTTTCCTTAGAGAAATTTTTAATATACATAAGTTTTTTTCTAGAATTTTTACGCTGACATAAAAATAGCATGAAAATATTGAGAAATTTTACCTAAAAAGTCCCTTAATTTATTGAAAAAAAACCATCTAGCCCTTAATTTTAGTATTTTTCCATGGTTTTAAGTCAAACTCCTACTAAAACAAAAAATAACAACATTAGTAAACTTTAAAAAAAAAAAAAACGAGTCGGCTTCCTTAATAGTTTTACGACAAAAACGCTTTAAAAGGTATTATTCCAATCACTTGTTTAAATAAGGGGGGTATTTCTTAATTTGTCTTTCTTCGAATCAACATCCGCGTCTGGAATATTAGATCCAATTTGGGTGCCACTTTTCATTTTCTTTCAAATCAAATTAAAAATCAACTATTTGGGAAAGTGAGACTATTTTCCTACTGGTTTCTTATTATCGAAAAGACTAAAAGAAGAATTGGCTACGACGTTTATTAGAGAAATTACATTTGGAATATAGAATTAAATTAATAACAAAACAGACATCTACATATACTTTATCAAAGTAGTAAGGAATTTTTTCTTCGGTTATAGGAAAATATACACAAAAATAAAACAAATTGCCCTCGCAAGAAACAAGCAAACTACACAAACGTAATTACAACCCACCATAAATGCATTTATCTTGTTACTGAGGTTTTCGCTACATTTCTTTGAAAGAATCTCAACTAACGTGGTTTACGGGAATGAGATTGACAATTAATATATATCGCGACATGGCACTATCAAACAAGCCATTTTAAGTAAACATATCTGTATTTATTTATACAGCTTAGCGTTGTTTCATCTTGCAGTTGTGTCTTCTATTTATATTTTGTATATCTGGAATTGGAAGATCTCTCAAAGGCGAGTATGGTCATGTTAAACGATGACGAATTTGTGCTGTTAATAAAAAAAAATCCTCAATTATTCCCGAGTTCACTGAGACATCGAGCTATTTAAATCTGTGTAGAGTCCGAAACCTTACGGAATACTAAAATGTGGTTCTAAAATACGACGCCCGTCGCCAATAGCCCACGTGTAGCTCTAGTGCGACGATAATTCAAACTAAACTACGGAATACTAATGAGTCCTTAATGTGTTAATATTCTAAATGAATTCGGCGTTTTAGCTTCCACACTACGTTTATAACGTAAAAAGTGGAAGGTTTTATAATCGTTCAGTCCGTCTGTCTGTCACCCACTTTCACAGAAAGAACCACAAGTCCCACAGATAAGTGGAATACGTCATTTTGAAGCAAAAAATCATATTAGGCTACATTCCAAATTTCATTTAAAAAATTTAAAGAAGTTTATTTAAAATTTAAATAACTAAAAATTTAATCTACATTGAAATAACATGCAAATTCCATTTTTATTCATATTTTCACTGTTGCCATCCACAAGTCCCACAGACAAGTGGAATACGTCATTTTGAAGCAAAAAATCATATTAGGCTACATTCCAAATTTCATTTAAAAAATTTAAAGAAGAAGTTTATTTAAAATTTAAATAACTAAAAATTTAATCTACATTGAAATAACATGCAAATTCCATTTTTATTCAATATTTTCACTGTTGCCATTTCGTTAAACGTACGAGAAACTTTATTTAAAATAAAAATAAACACTTTTGAAAGAATATTTATTTATGTAATATAATTCAGTTTGGATTGTTGTAATATCACAATAGAGTTCTTTTGATGGTTTATTATATATGTATGAAGAAAGATGCATAGAGAATTCTAACTTGGCATAAAAAATATGCAAAGTTTTGCTTTTATTTTTAAAGCATCAATTGCACTAATTATATATTTTTCGAACTGTAAATTAATTTAACAAACGATAAATGACTGAATTTTCGAAAGAAATGTAAATGGTAAATTGTGACGACACAAAGATATTTATTAAAAAAGATTACATTATTATTCTTCGAACTTCAAACAAATTAAGCAAACGATAAAGTCTAATTATTAAATCTGAGAAAGAATATTAATGAAAATAATTAATTTTATCGTTTAAATGTTTAATTACAACTAGCTAAAGGCTCTGTTTGCCGAATTTCTTTCTGAGGTGTATAAATAGTTTGTTTCCTGTTGAGCCAAATGTTGTGTGGAAGCGGTTTAAGTGACAGATTCTGTAACAAACCTACTTGTTATTACTATACAGGATATTTTTTAAACGAAGATTCAGATATTTACAAACTGAGAACAGACATTTTTTTAAAAAAATGTGGTAAAAAGAGCTGTTTCTTAGCTCATTCGGAAAACCAAATTTACTTTCAAAATCAGTGGAAAGTCAGTAACAGCTTTGTCCAATAAATTTGACAGCCCTGTAAACCGGAAAACAAAGAACCGAATTTTTGTGCGACCTACCTTAACTCTTCCGGTTCTACTAATGTAAACCTACCAATTCCCCTGGTTAATTTCTTTTCATGTTACAAACTAAGTGGTTTTAGACAATGTCTTTCTTTTTGATTGCATTGGATATTAAAGAATCAACAACTTGCTATTTGTGACTAATTGCTTTGAATGAATAGTGGAACATGATTTGGATTCTGAGAGAAACTGTTTTTCCTTCATTTGTATTATGTTCTAATGAAATAAATGCGTTATGAATTTAGTGCATATTATCGTTAAATAAAAGAACTGTAACTGTGAAATTATACATAGTAAACAAATAGTGTAAATCTGCTATGTTTAGAAGTAACTTACGTTCATTATTTCTGCAAAGAAAAATCTACTTTGCTATAGTAACCAATAACCAAATGTTTAATCTAAATGTTTGATGGTTTTTGGGCGGTAAGAGGATCTGGCACTTAGAGGACGAGCTTATTGGTTAAAAACAACAACAATGATTTGAATAGTAACTAACATCTTAGCGAATTTCAGCTATATGCTTCCCTGTTTCCCTATAAGATCAGAAAACAGCTATTATCGTAATTTAACTTAAAGATTATATTTCGAGATTGTAGAAAAAAAGAAAGAATTTTTTGGTGAGTGTAATTTATTTTCATTTAATTTGTATCTATGGGTGAAGAGTTCCACAAGGATTGATGTTCAAAGGCTTGACGCTGGGAAACAGTACCACTTGCTTTTGTCTCTAAAAGTAAAATGAATATCTATTAAGCAGGGAAGAACTTTCTCATTGATTAAAAAATGTTTTGTATTTCGTTATAGGCTAGTGTCCATAAAAATATTTTTAAAAAACAAGCTATTTTAATATGGAGTAAGTGTAAAATTGAAATCGAACCAAAATAATAATTGATCAATATGAAACAAATGCATTAATGTTAATTTACAACTCAGTCAAGTGTATAAGTCGCGCATAACCTTGGTATTTCGGATAAGAGAGTTCCATGATGAAAACACGTTGCAAAAGTTTTGAAAGTTGTTAAACGCAAATATCTATTTCGTGACGGAGAAATTATCTTCAGAATAGTGTCAGATTTCTAGTGAAAAAAAAAAGCAGAACTAAGCCACAGAAAGTAATATATGAAATAAATTTGGATATTGAACTCGCGCGCGCGTATAAAAACAAGTTGTTTGATCATTATTAACCCTTTCAGTCCCAGTGATGCTTTGGCATCATCATGTTTCTGATCATAATTGAAAAAAAAAATAGGGCTGACATCTATTGGGATTAATAAAAAAAATATTTCCTAATAGAAAAAAAGTTTGAAGAATCGAATGATGTGCTTTTTGATATCATAAATGGCTATAGACGACCAGAATTTTTTTTCTAAAGTGATGATGCCAAATCGTCATTGGGACTGAAAGGGTTAATTATCTTAGAATGCCTATAAGGCACTTGATGAGGAATTGATTCTAAGATACTTCTTCCGTATTTTTCGTACTTTTAATGAGTAGCCTAATAATAAAGTTCGGAACAAAATATTTCTCATTTCGATTTTTAGGAAATATTAATATTTATGCATCCAACCATACACTAAATATGCATTGACTAAAGAAGCGCAAAAACAACATCGCTAGAAGAAAGTGCGGAATTAATGAGATAAAGCAAACATCCCAAGAGGAATGCAAAATCAACAAGCCGACTTTCTATGGGATTAAAAGGCAAACCCACTATTGGATCCTTTGAGCTTGTAGTATGTGTGTGGAATATTAATTAATGGCTAATTTATTCAGAAGTATGCTAATATAGTCAAAGAAATATAGTTCGTACTGATTATGTGTTTAAATTTATGGAACTCTTTGTTTTTCAGACGATCATTTTACATTTTTTAATCAATTTAACTTTTTCTTGGATTTTAATGAATAACCGTGAATATTTAAATACATAATCGACGACGACAATGGAACCACGAAGAAACTTGGCAATATTAAAATTGCAAAACCGCAAATTTCCGTAAAAATTTTCATTCGGCTCTTTGCATAATTGTTTTGACTAAATATTTCCGCTTTTCGTGTTCTAAATAAAATTGTTCATCAGTAACATTTTCAGCTTCTGTGCTTCCATTTCACTTATTTCTCTCTCTTTTTTTTATCATCATAAGCCAAGACACCAACGACTGCAGATAATCGGAATGTTTTCGTACATATTGATTTTAAAATATCTTTTTAATATCATTGTTATTATTTTGATTCGTTAATGTTTGGAGGTTCTCCTGAAAAAAAGTCCAGGAGAAGGACAAGTAGGATCTATGTATAATTCTTCTGTGGCTTCCCATGCTATTCCACAGGAAGGGATAAGCGGATTAATCGCATTCCATCGGACCCACAAAAGTCCATTTCTCTAGATAAACACAGCCTGGAATGGGTCGCTACACGGTACCTTGATCAATAAAGCTGAAGGAATATTCTTTGGCATGGAAAAGACTGCTCGATGTTGAATGTGGTTACACATGGGATTATTTCCATTCGAACGGGAAGAATTTTCCCAACTTGAAACGCTTAAAAAAGATGTGGGCTTGTGAGTTGGGATGCATAATCGTGTGATTGAAGTTGCAGTCATGTACAACAAAATGGTTTAATGAAATATATTTGCTTAGGTTTGATTATCTATTGTTATGTTTTCCAAAGTAAACATTTTCTTGATTAGTCAATGAATGACAAAAGAATATTATTCGTCGAAATGTCAGGACCTGGTTGGTGCTGTTTAGGTTTACATGCGATTTTTTACCATTGAAACAACCATATCGGAACGGCATTGTGATTTGAAAAAGGGAATTCGTATAGTTGGCAAGCTTTTCAGTATTGTATGAGGTGTCAAAAAGATTGATGTACACCAACCCCCAATTACAAATCGCACCGTACGACAAATCGCACCGTTTCGATATCTATCGATTGGTGCAATCGGCATAACGATCCGAGTTTTAGTTCGTCTGCAATTAATAGATGGGTATTTTTTCCATGTTCGTTTTTGGATAAAAATGAGCAGGAAAGAAAGACCTATCGCACATGGCGATTTTTCGCTATGTGTTTGCAGCTGCTACGGCAATGAAGATAAGTTTGAAGTGCTTAAAAAGAAAGGTTGAAGTCGGTAATTAATTTGTTTATTTGTTTCTTTATTTGAAATACTCTCATTTTAAAAAAAACCATTTCAAAAGCTATGTTTTGTGTTATTTAGTACAATAAATATATACAAAAAAAAATTCATGTAATATGTATAAATCGCAAAATAATATGTCACTATATATATTTTTTTAATTAAGTTAATATTTTATCAAACGATAAATAGTTTTAAATCGTTTTCAACGTTGGTATTTTACTATAAATCCAAACTTAATTGCTACTACTTGACAGTTTGCGATATAAAGTCAATGAATTCAACTTCATATTTGAGGTATGGGGTATCCCTACAACTTACTTTTAAAACTTAAGACTTTTTTTTATATTTTCATGAGTTTTAAAAAGATTTTAAATTTTTAATATTGCTTCAAAATTAATTTTTTGTTTTATTTTAAACATGATGTATGGTAAAAATTTAGATTGAAAGGCTTTTGTAGAAAAATGTGGATATCATTTCTTATATCTTGTAAGTCCTGATTTTGTAACAGTAATTCGTTTCATAACACCTATTTTTTATATAAACAAATTATTAATTTATGATTTTAAACATTGAATATATTAAATTATAAAAAAACCATGACTTTAAAATAATATCGTACATTTATCATTATTATTATCGTACACATATCAATTACATGATAAGAGATAAACCTTATTACATAAACTTCATTAAATTGGTTAAACAAGCTTTTTGTTAAATTTATTAAAAAAAATATATTCTTATTGTTGATCAATATGTTATTAGATTATAAAAATGCATTTAATAAATGAGTATTCTTCTTAAGTATGTTTCCTTAATATTAAGAATAAATTTAGCAGCAAATTTTTTAGGACCGGTCTTCGGAAGAGCCGTTTAAAGTTTTGGTAAAAATTCAAATTATCACAAAATCGTTCCAAATGAACCTAGATCAAAAATATTTGGCATGAATATCTTTTTTTATGAGTTTCAAAAGGTATGCATAGTCATATTTTACTTTAAATTTGCCTTTGCTGAGATATTTTCAGATAGGTCTTTCTTTCACGTACAAATTTGAACGATTTTGTAAGAAAGACCTATCTGAAAATATTTCAGCAAAAGCAAATTTAAAGTAAAAAAATGACTCTGCATACCTTTTGATACTCATAAAACGGATACCCATGCCATGCCAAATATTTTTGATCTAGGTTCATTTGGAACGATTTTGTGATAATTTGAATTTTTACTAAAACTTTAAACGGCTCTCCTGAAGAATGGTCTTTTTCGCGATAGGTCTCTTTTCCGCGTACGGTGCGAAATGTTAATTTGTTTTTTTAAAAAAAGCTTAAAATTGTAAAAAACAAAATCAAAATTCATACGAAATTCGACGGAGTCACAAAAAGCTTTGAAACATAGTAACATACTAAGATAATTCAAATCTATTGAAGAAATAAGTATAATAATGAAATTGAATTCTTTTTCTACAAATTTCCAGTAGATTTATACTCGGAATTCCAAGTTACTTTTAAGAGTTTCATTGCTGCAGAAACACTAAAACCTTTCTTTTATTTTTAAATGCTTTAATTTAAATGTAGAAGTTTAGGAAAATATCGGTTTACGACATTAGTTGTTTTACAACTTTTGTTTTAGTTCCATAGAAAGGAAATTAAATGGAAATGAAGTCAGTCTTAAAATTTAATTATTTGGTTTTTGTAAGACAACTTTTATTGCTTCTTCTTAGGATAGAACATAGAGGATAAAATCAGTGCAATAAAAAGACTTGGAGTGTTACATTTATTTTATTTTGGTTATAAATTCTTAGTTAGTGAAATAATAAAAATACAATCCTACAGAAAATGTTTCTGAATGTACTGAAACCTTGAATTTCATCATACTTTTAAGTTGGTTTTTTTTTTTGCTACTTTTTGTATTTATACATATTGTATGGTATATTAATTGCAATAAACTATGCACTTGGTGAACATTGAAATTAAAATTTGGAGACGATATGAAGGGTGTACTTGTAAAACTCACACTTCAAGATTGAGTCTCACACTTCTAAGATTCAGTATCGGGCCCGTTCATTGTCGACTTTTGACTGTCGACTGACTTGATTGATTATTCAATTGGATTTAGTCGCCAATAAAATGACCGGTCCCTATGCTGGAATTGTACATTTTTTTAAATGAGAGTTTTGCAAGTACATCCTTTGCATATATTTCGCGTTTCTAGGTGGCAGTGTCCTCTACAATCTTAGGTTCTTGTTTTATTCTCAAAACCAACCTGACTAGTTCAATATCAAACCTACGTCCTTAATCGGTATTCCAAGTCCTTCCAAATCGTTCATATCATACAAACACGAAAGCAGAATCCTTTCCCGAACCTCCCCCATCTGCTTCCTTTACCTCGGGTTTGATCAATAAATACAACGAGGGGCGCAATTTACCGGGGCTTCTCACAGCCCCAAGGACGGCAAGATCCACTCTGGGGATGTGTAGGGACAGAACGGCTGTTTTTTTTTTGTTTTGTGTTCTTTTGATCAGGGTTCGATATTAACACTTTTGCTACGCAGGAGTTTTTTTGTTTCCGCGTAATATGTGATAGGAATATCATTATCGAATCCTTAGATGTGCGGCCGCTTAGGCCGTTTTAGTAGTGAAAGGGTTAACGGTCGCAAAATGTAACTAAATCTTACAAGTTTGTGACTTCAAAATAAATTTCTTCGCAATTTTCGTGACTAGTTTTTAAAATGTCACTATCAACATTTTTAGGTGGTTTCTAAAGATAATGATCTTAAAATCGCAAATCTTCAACGATCTTAAATTTGTCAATTCTTTTCTATGATTCTTAAATCGCAAAACTCCGGCGATCGTAAATTGGGATTCCCCTAAAAGTTTTTAGAACCCTAACTCTCCTAAAATCACAAAGCTCTGATTCTATGCGTGCGCTACTTCGGTAATCTTAGGATTAATTACATAAAACTAGCATTTTTTTCCCATAAATATTTTTCTCAAAAATGCTCACAGTCACAGTAATGTGGATTTGCTCCCTTTTTTTTGTAATTAGTAGCACAGATTGCTCCCATTTTTTTCATTCAATTTCGAACACTGCTTTTGATGCAAGTCGGGGGTTCGAATCCCGCTTCAGGCTTGGGTGTTGGAATCGGCTTCACACCCGGGCGGGTTAAAATTGTGGAAATTCCTGGGGCTTTTTCGCCCAAGAACCGCAGGATGTGAAGGGACAGTGTGGTTGTTCTTTATTGTATGTTATGTATTGATCCGGATGTTAAAATTTCGTAGTTTTTATGTACTTACAATATTTATCTTCGAAATTTCTTGGTAAATTTAGGAATAAAGATTATTTTCATTAAAATATTTACATTATCATCTTCCATAAAAATTGTTGTAGATAACGCCTTTTTAGTTAGAGCACGACTTGGCTATTGACCACAATGCATAGCAAAATCAAGTAACTCTGACCGAAACAAATGAAAGATAACGCGGGTTTAACTTCGTGATAGACAGAATCTGGTTCAATTACTAAGAAAAGGGGGGTTGTGGCTTTTTAAAAAAATTTGGAGCGGGATAGATTAGCCTTTTTACTACGAGAAGAATTGAAAGAAGAAAAACTACAATACAGGATCGTCTATTTTCGCTCGGTTCTTTACAACACGACGCTCCTGAAATTTTTTGCTTGTGACCCAAAATAGGTCTTCTAGATAAAGGAACAAGATTGAACCAAGAACAGTAACCGCAGAAAACTCTTCTTGAAATAAATTTCACGTCCCTAGCATAACTATACTCAGAAAAGATAGCTCCTTTCACCGTGATTTAGGAGTAATCCGTGCCGGTATAAAGAGCGGATTTTTCCTCATAGATGGGTTTGGTGGTTGACAAATGTCATTGCGGAAGCCGTGGGCAATATACGGGGTCCGAAGATGATGAAAAAATAATCTGGAATGTGGAAGATTTTTTTGGTGTGTGTGAGTCAGAGCAAGGACGACCCAAGTCCACTTATGACTTGGCCTATTATGCTTCCCAAACACGTAAAAACTAACAGATGAGAATCTGTAGGAGAGGAAAATGGTGTTGTGGGGAAAAACATGGTACAAGTCAGAACCTGACTTGGGTCGTTGTCGCTCTGACACATAGATATTCATCATTGCTTTTTCTTTAATATGTATATGTTATTACGTGCCATTAAATATGTCCTTAGTAGAAGAATGGTGAATTTAGGTTATGATATGATTTTGTTAGTATCCTAACATCGCTGGTTTTGTTAAGACATCTCAACAACTTCGATTTGTTTGGTAGTTAGTTCAATCTTCCGACGTAACTCAGAACTATCCTCCACCCCCAAAAGGAATGTGTGCCTTATGGCCCTTGATCTCTTCAGTGCCACAGTCGTATATATAAGATACTATACACCCATCACAGTTACAAACCAAATTTCTTTAATTTTCGCCCGTTTGGTTGCATCATTTTATAAGATTGTGAAAGTTTTTTTTTATCGGAGAAGTAGCAAAATTTCGGATTTTTCGCTATGCAACATGCAATAGCTCAGTCCAAAAACGCATTGGACTGGGTCAAGCGTACATACTGTCGTGGTATTTAAACGGTTAAATATTCGTAGTGTCTGTTGTTGAGGTCACCATTTGATATTATTGATGAAAGAAAGATTACCAAGTCTCAAGATACAGATGCCATTGCAACGTTCGCAAATCAAAATCATTTTGATTTTCATTTAGCTATAGCAACACGTGATTTTATATCTTCTTTCGTCAAAACAAGGTTACAAGAATTTTTATCGTAGTTCCATGCTGCCAGCATTAACTGTCTGGCACTCAACCGGTTAAAGGGTTAGAAAATAAAGCAATATTCTTTCATTTAATGTGAAAAAATTTATTTCTTTTTACCTCTAAAGTGATTTACTGATTTTCGAACTACTTGAAGAAAATGGAGACAATCAGTCGAGTCAAACACACGATAACAATTGTCGAAAAAATGAGACGCCATGATAATGTTCACGTCATTAAGTTTTCACATTAGCTTACAGATTTGAGCCCTTGCTACTTAGGTTTCAATTTTTTCTCAGGTCTGTCAAGGATTAATAAATTGAATGGGGGGGGGAAACGTAAAAACCATTCATTCATAAGATCTGTCAAAGGTTTCTTTCCATCGAAAGAGGAAGAAAGCTGTTATGATCGATGAATTTGATGAATGGTCCATTGCTATTTGGAAAATTGCTATTCCTTTCAGGAAATAGATCAATATTTCCTAAAAATGTAGCATGGAAGTATAAACGAGAACTTCACGTTTTACAGTACAAAATATTAAACATAATAAAAATCGAAACAATAGGGTACTTGACTGCATCGCCAAAATGCCTTCCAATATTATTTAAATTATAGTTGAAAGTCAAAATTAACAAATGCATATAATTTTTTTGCGAAATAAATCTTTAAATCATTAAAAAAATCATTTTAAAAAGGCATTTTTTTCACGTGAACATCACGTGATCACAAACACAGCGGTTTGGCTGACGTCAGTAGTAACTATAAACAAACCGGCGTGATGTTTTTTTGTTTTCTGATTAAACTTGATTTAATCTAATTTACTCTTGAAATAATAAATATTGAGATAATGTAAGGCTTTTTACAGAAGCGGATATTTCAAATTTGCCTAAAATCGATTCCAATGTGGTGTTTCAAAGTTTGTTTATAGTCACTAGTGACATCACAGATACCACGTGACAGCCAGGAAGCGTTTTCGGGAGTGATTTTTCGTCCTAATTTTAAAATTCATTTTTCTGCCTTTTTATTAAGTATTTCAAAAAAAGAAAAAATACGGGTTTAATATTTTTGGCATAAGAATATTTTAAGCCAATAAAATTTTTTTAGTCAAGTACCCTATTACTCTATTTATGCTGCTTCGTCAGGGGGACAGAGTATTAATAGAGCGGTGTTTGCAGTAAATCTCCGGCTTGAAATGAACTCCACAATCCAAGATATAAAAATACAAGTAGGTTTGTTACAGAATCTGTCACTTAAACCGCTTCCACACAATATTTATGCTCAACAGGAAACACTATTTATGAACCTCTCAGAAAGAAATTTGCCTATCAGGGACTTCTAATTCAAACTTTTAAACGCCAAAATTAACTATTTTCATTAATCTTCTTTCTCGCGAATTAATAATTACTCATTATCGCTTGCTAAATTTGTTTGAAATTCGTAGAATAATGATGCAGTTTTTTTTAATAAATATCTTTTAGTCGCCCCAATTTAATTTACAGTTACAAAAATATCTAATTAGTAAAATTGATGCTTTAAAAATAAAAGCGAAACTGCATATTTTTTATGGAAAGTTAGAATTCTCTGTGCATCTTTCTTCATACATGTATAATGAAACATCAAAATAACTCTATTGTGATATTACAACAATCCAAACTGAATTATATCACATAAATAAATATTTTTTCAAAAGTTTTATTTTTATTTCAAATAAAGTTTCTCGTACGTTTAACAAAAATGGCAACAGTGAAAATATTGAATAAAAATGGAATTTGCATGTTATTTCAATTTAGTTAAATTTTTTAGTTATTTAAATATTAAATAAACTTCTAATTTAAAATTTTTAATGAAATTTGGAATGTAGCCTAAACTGATTTTTTTTGCTTCAAAATGACGTATCTTGTTTGACGACGTCAAAATGACGACTTGTTTGTGAGACTTACGGTTCGTTCTGTGAAAGTGGGTGACAGACGGACGGACTGAACGATTATAATACCATCCACTTTTTACGTTATATACGTAGTGTGGAAGCTAATAAATGAATCATAAGCTCAATGTGTTAACACCAAAATCAACGTGAAAGTATAAGTAGATGTTTTAGAAATAGATTAAATAGTCAGTTTTCGCTGTGTCTCAATCTCGCCTGTAGTGGAACACGATACCAAAATTACTAGGCAAGACGTATCAGTAATAGATCCACTGCAGTCAAAAATTTAGATGGAAAACAATTCAATCTGAGATTATCTCTGAAATGCAAATATTCAATTTTATGATCAGTTTCATTATTATAAATTCTATTTTAATTATTATTTTGTGAAAAATAAATTTTATTAACTATCTCGCACTTTCTTTCGGTTGAGGAGTCCGTTCTATAAGGCATAAATAAAACTAAACAAGATCCTTCGATCTCATTTGAAGAACTCATTGAGGAGCCCAGTCGGTTAAGGCGTTCGCCTTGCATGTGGAAGGTCCTCGGTTCGGGTCCGGACATTGCCAAAATAACTGCCGACCTTTAAATGGCCGTGCAGCCAATAATGTCCGATGAGTAATGCCCCCGTGTAGAGGGAGTGCACGTTAAATTTGCTGCAAAGTCCCAACGGTGCGTACGATGCCGCCCTTTAAATGTGCGTTGAGTGCCTACTCAGGTGTTGGCTTGTCACTTGACTGTGGTTCTAAATTACGCGACGCCCGTAGCCAATACCCCTCGTGTGGCTGTAGTGTGAAGCTAATTTCAAACTAACCTGAATACTAATTATAAAACATTTCAGATTGTCAATTTAATAGTATGCGGTCCATAGGTGTTTGGATTGGTTTGGTAGAAGCGACGCCGCACTAGAACTACACGAGGGCTGTTGGCAATATGCCTCGTAATCTGAAACCACGGTCAAGTGCATTGGGCTTAAACATTTCAATGAAACGATTGATTGCAATCGTGCAATTACTTTTATAACTCTTAAAACATGTTTTAACAAATTGTGTAACTTTTCAACGAAAGTTTCTTTATTTATAAATTGGTCTTAAGTGATAAGTCATTAGCGCACGATTTTTTTTACGAAGGATGAAAATAATAGATCGATGAATCTGTAGCTTAAATATATTTTTTATTTTAGTACGTATTACTCTTCTTTAGGCTTCCGGCTGTCTACCTCTAGCCTCCAATGAGCTTTGACACACTAATCTTTATATTTTAGGTGGACCTGAACAGAAAGATAGGCTTTGTCGCCAATGATTTGGAGCCGATTGTGCAGGGTGCGATTTTGCGATGCATCCACCCTTCGTGCAGGGACGAAGCACGCGGTCACTTGACAGACATACTCGATCATATGTATAACCTGTCGAATGTTAGGACTAACGCTACCCTCACAACCAAAGTCAGCGGCCTAAAAAAACTCATCCGAGTTTTGGAGGAGCTGGAAATCCCTGAAACACAACCAGGTAAGCTTGTTGAGGTGTGATTTCTGTATTGTGCAATATTCAAATGAATTGGCGAGTGCTGACACCATTTCAGTCTCATGCTCGTCAAGGTGTAGGTATATGAAGACGTCATGTATATACGGAACTACTCAACAGACTAAGTGGTTATTGCATGCATCTTGCCTTTCTAAGCTTCTTTTCACCGGAAACGATTTTTCGCATTTTTGCGGCTGAAACGATTTCTGCCCTCACCGATTCAATTTTCCAAGCGAACATTTTTAAATAGGCTAAAACAAAACACCATAGCTTGTTTTGAGACATTCCTGTCAATTGCATAAACCTCAGCAATTAATCATTGAAAGAAATATTTTTAAGTGATGTACTGTCAAGCTATCCAGTCACGCGCGTTGGCCGGTCGTTTTGGATTTGGTGCCGATGATGTATAATCTAGTGCTTTTGCATTTTAATACTAAGTTGTGTAGTTCCATTTTCCACAAAAAAATGGAATTACTCAACATTTCTCGGTTTTGTTTTAGGGCTGCAGTTAATTTCTTTACGCAATCCCTTGACTGATTGTTAACGAGTAGTTTAAATGTAGGGATTTGATTCTATGTGATGGGTGTGATTCGTCATACATTATTAATCATGTATATAATTAAAAAAAATTGTGAAGCTGGACGTTCAGTAACCAAAATCGGGAAATTAGCCGAAAGAATCGATCGCCGTTTAACGTAGGTGAAGAATTTAATTTTCCAACTCAACTTTGTGTTTGCACTTTCATGAGTACGATTCTAGTTCAATACAGATTCGATAGGTGACGCCACTACGCAGTTTTTAAAAAAATTCTTCATGTGTTCCATATTTTTTTTGTGGGGGGTGCTAGAGATTTTTGATAGCACTAAAAGCGACTATAGAAAAAAGGCCAAGAGGGAAAATACCAATTTTGTAAAGAATTTAGCATGCTGAACAGGAATAATATGCACATAATTTATTTTTTTTAGCTGTAGAGTTGGACATAGTAACGTTTTTTTGTGTTAGAGTGCTTGGAAACAAAGTTATCTCAAAAAGCCTATGCTGAAGCTTTAAAATTAAAAAAAAAACGAACATAAAACTTAGGACTAATAATTTATTCTTATGTTGATACTAAACAATCTAGTTCCCGTTTCTTTCTACTTCTAGTGGTTGTGTCACAATTTGACTTTTTATAAATATAAAATTGGTGCATTCTCTCGCTTCTTTGGGACTTTTAAAAAATAAACTTAGAGTTAAATTTATAATTTAATAACCTTAAGAGCTTTTAAAAAACCTTCTTTGTTAAGAGCACCAGTTTCTATAGAAAAATTCTGGTTTTCCGCTGCTAGAAGGTCTGTTTCTGAACAAGTCCCATAAGAACTTGAAAATGCAGCAGTTTAGCAGATAGCAATGTCATATTGTTAAAATCCAGTATAGGTCAAGCTAAAAGATTATTGTTTTAATTTTAATTCTTTTTTCGCTTGAAGAAGGAAGCTTCTGAAGGTGCTGAGCGATTTATCTTGGCAAAGCATGTCAATCTATACAAAATAACCCATTTGTGCCTGTTTTTGTTGTTTTCTTAAAATCCTTTATCAATTCTCCAAACTGTACCTCTACATTTTTTTCTCCCGTTTTTTTTATTATAAAGATATAATTGTATGGAATCACGATACTTAAACTACCCTTAGTAATTTTAGTTTATGTATGTTTTAGTTTTAGCCAAATGCAAGACAGTTGTGGAAAACTTGTTTGCTAAGGTAAATTCAGGGAATGGAGCGACTGGCGGTCGATTTGAATGGGTTGACAGTATTTTGATACATGCTGTAAGCCAAGGGCATTGGCTGCTCATTGATGATGCCAACTTCTGCAGGTAAAAAATATATATTTATTATGAATAGTGTTCATTATATTTTTTATTTAGGTACACACAGGGATATTGATATTGCAAATCAAGAACTGCCAAGTCTTGGTGGTATTTTGTGACAGTCATAAAAAAAAAATTGTGAATGTGCAATGAGGTGTTATTTATCACATGACAAGCCTAAAGATTGTTATAAAAAATTCATTCATTCAAAAGTATGAGAGATAAATATTTTGTTGCAAACTTTTTTTATACTCTATTTTCCTATTAGAAATCTTTTTTTATTGCATGTCTTAAGGCACCAGGTAAGTTCAAGAATGAATGTATGTAATCTCAAAGCAACTAAAGCTTATCTCTCCCCTCTGTTTTTGAAAGTTTGCATTTTGTTGCTATTTTCCTTTAAAAAATAACTGATTGTTTATTTAACTTTGATATTAATAATGTTAATTATACGGAATAGTTCCAACATTTACCATATATAAAAAAATACCAAGGTAGATGTTTAAACCAGAAAAATTTATCTACTTGATTTTCTTTGAAAACTTATTGGAATTCCTTATGCAAAAAAAAAAACTGCTATGTACCTCGTAGAAAGCAGTGTTTCTTAAAAACTTTCCCCATAGACTAAACATGGTAAGTAAACGGAGGACATGAAGTGTTTGACTTTTTCTAAATGTAAATTTATAATAAAATTTGCTTAAAAGAATTTGTCTTTACCATAGTTATACTACTAGCAATTGCATGATTTTTTTTAAATATTAATCATTGTTGTTTTATTAATTACAAGTTTAAGTGGAATCAGCCTGTGTAATTATTTTTAGTTTAAAAATTAATTCTAATGTTTGCGTTTCGCATTAATATAATTTTCCTCCCCATTTTTAGCCCTTCTGTATTGGACAGATTGAATTCTCTTCTGGAACCCAATGGGGTTCTTACAGTTTCTGAACAAGGTGTTGTGGGGAACGACCTACGTACAATTACACCCCATCGAGATTTCAGGTAACATTGACTTCATTTCGCATAATTCACAAGAAGGGGATAAATTAGTTAATTTGAAATAATTAACTGTAATAACTATTCCATTAATTATACATGGTAATTATCACTTTATGAAACTTTTTGACTATTTATAAGTTACTAAATTAAAAAAGAATCTACAATTTCAGTAATCATCACTTGATCGTATTTACATAGTTTTTAAGGTTCTTATAGGGGCTCAGTGGCTGAGAGGTAAAACGTGTCCGCCTCATAAGCCCAAGGTTGCGGGTTCGAGCCCGGCTGAGTCGTCAGATTTTCTGGATGGGAAAATCTTGGGCACGCATGTCATATGATTATGTGGCATGTAAAAGATCTCTGGAGTATCCATTTGGCTTGGTTTTTCTTGGCAAAATTAAATATCGGCATACTTAAACATCCACAGAGAGCTCAAATTTCTTGTAATCTGAGCGTCAAAATTGGTAAGGAGAGTCGTCTAGATGGTGCAACAAAAAAAATGGCTTTCAGTTCTGGGGAATATGCCGAGTAAGCTAAGGCTTGCCCAAGTGTGTGTGTCTGTATGTGTCTGTATCTCTCATAGAGTTATATTTTTTCCACACTTATACTATCTAGACACTTACTTTATCATTTGATGCAAAGTTATATAATTTTTTCAAAGCAGATCATTTTTCTGTAAACACGAAATATTTTAACTGATAATTTTGCAGCAAAATGTTAGAAAATAATGTAAGTACATAAATTGTGAATGGGGGGCTTTATTTTAGCTTCAGGTCACAGAGATAGTGAATTATTTTTTTGACTTTAATCTGCAGTTTTTTATTAAACAACATTGATAAAAAAACCCAGTTAAATAAAGTTTTTTTTTTTAATTTTCGTTCATACATACAGATACATAGTATTTAAGTTGTTACCTTAATAGCTTTCTCAGTCTTAATTGTTACCTTAGTTGTTACTTTCTTTCTTAGTTGTTACCTTAATAGCTTTACCTTAATGGGTTATAAAATCAAAATTATTCATTTTTTTACAGAATATTTCTGACAATGAATCCTAAAAATGGTGAAATATCTCGACCAATGCGTAATAGAGGAGTGGAAATTTTTATTGAGGTAAGTCGAATCATCTTTTCTTTACATAATTTTGATATTTGCTATTTTTTCCCCACTAAAACATTTATTTTTCCTAGCATCTTTGTTGAGTGGAAAATATTTCTGAAATTTTTACCATTTTTTTTTGTACTTTCAGCCTATTGGAACAGAAACAGTTCAATGGAAACAAGACTTGGATGTAGCTGCATTTGCTCAATGCAAAGGCCTAGTGCATTCAACAGCTGTTTCCAAACTCTTTGAAGTACACAATCAATTGGGACAAAACCCAATAGCTGGTAATTCATTCCATTTGTTTCCAGATAAAAATGTATGTTGGAGGTTCCTAAACCTTGACATGTAGCCTTGCTGATTTGCTGAAACTTAGCTTTCTTTAGCACCTCAAGTTAACTTTGTCAGCTACACAAGGCTCTTATACCTTGTGAAAATTAATTTTATTTTACTTAATCGTGGAAAAAGTTAGACAGTGTCATCAAGACTCCTAATATATATAAAAAAATATTCGTTTAAACTTTTAAAGGACATGCAATTTGGTTGAAGTGTAATCTTGTTTTCATTGCATGAGATTAAATTTTAATTGAAAATTTAATTTATTTAAATTGTTTTAAACTGTATTTCTGTAGTAGATGATATAAAATGACTGTTCCTTAACAAAATTTTAAAAATTTAGGAAAATTGGCTACTTTTTATAAATTACGTATGGGGCTGCTGGAAAACCTGACAGGTTTATACATCTGTATCCCTTAGAGGGTTAACTCTTGGAATTTGAAATTTATATAACCAAACCTTATTTTCTTTAAAATTTTCACCACTTTGTTTTTTATTACTTTCTATCTAATGGTATTCCCATAAGAGAGTGAAAGGGGTGTCAGAGCGTTGATATTTTTTTAACCTATAAAATGTATATTTTAAACATTATTTCATATATATTACCTCTATCAGATTTTCTTAGTGCCACCTCTTTATATGCTCAACTGTTGCAAAACCACAAGCATCCAGAGAAGGCATTTCTTAAAGTCTGTAAGAGTATCTATGGTCATTACGGACAAAATGATGTTTTCGAAAGGGTAATTTCTCTTTTATATTGTTTTTTTTTTTAATTTGCATAGTTTTTAATATTTATATTTTATTTATATGACATAAATTATTGATATTAATGTAATGTGTGATGTTCTACAGGTTCCTTTTTAAGTCCATATAATTACCGCTAAGCAGAGATCAGATCTTTGTTACATTGATTATTAAAAATATATAATATTTATTTTTATGTTATTTTGCAAATACTGACAGAATGGATGTACTCCAAGGTCAAATCTGTCTGAATAATTTAATACTTTTTTTATAAATATGTATAACTAAAATTTAAATTATTATATTATTAAAGTATGCCACCATTTATAGTGATTTCACTCTTATGTAATTTTTTGTTGAAAATCTAATTTTATTAACAGAGGACAAGGGTCGTGTTTTTAGTTAAGTTTTGAAATAATGATAGAAAAAGATAAATTGTGTATCTTTAGCATGTAAGGAAATAATCTATAGAACTTAGATTTTTGTTATTGTGTAGGAAATATTGTATTTGCTATGCACTTCTACAATCGTTATATTTACCTCAATACAGTATTTTTTTTTTTTTTTGAAGCATCTCCCAGAATTGACAAAGGAATTTTCCCTACCTTTAACCAGCCTTTTACCAACATCTATCGATTATCGTCACAGTGCAATATTTGCTGCTGTTAAAAAGCAATCAGCTGTATTCACTTACTTTTTGAATCATTTGAAGAACTTTATCAAAATGTAAGTATGAACAATTTCTTTGTTTATTTTTCAACTTGTGTGTGTGTGAAATTTACCATTTAAAAAAAGCTTTGTCCATAGTTAACTTCTCTTCTCTCTACTTCCTTATGTCATCTATATTGTTATTTTATTATTTTGCAAGTCCTTCTAAAGTAACTAACTCTTTGGAAACATTCAAAGCATTCCTTTTACAATTTCAAAAATCAGAAATTATATAGTATGTAACAATTTTGAAATCTGGAATTGGGTTGTTTCAGATTATTTAAATGTCTGTTTTACATTCTTGCAATTTCATTGGTTTTTTTCGGTTTGACTCTCAATGTGAGGTAAAAAAAACCGAGGATATTTAGTAATGGGGTTGTTTCACGGAGGATCTGGCAATAGCTCTGCGGTTTTGTTTTCATGTCTCTCGAATTACTGTTGTTTTGGTATTCGGGAGTAAGTTTTCGAATAGAATATTTTAGTTGTTAATTTTTAAAATTCCAACTTCTTTCAATGCAAGTTTTCCTTGATAAATGATTAAAACAACCAACAGCACAGCAATAAGTTGTAATTTTAAAAAATAACAACTAAAATAACTTATTCTTAGAAAACTCAATTTCGAATATCAACAAAAGTAATTTGAGAGACATGAAAACAAAACCGCAGAGCTATTGCCAGATCCTCCGTGAAACAACCCCATAAGGATATTTTATATTTAGCATTTTTTTAGTATTTAGATAAAACTATTCTTCAGATTATTAGTATAATGAATTACACTACGTAAAAAGAACAATAAGAGAATGACGATGATAAAACAAACAATAACAACAACAAAAAGAAATTGCTACGAAAACATACACCTTCCAGAGTTATTTAGCTACTCCAATATTTTTTACATTAAATTGAATTAATTCAATCAAATTATCACCAAACCAAATTTATTTCCAGGATGACCAAGAATGAAAATAATATCGTTGGAAATTTTGCCACTCATTGAATATTAAATTTATGAAAGTTGCCAAATCTAATTTTTTAACACTGTAAAAAAAGACTTTTGGGAGTGAATCTTTATTTTAATGCATTGTGTTGCAGAATATTTTTTTTACATGTTCTATAATATTAAAATGAATTATTTATTTAGGAAAGCCAAAGATCCAAACGCAGTGGCGTCATACTTTCCGTATCCAACTCCCAATTTGCCAAGTTCTACCTCGGTCAGGAACAGATTTTTATGCATCATGAGAATAATGATGGATACCTGCTCCTTAAAATTGCATAAGCTTCTCGACATTTGGCTCCAGTATACGTTAGAGTATGAAATAAAGCACGAAACACCAGAAGGACTCAAGGAAAATCTCAACTTGTGTTTGCGGCTGAAGAATGAACTTGGTAAGCAGATGGGAGATCCTATTGTTCAGGAGTTGCTGAGTTATGTTGCTGAAATATATGATATTGTTGGTGAGTATACAATTTAGATTCGGTTTTATTTTTCCCTGACTACAAATAACTGTAGTATGTTAAATTCAGTGTTAGAAATTAGTTGCAAAAATGTACTACTAACTACAGGGTGGCGCAAATAAAAGTGGCCCCGGCGTAGAGATTGGAATGCATTGAGATTCTTGGTGAGAAAAACTATTGAAGCCGTCTGAATGCCTTTGAGTCTTTAATCGTGCAGTGGTTTAACTTGGCAAACCTGTTTTTGCATTGGTTGGAGTTGATTAGCACAACATTAGAGCTACTCTTGGACTATTGTCGAGTTCAGATCTTTGTGCGTAAGTGTAATTTGCTGCTGTGTGAGTGTGAGTGAGTGAAATTTTGGCCAGTTGCTTGTTTAGTTAAAAATTTAAAGGTGTAAAAGTTCCAAAAAAGAGTAAAGATTAGAATGCAAAGATTAGTTACGAAATGGCGCCATCATACACTATCAGTTTTGAACAAGCCCAAAAACATGCCGAAAATGGTCCGAGCACCACATTTTGTGTCTTGCAATCAATTTAGAATAATTTGTATTAACAGAAAGGTCCGACTCTTTAGGATAAATAACGGCCGAAAAAAAACACTAGTGGGAACTTTCTTTTGCACAGCTGTACAGACCTTCAGTTTATATTGTATTTCAACTAGATTGTCTAACCATAGCAGAGTTGCTGGCAAATAATTCGCCAAGCGTTTGTTTGGTCTTAATATTGAAGCGATCAATAGCTTCACTTAGCAAACCTGTTCTTGCATTGGTTTTTGACTTGGCAACAATTCTGTCTTATTCTCATCTCCATGCCGGGGCCACTTTTATTTGCGCCACCCTGTATAAAATCTAGGAAGGAGCATTTTTGAGAAAAAATTTTATTGAAAAATTTTAGTTTCATGTAATATATGTACAAACTCTTCAGATTGCGGAAGTTGAACACCTAGAATCACCAGAGTTTCACAATTTAAGGAGAGCTGTGTGGTGTTCCTAAATTTTAGGAATCACAATTACCAATAACAGCAGTTTCTAGATTTTGAAATCGTCAGGTAAAATCGCATTTTATGTATCTCCAGAGTTTTGCAGGATCACAGTATAGAGAACATTGACAAATTTCAGATAATTATCGGCAAAAATTCTAAAAACTACTCTAAAAAATTTATAGTGACATACAAAAAAACAAGTTGCAATAACTGTGACTAAACTAATTTTGAAGTCATAAAAATTATAGGATTTGGTTGCATTTTGCGACTAGCGACTGTAGATTTCGAACCCTGGTTTAATTTGATAACTAGCACACATTTCAATCAGGGATATTATTTAATTTTTTACTAAACAATGTGTCTGTGCCTTTGAAGAAAGCATGTCCTAAAATTCTAAATACTTTTTCTATTTTTATATACAGAAATTCCTGATGTACTGCAAAGCGAGTTAACAATCGATCCCAGGTGGCTTCCAAATGTCTACCGCCAAATTTTGTTCAACATGATCAAAAGTGCTGAGGAGGATAATGAACAGGTTGAAATGGCCGCTCAAATGGTGCCTTATAAAATCGAAAAACTCGGAAACAAGTAAGTTTCGCCCTTTTTTTAGCATATTGTCCTTTTTTTTTAGTTCAATACAGTTAATAAAAAGAAGTAGGGTATAGACGGTTTAATGTCACAAACTTTCGCAGGTGGCGCTGTTACTCGGAAGTCTGTCCAACCTACCTAGAAATATTCCGGTTCACGGGTTTGTTGATGTTTTAAACAGCGCTATCGCTTTGCGGTGTGTTCGAGAATGTATAAAAATGAATAAACTATACAATATATTCTGGAAAATAAATATACTGTACAATACAATATATCCAGCAATTATTGTGTTGTACCAACCAATGTGCAACATTTTTGGCAATGTTTTTTTTAACGAACGTGGAAGCATTGAATCGGATGCCTAGATTAAAATTCTTTATGCAGCTTCCGAGTTCGTAATATTCAACACTTGATTTTAATGATCTAAGCTGTTGTTGACTATTTTAAACATTGATTAGCATCAAATAGAATTTTAAACAGAAATGCAACCGACTTTACCATCAAATTAAAAATAATAAGAATCGTAATTACGATCAATAATTTTAATTAATAAGAAGACTTTAGAGATGAATTAAAATACTACAAATTTTTGCCAAAAAAGCACAATTCTTCAAATTATTTAAACTATGTAAGAGTCTAACGGGCTATATAATCTTACAATTGATTAAAATGACAATCCATAAATTGAATATCATTCATAAATTGTCTTATCATGTTTGTATTATTTTTTACACACACGTTATCGACGTGCACTATATATTAATAAATAAATATACATACACACGTTATCGACGTGCACTATATATTAGTAAATAAATATACATATATAGTAATAAATTGTCAAAAACTTGTATTATTAGTATTTATTTAGTTTTGATAATAAACAAAAAATAACAATGTCATTATGGCAGAGATTATCATAAAACAGTCTTCTATCTAAAATAAAACACAATCTGCAATTGGCAGTAATTACTTTTATATTTGGGAAGAACTAAATTGTTTTTTTAATCACACAAACGTAAGTTAGGTCATGTAAATAATTTAAGTTTCTAAATATAAAAGCAAACAGATTAAAAATAAAAATGATTTTCTCAAATTGTAAACTTTTTGAGTCAAATAACATATTATAAAATACAATTGATTCCAATTATGTTTTGGGGGGGGGGGGAATTGAATTTTTTCAACATCGCGCTACGGCATGAGGAGAAAATCAACATTGAAGCTAGCGACGAAAACGAGCTTCCGGTGTCTCAACCGGAAGTTAACTTGGTAGTTTTTGGGGGTAACCAATCAGAGGAAGGTAGGGTTTGTTTGCAAACTTTAAACCCTCTATTGACCATCATGGAGATTTTGATCCATCTGTCTTTCCTTACCTTTACACTTCCATTATAACCATCTGCTTTTCAAAATTAATTTATTATTTTAAGGTGTACCAGAGACCTATCTGGTACACCTTAGGATAGTTTAGTTCTTTTTGAGCTTTTTGCTCAATTAAGCATATTTATTGTACTATACAAGGTCAGGAACTTTAAATGTAGGGTTATATTGAATATTTGTAAAACATGTTTTTAAATCATGTCTACTCCATATAGAAACCTATTATTTTCAATTTGTATACTTTAAATTTAGAATTGCATGTAAAAATCATTTTTTAATAAAAAAAAATGAACTTTCATTAAATTCTTATTTTTCAGATTCAACCTGCTTTTATTGTGGAAGACTCAAGAATTCACCATGCCTGGCACAGCCAAATCATCACAATGTTGTCTCATGCAAACAGATAAAGTTCTCAATATTGTGAATAAGAAGCACCTAAGTTATGCTGCAATACCCCTAATTCCTGATTTTCTACAAAGAACAGCTGAGAGCCTGATGGAGCTTCTTAGAACGGACAAATGGGATTGTCCTAATACTTCCTATTGGATGGTAAACCAAAGTTTTTAATGGCTCTCAATGTTTTGTTTTTTACATTTCTCCAATAAGCCTTAAAAAACTCAAAAGCCTTGATTGTATAGTTTTTTTTAGAGGTTAGTGGAAAACCCTTTAACTGTATATAAACCTAGAAAAGGCTTTTATTTTGCGTCTGGGGCCCTATTAATTAAAAAAAAAAATTGCTTGAATAATTTTTTTTTCTAATTATCTGAATTTTAAAATTAAAATTAATAAAAACGACTAAAAATTCATTTGTTTTGTTAAAGTTAAAATAATACCTAAACAATAATTTCCTTTTTGTTAAATACTAAAATAAACATAGCAGAGCAATTTATTTAGAAGTTTGAACTAGATTTTTATATCCCAAACACCTGTCATAATCAAAATGTTCATTCATGCACCAAATTATTTCTTTATTTATCCTCTAATTTTCTTTATTATTTTTACAGTTCAGGGATGCCATGAATTCTTACTTCACTTGTCGAAAAATTTGTGAGGAAAAAGTTGACAACTCAAAGATTGATTACCAACTCACTTCATTCTCTGTGCACTTTTATTGGTTGGCACAGAAGATCAAGACACTTTATAGTTCTGATAATGTGTAAGTATATATTTCAATTTTTGAAAACCCAAGCATGCCATACTTTAATTGGATAAAATAGTTTTATTTTATAAACTGTACGCTTTATTATTTTACTTCAGTTATTTTTATGTATATTTACTTGCTGATTCCCTTATAAACCAAATAGAGATGTTAATAATTAGGGTAAGCATAATATGCATTGTAATAAATCCAAAATACAGTCTTAGTATTTTTTTTTTTGTATAGATTTTAAATAATTGCCCCCAGATACATATTATAGACAGTGTTGTTAACATGTTAAATGTATACTGCTTATATATCCATCCTTTTTGGGGAATCTGCTAGAATTTTTTTTAGATTGAAATTATAATATTTTGTAGACTTGAGATACTGCCACAATTATATACGTGAATACATTGCATTTCTATGTTAAATGTGTTTGATACCTGTTTATGCCTTATGATATGTGTCCCTATTTGTTGAATTGGAATTTAATCTTTAAATAATACTAATTTTAAGTTAAATAGTTAATCTATTTAAAATCAAATTAAATATCAACCTTGAAAAATTGTCCTTTATTTCCGCTTAATTTTTTTATTTTAATTTAAATGTATCGAGAATTTCTGAAACATGTTAATTTGCAATTTAATTTCAGTCAGCTTGCCTTCAAAGGTCCAGAGGTGGAAAATGGAGAAATTGTAGAAGTCCCAATACCTAAACAAGAACTTGTGTATGTATAGTAATTTCTTCACTTTTTATTATTATGTGCAATAGACACTCTCTTAAATAGCTTAAACGGGTTCCAAGGTAAACCAAATGGGTAACCATTGGTTACTTTGGATCAACAAATTGGTAACAAAATAAACCGTAAATAGGTCCAAGGGTAAGCGAAAATTTGGTTAAATCGGCGAAGTTAAATTAAGGTGTTGATATACATTTGATTGCACCGTCAAAATAATGTGTCCTTTTTTTCCCAAGATATTAAAGCATTATAAGTTACATACCATTATTATTTTTTTAAAACTAGTAATCTTATCAGCATCACATGGGAATCCAAGACAGAAATGTTATTTTTTAGCTATTTTTTAACTTTAAGTATTAAAAAATTTGACTGGTTAAAGGATTTGATTAAACAGAGTCTCCGGCTTTAAAGGGAGGTTACTGTACTTTGTTTTTTCATAAAAGAAAATATAATTCCTAAGCGCTAAAAAAGAAATGTAATGTATAAGCATTATTGAAATCTCTTTATTTAGTTCATTTTTGGTATTTAGAGTAAATCTTAGCTCTATGCTATTGAGGATAATTATCATCTAATATAATATTTTTTTAATAAAATTCTATTCGTTTTGTAGGTTGCCAGAAACAGTTAAAGCTAATTTCCTACAAATGACGCAAAGCCTATCAAACAGAGAAGTGGTAAATCTCCTGCGATTAAAGCTTATTAAAAAGCTTGATCATCCTCAAGGGTTTAACAATGCAGACGCAGCTGATATTTATAAAAAATCCCTTGAGTAAGTATTATCTGCATCTGTAACTTAATATTTTAATTTAATTCTACATTTTTATTTTCAATATGTAGTTAGGCATTTATTTTAGATAAGTATTAGTTTAGTAGTTTTTAAGATATTTTTCTCTAAATATATCTATATATTTTTACAGTAACTGTAATTGAAAATGTGACTATAAATATTTTAATCCAACAATCTTTAATATTTACTGATGAACTGCTAAATATTAAGAAAATACGACTGAAGTGGGTTTACGGACAACTATTTGGCTTCTTCTCCAACTTTGGCTATGGTTTTTGGTGCATTTTAACACTTTTTTTACGAATTTAATCATCATCAATTAAGCAGTAATGATCTAAAAGGTGTCTCTAAAATATATAACTTTTTGCTTATGCATATGCGCTCGACCATTTTGCTGGAGACAAAGATATTTCCAGAGTTATAGATACTTTGATGGTTTGATAATATTATTTGACGAAAGACTGCATATTTATGTAAAAAACTTTGATCACAGGAAATTAAATAGCCCATACTATTTTTTAATTATTAATAAAATTTTGTAACTATTTATGACTTTCTATTGTGTTATTTTTCGTTAAATTCTTAATGACAGAGTGTTTCTTTATATATATACAGTAAACTCCCGATTATCCGCGGAATTGGTTGGCGCGGCATCCGCGGATAAGCGAATTCCCGGATAATCCGCAAAAGTAAAGAAAATATAATGAAATAATAGAAAAATAGTAAAGGAATAAAATAGGGATCACTAATTTTAATAAAGCTGCATCAAGTTCTTCTGCTGGCTGTCATAGTTTTTCTTTTTTTCAAAGAGGTCGAACTGTCCGATGTGGATGCAAATTGCAAGAGTTTATCCTTTTACTTCGAAATGTCTCTCACTGTTCTCCTATGCCATACTGCTAACACATTTGCTTTTTAGTGGATCCGTTTCCTATCTTTTTAATCAGTTGTAGTTTGTCTTGAATTATCAAGACAACTTTTTTCGTTTCTCTCATTTCGCTACTATCAATATCATGCAAAGCAGTTCAATTAAAATCGAGGGCAGTTTATTTTACAAGTGATGCTTTTCGGCAAAAATCTGCACATGATTTGCACCTGGCCAAACACATTTTGGCACACACCAGGTTTCCTATAGTCATTCTTATTTTAATGCATTTGTTGTTCTTATAATGTATTCTTAGTTCTTTAAATGTATTCGTAGTTCTTGGAATGCATTCTTCCAAAAAGTTTTGAAACGGATAAATTTAATTAAATCATTTACAGGTTATATAAAGTTACGAATCTGTTCTCGCACTTGAATTCATCCGACATTAGCACCTTGAAAATAGTCTTATCCAATCTTAAAGAATGGATGTTATGTCTGACGAAATCTGTCCACGGGAGCGTCTTTCAATCTGCTGAAATTCATCCACAGTTAGAGCACCGTAAGTCAAAAACATTTTTAACCTTTAAAATAACTTTTGTAGGTTATTAGTTTCACGATTCACAAATGACTTTGTACACTTATTTTATCGACTCATACTTTTTCATTTAAACCTAACAGGGTCATTTTATAATATGTATTTTTTTTAATCAAGAAATTAACTCTTACAGGTTATTGTTTTTGGAAATGTCTTTGTACACTTATTCTATTGGCCCATACTTTTGCACTTTATCCTTAAATGGCCAGTTTTCTAAAAATGGGTTTTATGTATTTTTTCAAATAAAACTTGTGCTGTAAAATAAAATTGTCAAATTTGTCAGGAAGAAAATACAGTTATCAGAGATAAGTTAATTTCCTCTAGTCAATTTATCAGAGGTATATTAGGTATGTAGGTTAGGCATATTTGTATAGTACCCTATTTGCATACTTTGATACTTTTGTTTGTCTCCAATAACTTTTCTTTTTTACCTTATTTTATTGTTTTATGGTACAGAAATATGCTTTGTCTTTTTCAAATTATGTATTTCAATGCTTATAATATGTTCTAGGAGTCAATGCATTACAGCTAATGAAAGAGAAACTACAGTTTTTCGGCCTCATCAACACAGAAGATAACATGGAACCAAACCAAAACCATATCCAACACGTGAACATACCCAATAAAAAACTAATCTCTAATATTCAACTCTTGCCCCTTCTGGACTACTTCTTTATTTTGTATTCATCTGACCTGCTTCATGATTTGCACAAATTCGAAATTGTGCCTGAAATGTTGGCCAAAATAGGCTGTGAACATCTGTGTGCTGATCCTAATCATCTAGCAAACATATTGAATTGCTTAATAAGAAAAAAACGAGTATGTTTAATCTTATTAAACTAAGTTTTGTTCTATAGATTGCATTTATTATACTGTAGAACCTCGATTATCCAATCTATTTGGACTGGCGAAAAGGTCAGATATTTATGAACGACCGAGAATTACTTTGTTGGAGAAATATATAAAACTGACTTAGGGATGGTCGGTTAACAGAGAGTTCCGAATAAAAGAATAATGAATAATCGAGGTTCTACTGTATTTTATTTTTGATTATATACACTAACTGCATTAGCAATTAAAGATAGGGTTTTTTTTTTAATAAACGTCAGTGAAAAGTTTTTTTTTCATATACAGTGTTAACCTCTAAGTTATTAAAGAAAAAGTCAGATTTATTAACCTAAACATTGTAGGATTTCTGAAATGACGAGTAAATTAATTTATTCAGATGAAAACTGTTTACGTCTTTGTTTAAGGTTGTATTCCTAATCCTAGTTAATACTTTTCTTAATTGTCCTTCAAGAACAATTCAGAAACTGATCATCAAAGACCTTAAAACTGCTTAATTTTTTTAAAATTTATATACTTATATCATACTTTGTTAAAATTATTCTATGTGTGGCATCAGACTTAAGAAGTGGAAAAAAGCTTACAAATTTCTTTCTTGTGTAAAAGTTGTTTTTTTTCTTACTTATTTAATTAAAATCAAACTTTTCTTCTTTAAATGACTTTACATGCACTTTTGAATGTGCTTACTTTAAGTATGATACATTCAAAACCTTGCAATCCTAAAATTCTCTATTTTTAAAAGAAAAATTTCTACCAATATTTGACCTCTTTTACTCTTCGTTTCAGACCATCGACGTTCTATCTACAGTAACCTACCTAGGCCACTTGAGGCACGGATTTGCTTCTGAAGGCCTAAATTTCCTACAATACCAACTTTCTGAAGATGGCTCCAGTGCTTTTGCGCCAGCTCTTGAATGGAACGACAATTTATTGTTGTCGAAACAGGGGCCAATCCTCTCTTACATGTGCAATTCTCTCTTCGACAAGCCTAGCGACGCACCTTTAATGTGTCGATCGCCACTTGGCGGTTACGTTGAGAAGTTCCAGCAGTTGGAGTCTGTGAAAGTAGCGCTGTGGACAAATTTGGAGAGATTGGCTGATCCATTGATGTCGTTTAGGTAATGAGTCTGAGATATTTGATGGTATAGTAGACCGAGATGGTATATGACCGAGGGTAAACTGATTATGCGAAAATCCGGATTAATCTTTTGTTATTTTAAATATTTTATGCATGTGAATTTGAATGTCAGTGTAGAGCTTGCTCTCCTCTTGTAAGTTTAAGATTGAGAACCTTTCTGGGTTCATAGCGATAGGATGGTTAATTAAGAGATTGTTTCTGTTCCTGTCGATAGATGGCGTAATTCAAGTTGTAAATAGCTGTATATATTTTCTGTTATTAAAAGTTAGTTGACGAAAATCTTGCTTCCTGGGTGTGTGTTTATTAGCATGAAATACTGAATGTTCATTGGTTAAAGGGAAGAAGTGAAATAAATTAAAGTTTTGATTGTTCTTTTTTACAGTGATGATATTTGTATTACAAAATAAATGCACATTAAAAATGCATCATTTTATTCAATGTACCAAAGCAATATAAGTTACACACATGCCATTCAAAAATCAGTAATATTTTTTTTTAATTATTGAAGCCTAGAAGTTTGACTACTTGCTGTATGTGTCTGCCATTTTTTTTCTGCATCATGTGGGAATCGAAAACCAAACATATCATGGTATTTTAACTTTTTTTACACTTTAAGGATAAAAAAATGCGACCAGTTAAAGTATAGATCCGATTGAATAGATTCCTTGCATAACTGTTAAGAGGAAGCTGCACTGTACACTACATTAGCTTGATTCTGTATGGTTCATTAGTAGTGACTTAAAGGTTGCTAACAATAGCTGCTTGAAGTGTGAAACTTGAGTTTCCATAACAGAAATGCTTTTGTCTGTTTGACAACAAATTTTGATATTTCACCAACAGTGTATAGTCCGACTGTCACTTCTTAGCATCCCAAATATTTTTGATTGTGGAACAGTCTACTTTGTAAAAAGGTAGAGAACCTAAGGGTTGCCAATCCCATGGTGTTTGACGTAGTGTGATAGGATTGTTGGGTTAGTTTGTTAGGAAAGAATGTGTCACACTAAAACTATACATAGGTTATTAGTGAAAGGGTGATTATAGTTAATCGCTGATTGTTGTCATCAATTGCACATGTATTTCTTTTTGATTTTGATTTGGTCGTCAATATATTTGCATCTGTAGTATGTACTATTTCCCATGTTCAGTATCACTTCAGGGAACGCTATAAGTTACAATATATGCAATCAATAATAGCGAACCCATGCAAGTTCGAACTGCCCTTCAATTGAGAAACTGTTTCTAAACCTTAAAGAAATATGCACCTGCAAAAGCAATAATTGCCAAATATAGTAACTCTGGCTTAAACCAAAATCTTCCTTAACCCTTTTCGTTTTATGAGTGATAGTTTGGACTCGTCTAAAACACACGTCATAGATGCTAAGAAGTGATGGGAGGACTATATGTTAGATCAACATCGATATGGGCTTGTAACAAAATTAACTACCAACAACATTGTTCCTTAATAATGAATGCTATTTTTACGATATATTTTAATGTGCTTTACTTTGAACCGCATAGTTTACATTGATTGGTGTTATTTAAAAAAATCACTTTTTAAATTTAATATGTTAACAATACAATTTAGAATAGATCCTAGTTTTCATTGTAACTTATTTTCAAGCATTTTTTCCTTCATATTTTGAAAATGTATCTGTTATTGCAGTTTTTAATTATCCTTAATTATTTACTCTTGTGGATAAAAACCTTTTCTAAATTCATTTTTCTGAACCAACTTCATTCTAGTGTTTTATAAATTTTTTTTAAAAAAATCACTTTCTTTTTCAAATTTTAATCATGTTAACAAATACAATTTAGAATAGATCCTAGTTTTCATTGTAACTTATTTTCAAGCATTTTTTTCCTTCATATTTTTGAAAATGTATCCATGTTATTGCAGTTTTTAATTTATCCTTAATTATTTTACTCTTGTGGTCAAAAACCTTTTCTAAATTCATTTTACTCCCTCGTTTCAGGCCAACCACATCTTTGATAATTAGATCATGGTTCTTTAAATTATTGAATGCTGTTGCTGCAACCAAAAATGTTGAATATAACCCTGATGAAAACCTCAAAGACCAAGTATTTCATTTGTTTCAAGAATCAAAAATACATCCTTTGTGTGTAACTGATAGACAAGCGGATGTTTTGGCTTTAGCGTTTAAATGTTATGCTGCCATGGAGTCAAAAATGAAACAGGGTAGGTTTTTCACTTTTTCTTATGATCTGTCATCCATATTATAAAATATTAACTGTAACAGTTATAATACAAAAATTTATAACATGCTTTCTCTGAAAATATAATTACAGTCATTGCAGACCAAAAGTACACTGCTAGTTGGACTACCAAGCAAAAAATATCAAGATAATAATTTATAACTTATATTTTTACACAAAAAAATGCCTATAACTGTTTGAGTTACATAACCTTGGTAGATTGAAATACTTAAATTAATTAAAAAATGATAAAATTAAATTTTTAAAATGAATAAATTATTTTTCTCCTCATCAGATAAACTTTGATACTGTGTAATATGTTATTGACAGTCAGAAAGGTAATATTCAAATTTAATTGCACATATTTCTTTCTTGTGATAAGTTACAAATAATGTGGGAACAAGTTATAAGATATATTAAAAAAATCAGAAATAAAACTTTTTTTTTCCTTTTTTAAGATTTTTTTCTTTGTTAAATAAAGCAATGTTTTGATTTTTAGGGGTTGATGATCAAGCTTTAATGTGGGAAACAGGAAAATGTTATATTGCTGTTGGATTGCTGACTACAATGCTTTTGCTTCCACGAGATTCTGTTGATCCAGCTGTGAAAAGAAATCTGAAAGCAGAGGATTATGATCAAAAGGTTTGCTTTACAATTACTTCATAGTGCTGATTTGGCATGAATTTAAAAATTAAAGTAGCACTTATTAATCCTAAAAATATAACATCTTAACTATGATTGCTAATACACCTTTAAGACTTTAATTTTCTCTAAAAGTTTTGAATGGAAACATTTATGATGATGTTAGTAAAATTATATTTATTATAGTACTAAGACACATATGAAGAGTCCCAAGGGAAGAACCCCTTGATTAATAATCTTCCTGTATTCTGGTTTGCTTGGCAGACATTAGTGAAAGGAAACCGGTTTCTCTCTTGGTTCTTCTCTCGTGGTACAAACATGGGACTTGTGTCTGGTGTGAATCAGGGTTGACACAAGAGAAGAACCAAGTGAGAAACCGGTTTCCTTGCACCAGTTTAGGCGATGAATCGCTATTGTCGCCAAAGAGGTCTGATGCAGGCAGATTCCTAAGCAATGAATGGTTTTTTACCCTGTACTCTTCATGTGGGATCTATACATAAAAGCTTTTCTTTTTAAAATATTTTTTGGTTTTATAAAGTTATATAATTTTTTTTCCAATGACTTAAAACTTATTGCAGTAGCTTAAAAGTAAATACTGCACTTTACTTACAAAAACTCTTTATTTGTCCTAGCACCAAGAAATACTAATGGAAAAAGCTCTTAGAGATTGGATTTATCAAGTGACCAATGGACAAACTTTGGAGGAACTTGCTGCAATGTCTTCTGTCCCTTATCTCAATGGATTATTCCATCTTCAACAGTATGTTAGTTGCAAGGTTCTTAACCTTCAAAAGAAGTTAATTGTAAGACCGAATCTTCATGGGGTAAGTGATTCCTCTCACTTGTAGGTGTATAGATAATAATTGAAAGGCTTAGTGGAAGAACTTTTAAGTGACAAAAAAGGTGAAAACAAGAAAATAAGCTTAAAGTTTTTTGTTTGCACTTAGAACCATTAAAAACAGTACTTGCAAATAATAAAAAATATATTTAAATTAAATTTGATGAAAAGGGGGAACTTGTTATCATCAAAGAAAAGAGTCATTCCACGTCAAATAGCCCAGCTCAAGATCTTTATGTCACAGAATTCGATCTTTATTTTTTTCAAAGTACTAAAGACAAATTTATTAGACCCCTATTTTTTTTTTAATTCTAAGAATCAAGAAAGTTATGATTTTTTGAAACCGAAAAGTTAAACCAATTTTTTTTTTTTTAGCATTGCGGTCTATGGGAAATTGAGTATTTTTGAACAGGTATAACTAAAAAGGCCAACTTAAAAACAACTAATCAATTTTTTATGGAATACTATTACTAATGGTAACATTTTGGCTTAGTGCCCTGTTGTTCCCAAACCTCCTTCTACCGAAATTATTTTTTTAAAGTTAGAGGAGGCAGCTCATAAATAACATTAGCTCCAATGGAGAAATGGCTGCGATAGAAATGTGTATATATTTAAGGAAATATGTGTTAACGATTAGATTTTTTTTATTAAATACTAATGTAAAATATTTGAAAATATTAAAGGAGTTGCTCCTATAATTCTTTTTTTTCTTCAAAATTTCAATATTTTTAAATATCAGATGATAGTTTAAATTGCTAAAATTATTTTCAAGAGGAATGTATGTTTTTTTTCAGTAATATGTTTTGATTGAATAATATTTTTATTGAACGCTATTTTTATGTCGTTGGAATAAGGAAATCTATATATAAGGCAACTTCCGTTTGTTTGTATAAGACACGAGATCTAAAGAACCACGCAACAGATCCTCACGAAATTTGTCACAAAAATTCATCTAATCTCCGGAACAAACATAGGCTAAGAATTTTTCGAATCAGACCATTCCTTCTATCGTTTTCGAACGTTTTTATGTTTCCCATTCAATGCATTGAAGACCTTAGAGGTTTATTGCTCCTTCAACAGCACGTTTTCACGGATTGTTTATTTAGTTTTATTTTACACATTTTTTAAAAACGATTTTTAAGTATATTTAGTTTAATTACAGCTAAAAAATTAGAAATAAACATCTAAAACAAAAATCGTTTGCTAGCTTTTTACAGGCCTCGGAACTAGTCTCTTTTCTAGCTATTAGTATCTATTTTTTTAAGTGTCTCTAAAAGTATCTTTTTTCAGGCCAAAGTCTCTAAAGTCTCTTTTTTTCACCAGCGCGGCTAACTTTCGCCGAGATTTCACAAGAACATTGTTGGCAAATTAAGAACTTTTTTCTCTCAAATGCAATGACATATCTTTCAATTTTCTAGCGGTGATGTTACGACTCAAAGCTGCGGAATTGCAGCGTTTTGTTTTGTATTTTTCAACGGGTTCTCGTAATGACATCCGTGTCCAGCCATCGGGTAAAATCTGGAAAGTCAGGAATTGTACTTGGATTTTTTAGCGCAGGGAAAATCGGGAATTATGCTTGAATTTGTTGAAATTCTGGTGTGCGCCGGGAAATTTCGCCACTTTCTGCAAGTTTTGAATCGTATAGATTTATGAAGATAAGCTTTTTGTATCGTTTATTTCGAGGCTTAGCGATCAGCCAATTTTTAAAAAAATTTCCCCCATTATAAATTTCAGATTTGCTGGTTTCAAGAGTTCTCTATTTTTCTGCAAATGTCCAATTCCTTCAAAGTTACAAGATTTGTCATTTTCTCTTAAGATTTATAATTTTGAATTAATTGCTCGAATTTATAAAAGTTATTTGTAACTAGCTGACCCGACAGACGTTGTCTTGTCTTTACTATAAATATTGAATTGTAATTGAAGGTTGATCGAAAAATCCATCGATCCTTGGCAAATGCAGCCAAAAATGTCAAAAGAATAATACCCCAGGGAGTGCACGTTAAATATTGCAGTTTGCCTAGATTTATTATTTGGGCGTAATTTAAGATTATGTGATGCTAATTTTTTGGTTTGTTTATTTTCAAGAGTCTTCAATTTTCCGATTTTTGAAGATGCATGATTTACACATTTTCAGTTACACGATTTAAATATTGCTTATTTGTGATTTTGTCATTTTTACTGATATTTGATGATTTTTTTATTTGTCGATATTCAAGGTTTCACGATTAAGCGATCTTCGAGTTTTGTTGCAATTTGTCTATTTGTAAAGATAAGTGATTTTTTGACTTCAAAGTTTTGAATTGCAGTACAAAACCACAAGTTTAAATAATAAATTTTAATAATAAAATAAAAATTCAAATAAAATTTGAAGATGAATTTCGATTTGATTACACTAAGATGTCTTCGAATATCAGTTACCGGCCAGTACAATCCGATAATGCTTCCCGATTTGCTTATTTTGCTGCCTAGTATTTTTTCATGAAATCCACCGATGAGGTCGCATTGCTTCATAATGATTGACATTTTTTTGCCTATGCTGATCGGAAGAGCGTCTCGTTACTTTTGTAACTCCGGTTCAGGCCAAGTCGGACCATCCATAATATTTCCGGCTGATCAAGTGTTCGTGAGTTATGTGACCAAGTTAGGTATAACAAGAAGAGCTTGATTTTTTCCCCCTTTTTTAACTTTTTTTTGCCGTTTTTTCTTCTTCGGCTTATATTGTGGTTTTTGATTTTAGACAGGTTTAAGTTTTTAAAAAAAATCTGAATCTCGCCAAAATTCAAAAGTGTCCGGATTATAGAACATTATGGGTGTTTGGTTCTGAACTGTATTAGCCAATTTCCGAAAATGTGCTACATTACTGATGTTTAGTTTTACGTTTTATAAATTCGTAATTTATGGATTTTCAAGGTGTCGTTAATTGCAATTTCTGATAAAAGTTTTTTTTTTGCTGAAATGGTTTGCAAAACGCTGATTACTATAGTCTCTATTTTTTATTTGAAAGTATCTTTTGTCTACTTTTTTAGAGCATTCCTAGTTCTGAGGCCTGTTTTTAGCAGTTAGAAAAATATTTAATATTAAAAATAAAAATCGTTTGCTTTAGTATCTTTATCACAGTTTTAAAAAAATACAAATAAATATAAAAAATGCAAATCGTTTGCTGTTTGCTGGAGTAGCTTTATAACATCTAAACAATTAGATCATGTAATTCGCTTTCATTAAGAATATTTTATTTTCTGCACCAAGAGTGATCAGTTTAAAGTGAGATTTAAATTTTAACTACTTTGGAAGAATAGATTATACCAATCTTTGTCCTGAACGCATTTTTTTCTGCCATTTTAATTTATTAAATATGCTTTTTAATTTGAGCTTCTTATCAAAGGTATTTTTGAAATTAATATTAATCATTACTATATCCAAGTTGGGTAATTAAATGGAAAATTACTGGGTAATCTTCATGTCTTATGTAACTAAAATGAAAGAAAAATAATAGTTAAATTGACTGTCAAATTATTTTTCCACCTCTACCCGTGCAACGTCGGGTATAACAGCTAGTGTTTAAATAAATTTGTTGCAAACGATTTTCAGCGTACTATATGGAATACATAAAATCGTTTGCAAGGTATTTAAAACTTCAAAAATTAGAAACATACATTTTGAAAACACTTGGTATATGGTTAAAACTGTGCGACTTTTCCTTCTATTAAAAATGTAATTTATCGTTAACATAAACCACTTTTTTCCAATCATAGATTAAATTAGTGTACACAGTTCATTACATCAGGAGATTTTTTTAGATAAAATTATCGAACACACAGTTTTGTTTTGAAAGAATTTATGAACTTCAATGCACTGACGATTTAGTGAGTCTAAATAACCTACATCATGGGTAATTAAGAATGCCGATTAAAAAAAACTATTGGCACGCATAGCTCGCACCCATGCTCTCGCAATGGTCGCACCCATTCATTTTCCCATTGGAGCTAATGTTATTTATAAGGCGTAAATTTCCTTTCCTTATTCCAACGACTTAAAAATAGCATTCAATAGAAAAAGTATTCAATAAAAAACATGTTAGTGAAAAAAAAACATTAATATTGAAGATAATTTTTTCAATTTAAACTATTATCCCATATTTTAAAAAAATACCTTTTTTAGATAAAGAATTATAGAAGCAACTCCTTAAATATTTTTAAAGATTTTACATTAGTATTTAATCAAAAAAAAATCTAATCGCTAACACATATTCCCTTAAAAATATGCACATTTCTATCGCAGCCATTTCTCCATTGGAGCTAATGTTATTTATGGGCTGCCTCCTCCAACTTAAAAAAAAAATAATTTCAGTGGAAGGAGGTTTGGGAACAACAGCGCACTTAGCCACATTAGTAATAGTATTCCATAAAAAAAATTATTAGTTGTTCTTAGGTTGGCCTTTTTAGTTATACCCGTTCAAAAATACTCATTTTCCCATAGACCGCAATGCTAAATGAGAAACAGTTAGGCTTAACTTTTCGTATTCAAAAATTATAACTTTCTTAATTTTGAAAATTTCACTTGGCACGTTCTTCCACTAAGCTCTTCAATTGACCAGAATAATTTTTGTGGGTTTGAGGCTTCAGATATTGGTATTTGAAGTATCTTTTTTTAAACCCTATTTTTGTTATTTGAGGCCAAACTGTATTGAAAGGTCTTTACTATTTGTATTAAAAATGTTATTCAAATAATTTCGTATTTTAATAATGGGAAAATTTGGTTGGCTTCTTGTGTAGTTAATTTACAATTAATAAGTCTTCAATATAAAGCAAATATTGATTTACAGAAATGCGTAAATATATTTATTTACAGCATACACGTACTTGCAAGGGACAAGCGAGTAACAATAATTAATATTACTCATTCCTAAGTGGAAATTTCTTTCAAATGCCTTTTATCTGTATATTTCCAGATGGTTAGATCCGAAAAGAGTTTTCCAAGCCCATAATGTAGTAGATAAAAAATATATATTCTTAAAGTGCTTATTATTGAATATAACTAGTCGATTTTTTTAGGCTTATAAGAATATTAAATTCAGGGAGCCGTACTCAGCTTGAAGTCGTGCTCGATCGAAAGGGTTTGGTTCATACAGGCGTGTCGCAATTACTGATGGTCGCTGGTCGGCTTGTATTCGATAAAGACTCGCCAGTGTTGCTAATGGCTGTTGGGGCAACGTTAAATATGTCGTGGTCTTACAAATTCCTCCATGTTCCCATACCAAATTAATACCTCTGGGGTACAGATCAGGGGGTTATCGGCCTTTGAACTGGATCAAAATTTCAGTAGTGAGTGAGAATGGATGTGTTGAAAGGGACCTTTCCTGTAAAAACATTGTGTCATGCTGCGAGCAAAAGTCGGACTTCCTCCCTTGTGGCGCTCAATAAAAACGGAAGCCGCCCCACTGCGCCTTAAAATCGGGTAGTTCTCTACTCCGGGCTCGGTTACCGAGTGGTATTAGAAACAACAACAGTTAAATTTCATCTTTAAAGAAATTATTGAAATTTTTTCGTTGCTTGTATAGTTTTTAACAGATATGAATTAATCAGTAAAACCTTTAATATAAAGTTTGATAGTTAAAGAAACTAAGTTCTAATGTTCTTAGCTTCTGTAATTATTGCCTTATTCTACGTTACTTATCTCTCATTTTTTTTTATTGTATGCATATATTTTACTCATTTATTTTCAGTTTGAAAGATTAAAAGAAATTTTAAACAATTTTGTGACACAAATCGGATCCCCTGACACCATAATTGAGATCACACAGGGCATATTTACACTTGTGAGTAGCAATGTTGTCGTAAAAGAAAATCCTGCTTATGGTTGTCTTCAAAGAGCTGAAAATCTTGTCAAAAATATGAAGTCATTAGTTGGTATGCTTATTGAAAAATTTCACTTCTATGGAGATTTGATCATGCCATTCATAGCTGGTATTGAGCAGGTTTGTGATTTTGTCCTCCTTTTGTATAATTAGTATCGCATTCTCAGAATATTATAACACAATCTCTACATTACTTTTCAATGTATCAAAAAAAATACTATAAAGAGGAAAGTTACTTTTAAAAATTAGCTCTGTTGCTTAATATGAAAAGTAACTGTTACAGTAACTTAATATGAAAAGTAACTGTGTTACAGTAACTTAATATGAAAAGTAACTGGTTACAGTTACTTAATACAAAAGTAACTATTCTCGGTTACTTTTAGAAATTTCAAGCTATAAGATAAGAAAAATTTAATTTAGCCATCTTTTCATTTTTCAAAGAGAACCAAGGCTAAAAAATACGGAAAATCAGAAAAAGTTAACGAAAATTCAGCGTTGTTTAAAGTTAAATTTTACATAAATAAATTTAAGCCGATCGCTGAACTGAAGAGCAGTGTAAGAAGTAACGTAAAACTAACAAATTTGTTCGTTACCGCTAAAAGTATGTTTTACTCCAATCCCTGATAAAAGTTAAAGAACTTATTTAGAAGTTGCAAGATCAAAACTACTTTCATTTTTTATTTATTTAAGAATCTTCTTATTTGTGCTTTTATTGTGAGTGTACTAAATATTTAATTGCTTCTAGATCATGTATGGCTTGAGTTTGGCCAGGCAGAGTGCTCTTCTAAAAGAAATGGATCAAAATTTGCAACTAAAAGTAAGTTTTTTTTATTTATTTCAACAAGTGAATTTCCAATTGTATAGTATAAACCTTTCAACACTTTGTAGGAATTCTTTTCTAAAGAAACAAATTTATTTTCGCTTGTTTCGACAGAGACATTGAAAAATATTAAAAGAAGTATATTCACTGTAACAATAAAACACTAGAATTCTCAGCTGTCTCATAACACCAAACTTTGTACAGTATAAACTGATCTTAAAACATAGTTATAATCCTTAACAATTATTTTCAAAGTCGAAAAAAACATCTGTGCCTGTCAAAAAAATTTAATCTACTTTTATATGCATAAAAACCTCAAAATAAAATGGGTAAATACTTAGTGTATATGCAGAAAGAATATTTCGAAGTTATTGGTTGCTGCATTGGTCATAAATATAGAGTTGTGGCCAAACTCACTGCAATTTTTTTGCTTCTGACTAATCAATGATGTGAATAATAGTATTGTGGTACAAAAGTAATAGCATTGAAGAAATAGTTCTAATCCTGTATATTTTTTTAGGGTTTCAAAAGTGTTGCTGATTTCCTAACTCAAATGGTATCCTTCCCTTTTAATGCTAACAGCAGTCCCCTATCCATCGCCTGCACATTGTTAAACGCAGACAACATAACCGATCTCAAAACCCTGCTAACAATGGGAAATGTACCTCCCCTGACCGTTGGTCGCCTTGTCTACAAACTTCTGAAATCTGCTATCCTCGAAATCATCAATGAAGTTCGTGGCACACCACAGCTCAAAGAAAACACTGTCCGAGTCATTTTGAGGACGTTAACATCTGCGTTCAATGCTCTTTGGCATCTGTGGAATGCGCAAGAGACAGAAATTAAGAAAAAGAAAGAGGCGGAGGATAGTTGGTTTGTGAATAAGGTGAAGCATCATGAAACAGAGATTTCTGACGATGAGGCTATTAAGAGGAGAATGAAGATGGATTTTCCGTCTTTTGATAATGTAAGTTTGTTGTTACTTTTGTGTTGATAGTTAATATCATAGACTCCTGCTTGATATAGTTAGTGGATAAATATAATAGTAAAATAAGCTAAAGGTATACATTGAAAAAGTAATTTATTTTGTTATGTGAGTTTTTGATTTTAAAACATCTTATTATAGGTAGTTTTAAGGTTATAGAAATGTGTGTAAATAAATTAGTAATTTCATTTAAATTAAATTTAATGGGAAATATTTTTATTTAATTGTAATTGATGTAGTATGCAACCTTTATTCCATCACGTTTTGTTTCGGGTGTGGATGTCTTAAAGCTTTTAAACAAGACATTTATAATACACTCTTTATTTTAGGATTTCGGCGATTGCATTACCGAACAACCTGACATTTTAGCACCAAAAGAAGAAACTCCTTTAGAAATTCCGAAAGAGGACTTGCACCTACCTCCAGACGACATCTTCGAAATATGGCGACTTCACGCCACGGCAATGGCAGCTCTGTCTCCCACAGAACTCCTGAACTCTGACAAGAACATGAAATGGGTCTATAACAACACCAAAGAACTGGATATAACTACGCCCTACCTATTACGATATGAAGTTGTGTGTGAGGTGGTTAAAAGCATGCCCCATCGCTTAGATGGTAAACTGGACAGTGAGCTTGCAGCTGGTCATTTGATGATGTGTAATGAGCTTCAGAAGAGACCAAAAATAGATTTGAAAACGTATGATATCTATCATGATCCCAATCCAGAGGAGGTTTTGAAGATCTATCCAATATTGAACAAGCTTGATGCCCATGTTAAAGAACTGCTGACCGAGTTTCCGGAGCATGCAAGTTTGGTCCAAGTAAGTTTCGTGTTTTAGAGTATTTTCTTATGGTTACAACTCTAAAAAATTTATTGTTTTTTTTTGTGTGAATATGATAGTTTATATTACTTCTTAGATTATAAATAAATAAGCAAATGTTTATTCATTAATAAATATGAAATATCATACTATAAAGGAGTAATTTTAAATTATATTACTGGTTAAATTGAAAATTAAAGCAAAAAAAAACAAATTATTAAGAAAACAGAAATATAAATAAGAAATCATTTTAAAAATAGTTGTCCAATATTTGAGTATTTATTTTTGGTTTTATGCTTAAAAATTAATCATTTTAACAATTTATTATGCAGATTTTGAAGCTTACCCAGCGAGTCCTTAGCTTTCCAGTGACAGATCCATTGATGAAGTTTGTTATTGGAATGGAACTTATTTTACAAACCAATCAGGTAGGCAATTTTTCGAGCCCTTTCCATATAAAATCATGTGCCACAGTTTGGTCATGATTCATAATCATGTCAAAGTGTTTTGGTTTTAAATTGTTTCGTCAAAGTCATGTCAATGTGTAGTAAATATGTGCCACATACAGTGACAGGCCTATAGATATTTTCAATCTTCCTACATCTGATATACAAGTATTTTCTTTGAATGCACTTTTTTTTAGTAGTTTATGGCTTACCATGATGTTGATTATGTTTGCTAATGTGCTGCTGCAAGAAGAAGTTTTCAAGTCAACTTTGAATTACTATACTCTTTATAAATGCCTGTGTATCAATGAAATCACTCTTGTTGGAATCATAAATTTATAAAATAAGACTAAAAAATAATGCACATTTTCTAAATCTATTATCAATTGAATTTTATGCAACATTTCTATTCACCTTCCATTGTAGTACTTTGTTGCTCCTGACTAACAAATTGGCAACTTTCTGTTATTGTTTCCATTTGTGGTAATTTCATTGACAAAAACTAATTTTTCAAATATGTTTTCAATTCCTTTAGTAATTATTTTCACTAATCAATTGCTTTGTTTCTAACATACATGATGTTTTGCGTTTCAGTTTTGGGAGGCAATGGCTCATAAGAACATATCTCTAAAATATGAAAATGAAGAACTAACCAAGAAAATTATAGAATGCAGAGCAATGGAATTAAAGTATGTGTGATAATTGAATGCCAATAATTTTCAAGACTAGTCTTTCGTTTTTCAATCCAAGATATACTTAAGTTCAGATATGCTTAATGCACTATAATCTCTATTAACCCGGCAGCACTCGCGATCCTAAGAGAAACACTGTCACTCGCAAGAGGGTACTTTAGACCCCAGCACTGAATTTCCTTCAAATATCACTTTTACGCTCAAAACTTGCACAATTTTTACTTAAAAGCTATTTTCTAGCAAATATTTAAGGTATTTATGGAGAAGTTTCGGTATCGGAATTATAATTATGATATACATAATTTATCACTTCAGCGATCGTATCCACAGGATCACCAGTAATGTCTTCATTTTTCAACAATTCATTAGACTCACTATCGGAACAAGGAAGATAATCAATTGTCATATCATCATCATCCATAGCATCACCAGCTTCTTCTTCTGATTCGTTTGTAGATTTATCATCCGAAGAAACTTCTGCTAACAATTTTCGCATTTTTTCCGTCTCCTCATTGTAGGACAAGTAGCGTGACAATTTGAACTAGAATGAAGAACCGCGGGCACTCGTGTGGGGTCTTTCACACCACAATTCTACTAAAACCGATTTCTGAATGTGAAAGATAATCATTCCTTTCCTTAGTGGGTGACCTTAAAGGCGTCTACTCTGGGTTTGACCAATTTTAAAAAGTGAGAAGTTGGGTAATTCGAAACATGAATCTGCGTGGGGTCTGATAGACCCCCTTGCGAGTGCTGCCGGGTTAACATTACTGATTGGGATTTTAACAGAAAATTCTAGTGTATATGGATAAATAAGTTATTTTATTGCACTCTAATGCTGCATAATAAGTTGTGTAAATTTATGATTCTTTTTTTTTTTTAAAGGAAGCATAATTACAGCAAACAATGTTGTTTGAAAATCCTTTTGTATTTTGTAATCATGCATTCATATAATTATTTTCTTGTATTTTTAGTTGTTGGCGAAGTGGTTTAGAATCTGTTCTACGAAAGCAATACAAAAATAGTTCTAAATGGTGGTGTCACATATTCAGCATCTTTGCATCTTTAATTGAGGTAAGTGATTGAAAACTTTTGTACTTATAATAAATTTGATTACCGTATTTAAATAATGTAATAAAAAAAACTAAAACTGGTAAAACTTTTAATTTGTATCATTCTTGCTTCTCCCTGTTTTGTTACAAATAATTGATTTTCTGTTTTACTTTGGCTATTTTCAAAAGTTTTAGACTATCCACTGAATCCTATTTTTCTGTAATTTAAGATCACTCAAAACATTTTTTATTTATTTTAAACCATTTTCACGAGTTTTTAATACCTTACTTCAAAAAATATTTAATACCATATTTTTCACATGTTTCATTAATTAGAAATGTCTAAAACCCCAAACTGCCCCTGAAATATTTTCTATCTAGTATTAATAAAATTTTACAATGTTTTCATTTTAGAATCCTACAAACAAAAGTGATTACGTTACAGCATTAAACGGATTGAAACAGTTCTTGGAAGATTCTCCTATTTGTGAATTCTCTGCCAGATTGAGTATCCTCCATACCTTCTTCCAACAGTCTAAATTATCTGAATCAATGCATTCTTACAGTAAGTCTAAATTGTTAATAAATATAAGTATAAACAGGCTTACAAAACCTTACAAAAAAAATAGAATCCTAGTTTTTTATTCCATGGATTAAAACAGTCCTTGGAAGATTCTCGTATTTGTGAATTCTCTGTGTCATCCACACCTTCTTCTAACAGTCTAAATTATCTGAATCGATGCATTTCTACAGTAAGTCTAAATTGTTAATAAATATAAGTATAAACAGGGTTACCAAACCTTACAGAAAAAATAGAATCCTAGTTTTTTATTCCATGGATTAAAACAGTCCTTGGAAGATTCTCTTATTTGTGAATTCTCTGTGTCATCCACACCTTCTTCCAACAGTCTAAATTATCTGAATCAATGCATTTCTACAGAAAGAAAAATTAATAATAAATATATAAAGATTGACAGTGTTCTTACACTTACAAAAAAAAAATTCTTTTATGGCCGGCGTGGCCTTGTAGGGTAAGGCGTCAAGCCACAGATGTTTCCTTTGCAGGCTCTGTCCAATTCTTACATCTTATAAACAGGATCATGCAGGGCACAAAAAAAACCACCAATAACTAACTTTGTTGTTTGGGACAAGTGCACTTTAGATTATGGTTGCTAAAAGTCTTGAAGCTGTGCACGATTTTGCCTTAATGCCTGCTGAGCTGGGACCTTGCCACTGTTAAAAAATAAAAACATGTTTGCCTTCATATTTCTTTAGTGTAAGGTTTTAATACATCATATCAAACTTATAGTAAATTCAAGTATTTTTGCGCACAGGGTTCCAATGGTAAATTACAATGGTCCCAAAGGTCCAATGGAAAATTATTATTTGTCACTTTCTTCCTTTGTCCAAATTTTGTGTGAACTATTCAGTAACTGTTATTTTCTTGCTGGAATATCTTTTTCATATTCATTTTATATTTCAGAAAATCTAAGTCAGATGTTCTTCAACCTTTATTGCTATTATGAGCAATTTTTGCCAGACATTGAAAAGCGCATTGAACAAATAAGATCACCGATTGAGAAAGAAATTAAGGTAGACATGTAAATTTTGTAAGAATTTGATTAATTTGATGATAGGGTTTTTTTTGTTAAAACTATAATCAGTATCCTTCTCATTTTCCAAAGAATATCAATTTATGTGCATTACACAAAATTTTCCTTTTATACGTTTCATTCTTCTATTAAAATAATGTAAATATATTTTAACTAAAAAATTTAGTAGTACAAATTCCTTTAAACGATTACTCAAAGCCAATTTAATTTATTCAACGATTATCAAATTGATATATTTCAGTTGATCTATGTATGTGTTCACATATTTCTAATGTGATCGATAAATATTCGTAATGGGGAACTTGCATGTATTTTTTTTATTCTTTTAAATTAATCTACATGCGATTCTAAGAACATCGACACAAATTTTACCTCAATCCGACCATTAGTTTATTTTTAATTAATTTTCAAAGTTTGCGATTTGCCCCGCCCCTTGAAAACGCTGCCTCTGGCCTTCCCTCCCCGCGTGACGTCAGTCGACCTGACTGGGAGAGCGAGAGATAGGCGGCCGCTGTGTTTTGCGAATGTCACTCTTCCTAATGCTTTTCTTATCGCGTCGAATCCATTAAAGTTATGTAAATTCTGGAAAATATTAGTGCATACGAATGTTGCATAGTACCTTGTTGTAATAGTACCACGAAAAACCTTTTAGAAAAGCGGTTTTTTAATGTTCTTTGAGTTGTAAAAAAAATGCGTGTGTTGATACATAGTTAGAATCAAGAACGTTTGAATTTGAAGCAAAATACTATTTTTATTCTTAAATAGTAACAGACTTATGTTATAAAATAAATTTCTATGCAATTATATTATGTAATTGTATGTATTTGTACTTATAATTTAACTATATAATATAAATGTAGATTAAAATTAAATTTAATTGATTGAAATACCTGTATTTAAGATTGGGAAATAAATCTCATTATTACAGGGATTCGACAAAATAATGTACACACATTGCAATTTTTAAATTAAATCACATATTTTATAAGTTACTTAGATACAAGTAAAATGCCTTTAACGACTTGTAACATGTGTTACGACAAACATGTTCGAGCAGATATATTGTCTCTTATGCTATTATGTGGAACGCAGATTTCAAGTTTTGTACATTATTCTCGTAACAAGTTCATCCAATCCCTGTAACTATGAAAAATATTTCCCATTCTTAATGCAGTTATTTCCATAAATTAAATTTAGTTTTAATTTGTATTTGAATTCATAGAAGCAATTTTAGTTTATAACATAAGCATGTTATATGTTACAATTAAGAATAAAAATACCTGTTTCCTTATTGAACATTGTTGAACCTAACTATCAATACGTATTTTTTTTTTACATCTCTAGGAAAACTACAACTAGTAGGTGTGTAACAGTATAACTATCACCTGGAACCTCTTTCACACACGCGAGTTATAAAACTTAAAAACAAATTCATAAAACACAGCATTTACTTCTAATTAATACTTTAGTTGCCAAAATTGCCGATCTTCATTAACTTTCTTTTGCAAATTTAATCACATTAAAAATGGCCAGATAATTTATCCAACTCCCACTCTCTCTAAAACTTTTTTTATTACAGTATATGTACATAATCATTTCTAGCCTCCGTGGACCTTTAACAGGGCCAGTTACACCTGGAATTATCTCTATTTTCTTTTTAAATGTGCATTAATTTTTTGGTTTTTTAAATTTTGAATGTAATTTTAACTGGAATTTTTGTGATGAAATTTGGTTTAATTTCATTATTGATTTAATTCGTTTAGTTTCTGCACTACAAATTAAGTAATTTAAATTATCTAATAAGTTAAATGCTCAATAAAAACATTCTGTAATTGATTTTTTTCTATTTATTGCACATAATTTTTATTTTAAAAATAAAACATTAATTGTTTATTAAATGATACAAATATCAGTTATGTAAAACAAAAACTCATTAATGTCCATAATTAGTAATAATAAATTAGCAGAAAAAACTATTAACATTGGAATAAACTCTATTTTCATTGGAAAATTAATTTTTTTTAAATTAAAAACAATTTTATTTAAAAATAATTTTAATTAAATTAATATTAATTAAAAATATATAAATAAAATTTGCGACCCACCCCCAGAATTTCTTTTCTAGTCGCACCCTAGGTGACGGAAGGACATATAGCATTTTTAAAAGCTTCCACTTTTAACTTTATAAACGTTCTGTGGGAGCTGAAATAAATTTTCTAATGTAATTTTTTCGTGGTACTATTACAACAAGTTACTATGCAACATTCGTATGCACGAATATTTTCCAGAATTTACATAACTTTAATGGATTCGACGCGATAAGAAAAGCATTAGGAAGAGTGACATTCGCAAAACACAGCGGCCGCCTATCTCTCGCTCTCCCAGTCAGGTCGACTGACGTCACGCGGGGAGGGAAGGCCAGAGGCAGCGTTTTCAAGGGGCGGGGCTAAGCACAAACTTTGAAAATAAATTAAAAATAAACTAATGGTCGGATTGGAGGTAAAATTTATGTCGATGTTCTTAGAATCGCATGAAGTTTCATTTACAAATGGTATTTCGCTATTTCCCGACACATGTAAGTTCCCCATTATTTTAGCTTTTATCGCTTAAATAAGAAGTGTCATTTTTAATACCTTGAATAATCATGGTGTTTTTTTTTTGTCTATAAAGGAGTTTAATATTAAATATTTGTACTTTTATTCTTCAGAACTTTGTGAAAATAGCAAGATGGAACGATATAAACTTTCATGCTGTGAAATCATCTGTCGAACATTCTCATAAGTTTGTTGTAAAGCAAGTCAAAGCATTTGAGGTAAAATATCACTTAATCTGAATTATTTATCATTTCTGCATAGCTGACATATGGTACGCTACTCTGAAGGGAATATAATAGATTTTGTTTGTTTTGTTTGAATATCATCTGTTTCCTTCCTACCATTAGGGAACAAAAGATAAGATTTTGGCCCATAGACCATAGTAATCTGAATAAGAACTTTTGACATGAAAAAACAAAAGCTAAATTATATTAATGACTGAAAGTTTTGACCCTAACTTTTTGATTTATTAACGACATTGTGTTGGTTTTTAATTTATGCCTTTTGGTTTGAATTAAGTTGAGTAATTAATCTAACTTTGACTAAGTAACTGTAATGAAGATTTGCCTAACTAATTAATCAAATATTAATTGCTCGTCATTGCCCAAGAATTAATAGAGTGTACCAAAATTGTCTATCATCTATGATTGCAATTTCTTATACATATCTCCAAAATGTATCCTTGTGCCAATAACTTAAATGCTCGGCTAATTGAGCCAGCTGTCATATGTTTCCTTTAGAAAGATATTTGAATAATGATTTAATGATTGGTGTTATTCATAACAAATATATCTTTTTTTATTTACTTTAGGATGCTCTGAAAATTCCTGCTAAACAAGTTTTTGCCCTTCCTTCAAAGAAAGACTTAGAAAATGATGAGTCACTGCAATGGATTTTGGAAATAAATAAAGAGCACTTTCTGTCTAAAGACCAAATAGTAATTAACAACAAATTATCATAATTTATATTTTATTTTTTAAAATTAGATTCTAATTTAGTTAAACTATTCTTTTTTTTTTAATTTTAGGTACAAGAAGCTTTTAGTACCAAACCTGGGACATTCCTTGAAAAAGTTCCACGATTTGATGCAAAGATCAGAAAATTTTCAAGAAAGTTTTCTAAATCCTTACCTGTTATTAATCATATTAACACTCTAAATGAATTTGCTGGTAAGTACTCTATATTTCATAAATATATGCTGGATTATTAACTTTACTACAGCTTTACAAAAAAAATGTTTTTTGTGTAAAATGTTTTACAATTTTTTTTAACTGCTTTTCAATGTAGGTACTGTGATGGAATCTCTTCAAAGTGTTATAAGTGATTCTGGGAAAGTAAGTAAAGATTTTTTAAATTAAATATAAAATTTTAGACATAAATTACCCTGTATTAAAACAACAATAATTAATTTAATAAAATAAAATAATGTATATAAATGCTTTGTTAGTTAGTGCACACACAGGTACCAAAATAATTTCAGAACTGTATTCTTATAATACAAAGGAAAATTTTCTTCGTGTACCTGAACAATGGTTAAAAATTCAATGCTTTAAGTGTTTCAATCCCCTTATATGTATATATTTTTTAGAAAATGTGCACCAGATCTCAAGATAAAAAACAAGCTTTACTACTAATTCAGAAAAAGAAGCAAATGCTGTCTACATTATTTAAAAACTTGAGAGTCATTGGTAAGTTGTCCATTTTCAGTAAAAAAAATTCAGTTATTCAGGGTGTGGAATAAAAAAAATAAGTTCTTAAGTTTAAAAGAAATTTATGGTACAGCCTGTATTGTTATTGGTAGGGAATAAAATAAATGTACATCTTATATAAATGATTTTTTTTTTCAGGATTATCATACAGACAAGGAATGATCTATGCCAAAAACAAAAATGAAAACGACATTCTGATAGTTTCAGCTTTTGATCCCAAATACTTACAAATTGTAAAATTTGATAGGCAAGTTTCATATAAATATTATACTTGATAAAGATTCCATGTTGCTAAACATTTTTGAAATTGCAATGTACTAAAATAAAAATGAACCAATCTTTGTTCATTAAATCTCCAAATAAATTTCCAAAATTTCTTGATTACATATTTTTTATATATTCAAACACACACATAAATTAAGGAATATTCAGTATAATATCCACTTAATAATTATTATTTAAACTGACCCTACTTTTTTAACCCTAAAAAGACCTTTGCAACAAAACAAATTGCTTGAAGTGTACCTGAAATCTAAGTCCCTTCAATCAAAGAAAATCGTATTTTTAAAAAATTCTCACTGTCTTATTCAATAAATACAAACTGTTTAATACACCAGCTATAGCAGGTTTCATTAAATTTATTATTCGGCAACTATATAATATATAAATTATTACAATGAAACTGCTTTTAAATTATCTCTTTTTATCTCACAATATCCAGGGAATTCGGTGAACTACTTTCAAAGGTATCTCAAGACACCAGTCATTATTTCTACAAAAGTATTGCTCAATATTCCCTCTTGTATAAGTATATGGAATCTCCAAGCAAAGTATGTATTTTCTTGTACATTAACCATATGTACTGTATTACACTTTTTTAAATTATGAAATATTAATTTGTAACCACACATTGTTTGATTTCGATTAGATTACAAAAATTAATTCTATAGTTAGCTGCTTATGAAGTGTCCTGTGTAAACATGTTCCAAATATTATGTGTATCTACCGTATATCTCTGTTTTGGTTGCCAATAGCCCTTACCTGGTCTATCCAGAATGTGAGACTTCAAGTTTCTTCCCCCATCCTCGCTGGTTTCTGGAAACGGGGGTCATCGCTTCAAACTAACGCGGTTCTGTTGTGGTTAACAATCCGAACAGTTCAAACCCAAGTAGGGTGGGGAAAAAAACATGCTCACGCCGTTTCGAAGAAAACCACATGCAGGGATGGGGGAGGAAAATGTTTTCGAGGCTCGCATTCTGGATAGACAAGGTATAATGTAGCTGTAGTGTGACGATTAATTCTCCACTCTCACTGTGTTGATTGATATATGTAGTTGGTTCATCGACCAAAATTTAACTCTGTTTTAATAGTTTTAAAACTTATTCATTTTAGGATCTATCCCTGGACATTATACATAGAATACAAGGATACAGTGGTAACTTGTTAAAGTATATTATTGATCAACGAGAGGAGCTGGTCACAGCTTCTAAAACAGTTGATGAAATGGGGTAGGCTTATCATATATTTAAAACTCTAAATTTATTTAAAAATTGTATCTTAGGTTGAATGTATCTTTGCGTTTATTTATAGCCTCTGTAAGGAGCTTTAACAGAGCCAATTATGCCTTGTAATTTAGAACCCTAGTCTTCTATTTTTTCAGTACGTAATATATATAATTTTTGTATTCTAGCGCCTTCGTAAACATGTTGTCTGCTCTTAAAGAAGAAAAATTCACTTCTAAAATTGTTGCCATTCCTCCACAAGGTGATATCTCTCGACATGAGGCAAGTTTTTTTTTATATACTGTTACATTGAGATCAATATTTAGATTGTAAACCATTTTTGGCCCTTAAATTTGTGCTATCAGTGCAAAAAAAATAACAAAACTAAAACTTTGTTTAGTTTATCATTAACCTATTAATAAAACTTTCAAAGCAATAGGAAGCTTTGAAAAAAAATATCCTCAACTACTTAATTTGTAAGTTGATAAATTTTATATTTAAAATCGAATGATTGGTCCAACAGAAATTTTTAAATACAAATGTATAATCATAATAATTTGTTTCAGGACTTGCTGAATAACTTGATGGTGCAATACATGACTCTCCTCAACCAATTCGGAACTTTAATGGAATGCGCTCCTGTTCAAATCGAAGACATCTTCTCTGCTCTTCCCTTCAAAGCAGGTGTATTCTTCCTACCAACCAAAAACACATCTCTGTGGAACACTATTATGGGGAACATTTTCGAGTGCTCCAAAGCCCTGAAGGAAAGCTTCAATGTGATATCCGCGTCTAGTCAAACCCCTGCCAAACTCCTCACTTGGGCTAAGTTTTCCAGAATCACCGAAGACTTTAAGAGACTGGCGATACTGATCACGAAGACGGTCCAGGCTTTTGAGCTCCAGAGGCCTAGGTACCAATCCATTACTTTGAAGGACTTGTACGAGCTCTTGAAAAAAGTCACAGAACAGTCAAATAAGGTTCTTAATTACAATCAGTTTGTTCTTCAGACAAAGGTTGATGAAGTTGCTGAAGAGAAGAATGATAGGCTGGTTGGAACCGTTCAAAGACTCACCAAAGAGGTTTTGCTGGTGTTCCAAGACATTATGAAGTCTGTATCGGAAGAGGTTGATGACGAGGAATCTTCTGTGGATGTGTATCCAGAAAGCTTGTTCACGGTTAAAATATCACAGTATTTGACTAAGTTTGTGGAAATGCTGCGTTTAGAAAAAGTTCTTAAATTAATGCAGAAGACAAAAAGGATAATTCAACATTCCTCCAAAACCGTTGAGGACATCAGATCTATTGATGCAAGCATAAGGTTTGTTGATTTGTTATTGTTTCAATAATAAATGTTTTTGCATGTAATAATATCCAGGAAATCTGTTTAATTATCTGCTGTAAATTATAATTTTGAACTAAATATTGAACATATAGAACCTGTAATTTTCTTCTTATGGAACAAATATTTGAATATTTTTAAGCTTATCGAACTACAATGCATTTCTTGTTTTTAGCTCTTTTATTCATATTGTTACAACAAAATGATATTGTCAAAATATTTAATTTATTTAAAAAAAATTGATTGAGTTAAGCCTTATATTTGCAGTTTTGAAATAAACTTATGTATTAAACTTATTTTTTCTTATGTTTTTTTAGGTTGTTGGCTAATTTAACACCATTCTTAAACCAATACTTCCAACTGGTTAAAGTTTCTTTAGCAGCTAATGTGGGAATGCATCGAACATCCTGTAAATTTTTATCAATTCTCCTTGAAGTGTTTAATATATTGGCCACAAAGGTAGGATTCAATATATAAGTATATAAGATAGCCATATCTATTACCTTTCCTATTTGAAATTTTTTTATGTTTAAAAACTTATAATATTTTTTAATCTCTAGTATATGTTTTTAATTTTTTCTTTTAGTTCTGTGTATTTTTATATCCTATATCTGCCAATATCTAATAACTTACTGGATTTAAAGTTTAGTCATGCATTTGGAAGGAAAAACATACTTTTTTTGCTAATCACAAAATTATAATCAACTCATTTTTTTTTAATAGTTGTTTACTGCTATTTTGTAAAAAATCATATTTACTCCTTCTAATTTCAAGTCCAATCTAAATTTCAACAACATGCCTTTTTTTAGCATAAATAACTCAGCTGTTTCATTTAAAATGAAATTATTTTTAATGTAATTGTTTTTATGAGTAATTAAGAAGTTACCTTCAAAACTAAAACCCCAAAATAATTCAAGTAATTATTTGTCAATTGCTTTATAATTTATTTTCAAATAATATATTAATGAAATATTTTTTTAAAATTCTATTTTAGGGTTTCTGTATTCCTGCAGAACTTAAAGAGGAAGCCGAGAAATCTGGTGCCACCAAATTTGAAGACATTGAAGGAGGGGGCCTTGGTGAGGGGGAAGGAGCCAATGACGTCAGCGATAAAATAGAAAGTGAAGATCAGCTGGAAGACACCTTCAAAGAGGGGCAGGAGAAAGAGGAAAATAAGGAAGAACAATCAGATATCAAGGTGAGTAATCTATACATTTTATATAATTTATAACAGGGTGGTAACAGAACCTGGAAATCAGGGAATTCTCAGGGAACTTTTTAATTCTGGAAATATCAGGGAATTTTTCAAATTTTGCTAAATATCAGGGAATATTTCCATTTCGGATTATTTAAACAGTAGGTTGTTCTTGCGATCACTATACTAGCGGACACTTCTTGATCAAAAGAAAATATTCTGGTTGTTCCGATTGGCCTGAACCAGAGTTACAAAAGTAAACTCGACTCTCTTCCTATCATGGCATTCCTATTCAGAGGCAAAAAACTGTCAATTATTATCAAACGCCTCAAATATTCTCCCAAGTCCCAACGCTGTGTACGATGTCCCCCTTAACGGTTGCGTTAGGTGTCAGCTCATCACTTGATTGTGGTTCTAAATTACGACGCCCGTCGCCAATAGACCTCGTGTAGCTCTAGTATGCAGGGGTCGTAGTTGTCCTGATTTTCCTGAAATTCCTGAAAAAAAAATTGTGTCCTGAATTGTCCTTAATTTTCACACATCGTCCTGAAATTCCTGAAATTTTTTAAAAAGTACTAACAAACATAATTTCATACCTTCCAACTACTACGAATTGTCCGTAGTTTCTACGGACGAGGGTATCAAACTACGGAGTTAAGGAAACGCAGACAAAACTACGGATAAGCTTCCTTATTTCCAGCAAAATTTATTTTTGAGATTTGTTTTGCCTTGATATTGGTGACTTTTTAGCATTTAATGAAAAATATCGGTTCTTCGGCCTTGAAAAACAATTCCGATGGTTTTAATAGGATTTTTTTTAAAAAATCCAAACAATGGTTTCTGGAAATAAAAGGCTCAAATTCTTATCAAAGTTTTTTTTATTCGTGCGGGAACTAAACTTAACCTACCCACGATGACGTTTGCTAAGTAGCCGCGTGATCGCTGTAGGTTAGTGTTCCTAGTTTTAGGTATGATCAGTAGATCAGATTTGTCAACCAGCCTCAGCGCCTAGTAATATTTGCTAGTTTGCCATAGGACTTGCCATTTTGTCTTGGGATTTTTTTTGAAATATTTTTTTTCTGAAAAAATCGATTATCCAAACCACAACTCCTCGTAATATTTACTAGTATTTTATAGCGTAATCGTCGTAGGATCATGTACCGTTTCTTTCTTTGTTTTAGTTCAGGGCGGATCAGTCAACCAAATTTTAGGCACTTTCAAAAATTACGATGGCCTGTGATTGATGTCAAGGCCCGCTACTTAGGATTTTTTTGTTGTTGCTGAGTGAATTCTATTGTGTTTTTAATTGAAACTAAAGATAAGGTCTGCCATACAAAAAATGGAGGTTTCTGTTTAACGTAAAATAGCACTAAAGTGCTCATTAGCCAAGAATTAACAATAAAACATATTTAATAAAAAAGTTATTAAATTCGGTATGTTCGCGGGGAAATCGATTTTTTTTGTTTGATTTCCCAAGAAATGACCGACTTTGGTATTTTGTTCTTTCCTCATCATCAATAGGCCGATAGAAACGAGAAATAACCTGCCCCTGTGAACCCTCTCCCATGTAATTTTTCAGCAAAACAAATATGTTTTGATACGTTTACAGGGCTGCCGCTGGAGACTATTTTTAGCCTACTAAAGCGATTATTTTGAAGGGAAGGAGACTTTTTTGAGAAAATTTGAGTGTTAAAATCTACTATTTCTGTGTAAACATCTACTTTTTTCAACCATCGGCGGCTATTTTAGCATTTTTTTTGTTTTTATTCCTCCTGTGTAAAAAAAAAACAGGAGTAAGACAAAAACATTATCTCTCGGTCGGTATTTTCAAAATCGGATATCAAAATTTTCTCAACGCGATTGCCAATGCAAGTGAAACCGCAAGTGATATCTATTCTTGGTTACATAATATAATGATATTATTAAACCTATACTTCTAAACATAGCACTTAAAATAGTGGTTGTCTTTTACACTGAGACCCAAAATTTTACACGACATTAACGCAACCGAAAAAAACTTCTATTCTCGGTATATATCAATGAAAACTACACTCAAATTTAAATAAAAAGCAAGTTTAAATATTTAATTTTAATAATAAAGGTAAAAAATTTAATTAAAATTTGAAGATTAATTAAGATTAGGATACACTAAGCTTTCTTCAAATATCGGCCAACGGCCAGTGTAATCCTCCAGGTCATCTTCTCCTGACCAAAAGTCTAATAAATGCTCTTGATCTACTTATTTTGCTGCCTAGTAATTTTCACGAAATCCACCTAAGACGTCGCATTACCTCGTAATGATTGACAGTTCTCTGGCTCTATGTGATCGGAAGACTGTTCGTTATTTACATAGCTCCTGTTCAATCTAAGTTGGGCCAACCAGAATATTTTCTTCTGATCAAGTATCCGTGCGTCATGAGCTTGTGATAACAAGACCTAGCTAGAATGTTATAAAATATTTTGGTTTATCTCTTAGAAACTTTTTTTAAGCATTTTTATTACTTTGGCCTATACTGGGATTGATTTCTAATTTTTGACAGGTTTTAGCTTCACATACAAAAAATTAAGAGTCAGCTTAGATACGATTTCAGTATTCAGATATTATACTGGTAGTAATTTGTAGGTTTTTTTTAATTTTCCTGAATTTTTTTTAAATAGTACTTTAGTAAAGCTTGATTTTTCCCCCCCTAACAAGTGTATGAACCGTGTATAGCAGTGTCATTAAAACCGTTGCTTGAAATTCTACTGCATTTTATTGCATAAATAATGTCCTGAAAATGTCCTGATTTTTTCTTAAATGTTTGTCCTGAAATTTTGAATTGTCCCACTACGACCCCTGTAGTATGACAATAGTTCAAACTAAAGTAATCGTAGTATCAGGGAATTTTTTATGAAAGTATCAGGGAAATCATGGAAATATTAGGGAACTTTTTTTTAAGGATTTTGTTACCACCCTGATTAAGCTTAGGGGCTGGCGAGTCCAGTTGGTTAAGGCGCTCACCTTGCATACCAAAGGTCCTAGGTTCGGGCATTGCCAAAATAACTGCCGACCTATAAATGGCTTGTGCAGCCAAAAAATGCCTGACTAATTATACCCCATGTAGAGGAAGTGCATGTTGAATATGCTCCTAAGTCCTGCTGCCATGTGCAATGTTGTCCTTAAAAACTGTGTTGGGTGCCTATTTGGATGTCGACTTTTCACTGGACTGTGGTTCTAAATTACGACGCCTGTCACCAATAGCTCTCATGTAGCTCTAGTGTGAGGATAATTTAATCTAACCTAAATAAATAAGCATAAGTAAATTTGAGATATTATCAAATCAAAGTTATTTTCAACAAATCCTAAAAAATTCTTTTTGAACTGCAAAAAAAAATCTATTGTTATTTTGACAGCTCTGTTCCCACTATCTTTTTTTTTAATGTTGGTATATTTTTTAAAGGCACTGCTTGGTTGCCTTTTCTTTTAAGAAGTATCTCAGGTCATTATAAAAAGCATTACAGACATGTTCTATGTTTCTATGATAATGATACATTCTACATTTTATTTGATGTAGGAAACAATGATGATATTTTGTAAATAGTTATGGCTTGCTAAAAGCTGCTTTATTGACACTCTAAAAGTGTGTGTGTGTAAGATTTCGTCTTTCTGAAATCCTTAACATTCCGCCATGGAAATGAGGAAACATTTATGGTTGTTTTCTTTGTATACATTTGAAATATAATTTTTTTTAAATATCAAATTAAATTATATAGTTATTGCTGGAAAATCTGGTGCTTAAATTGCAGTAAAAGCCAGGTCTAACTCTCAGAAGGTTAAATTTTTTTTTATTAAATTGCATTTTTATATTAAATATGTATCTGCCTCTAATTCATTTCCTCTTACCAGAATAAAGAGCATGACATTTTATGTGGATTTTAGAGCAACTCTACTAAACTAGTTATGAACCCTTAGTAATTTGTATTAGTAAACTTGTTACTTTATGTCTAATGACTACACATCTAATTAACTTCCTTTCACCAGAACGAAGAGCATGGCATTGAAATGTCTGAGGACTTTGAGGGCAAGAGCTACAACCCAGAAGGAGAAGATGAGAATGAAGACAAAGAGGCGGAAAGCGAAGAAGAGGATCCTGATCTTGATAAACAGATGGGAGATGTGGATGCGGAGGATGCAGAGAAATTAGATGAGAAGGTGGGTTACAATATTATTTTGAAATTTTTTATGCTTTTAACACACACACATTACAAATTTTTTATTGGGGACATCTATTATTGTTTGGTTTTTCTTGAACTTTTGGACACAACTGGGAACTACCATACACCCTTAAAAATGTTAACTGGCTGAATTTAGGCTTCTAGATGTTAAAGTATTATATTGAAAGAATCTTAGGCAGCATCTTACTACCTATTTTATTACAAGATAAAAAAAATTCAAAAATGAATTTGGTTATCAGCAATATGTATAATTGAAAATGAATGAATTTTTAAAAAAAAATTATTCTCTTGTAATCAAGATATGTGGTAAGATGCTAACTTTAACAAAGTCCTTTGTATTTTGAATATTTAGTAAGCATTTGAAAAACAATATGTAAAGATTCAATTAAATAAATTTTATTTCAATTTTAATCTTCCAATTCTTAGTCTACTTTTTTTTTTAACTTGAAAGAGTTTTTTTTTTTAAAAATAGATAGTAGTCATTGACATTGTGGAGATGTTGGTCACTCAACCCACCTTGCATGAGAGTGGTTCTAGGTGACTGTTACTGTAAAAAACCCTATTCCTATAGTATTTCTGTAAGAATATAAGTAAATATTAAAGTAACAGGAAAGTAGGCTATTTTAGTTTCATAGAACTTATCTACTTAACTTTTCAACCTTCTTTTCATCGCAGGTCTGGGGCAGTGACTCGGAAGATGAAGACGAAGAACTCAACGAAGATGATGATGCCACAGGGGGAGTCACTGACGACAAATCTTCAGAGATGGTCGCCAAAGAGGGCCAAGAAAGAGAAATGGATGACCGAAAGAACAAAGACAAGGGTCAGAAGCAAGAAGATTCTTTGCAGGATTCGCAGACGGATGACTACCAAGGAGAGGTGCCTGATCCTATGATAGATGCGCCACAGGATGAGGTGGGTTGTTTGGATTATCCCTCTGAGGGATACAGACGTATAAAACTGTCACCTGACTGTCAGGTTTTCAAACTATGGGAAAGCCATTTATAACCCTTTACTACAAAATATATTTTTAAGAATTTAAATTTGCAGTTACATTTTTGTATTTAAATCTCATGCAGTGAAAATAAGTTTACACTTCAGCCAATTTGCTTCTCCTTCAGAGGGTTATTGTAGTCAATGCTATACATGTAAAAGTAGCATTGGGTATGCTGTACATAAATAATAAAGATGTGGAGGTATACTCAACTAATTGATACTTTAACCCTCTGAGTGAGCGATAAGCAAATTGACTGAAGTGTAATCTTGTTTTTACAGTATAATATTAAAACGTTATTTTTTTTTACCTTGAAAAATGTAGTTCTTTTTAAAATTATATTTCTATAGCAGATCATTAAAAATGACTCCATATTTCAAATTTTAAAATTTAGTAAACTAATTAAACATTTAAAAATACTTATGTGTGTTGCTGGGAAACCTGACAGTCAACAGGTTTATATATCTGTATACCTCAAAGAGTTAAAGGAAGATGAAAAATATACATAAGAAATGCAGAAAATATTTATAAGCATTGTTTATTTTTCTGAAAATATATCCCATATAACAGAGCAAGGCAAAGTTTTGTCACTTTTTTTGAAAAAACTCAAATAAAATATCAAAGTTTGTATAAACAAAATCATGGGGCATTCACTTTTTTCAACAACAAAAAATCTGTAAGCTATTTTTTGAAACAAACCAGAGGGTATACACTATGTACCCTCCAATACAGCCCTGATTATAAACACAGGGATTTAAAACGATTCTTAATTATAAAACAATTTTAGGCCCACAAGAAGCATTTTATTTTATGTTTAAATACATTCCTGAAAAAGACTTAATTTTGCCTTGAAAATAAATAATGTCCCTTAGTTACTGAGCCATTTAATAACTCAGTCCCAGTTTAGTTACAGTTCTATTCTAACCTTCACCTGGCTTATCTTAATTTGTCAATGCGTTAAAGTTGCGATTTTACTACAGCTTAGTTTGAAAGTAGTAAATTTATAATTAGTATTTTAGATTTATCATACTGTATTACAGAGTATTAATTTCAATTTATTTAAAAAAAATTCTTTTTATTATGACTGATTCGTAGCCTGAAGTAGTAGAGCTACCTGATGACATGGAAATAAATGATGATGAAAAAGAAGGAAATGAGGACAATGATGATACTCTGGAAATAAATTGTGATCCAACTGAACAATTGGATTCAGAAGGTACTTTTTTATTTTATATAACAGTTATGGACTTTAAGTTGATATGTGTGAGTCAATATTATTGGTGCCTTAAGTTACTGTTCTGATGTGGAACTCAAAGCTTACGTTGCAGCTTTCAAGTGAACTAATATGGATGTACTCATCATTACTAATTTAGCTATATGTCCTCAGTTTAAATGCATTGCATTTTGTTATGCAAGTTTCCTTTTACTTTATAATGCACAAGATACAAGTTTTGTATAAAGTTAAATGTACTAAATTTCATATGCTTATAATATTTTATTAACATACAGTGCAAAAGTTAGTTAGTGTGTTTATTTTTTCAATGTCTTCATGGAATAAAAATAACCCATTGTTTCTTGAAATCCTTTTTTAATGCATAAAGCCAATAATGTGAAAAGCTTTAACTATTTCAACCCTAGCATCCTATTATTAGTTCAAACCTTTACAGTACTCTGCATGGCTAATTTTTAAGAATTGTAACTTAAAATATAATATTTTTACGAAACATTATGTGGGTATGCTATTCTTTCATTTTTGCTCATCATAGTGGCCCTAACTCCATAACATGGGAAGGACTGAGGAGACCAGTCAGTAAGGCTCTTGCCTTTTATGAGAAAGGTCCCAGGTTCCGGTCCGGGCATTGCCAAAATAACTGCCGACCTGAAACGGTCTAAATAGCCAAAACCTCCAACGAATAATACCCTGTGTAGAGGGGTTGCCAATTTAATGTGCTCCAAAGTCCTGCATGCAATGTAGCTTCTAAAAGTTTTGCTGGGTGCCTACTCTGGTATCAGCTGATCACTTGACTGTGGTTCAAAATTACGACACTCTCGTCAGAGTTTTCCTCTAATTTTTTAAGGGTTTAATCAAATACAATTTTTTTTATCTAGCAGAGGGATCAGACCAAGAGGCCAAAGAGGAAGAAGCAATGGACGCCGAAAATGAAAACTCAGAGAACCCAGCCAATAAAGCTGAAGAGGAATCTGAAGATGAGATGAATAGTGCAAATGCAGCTGAACCAGCCTCAGAAGATGAGAATGCACAGGAAGATGGCAATGGTAAGGATATTTTTATAAAAACAAGAAAGAGTAGTATCAAGGTTTGAAAGGGCTTGCAAATCTTAAGGAACTTTATTGATATATGCACCAGGTTAATAAATAAAAAATTGATCATAGTTTTTCTAATTTTATTTAGTTTATTATAGTTTAAATAAAACAAATTTATTTTGATTTATGATTAAAAATTAAAGCATAGAAATATATGTACATTCATGAAAATGAAATCTAAATCTATTAAAAACATTGTCATTCAAACAGTACTGATAAATATCAAAGTATCCTGTAACTCCTTTCATAGTACCTTTATAAAATTAGGGCCACACAGATAAAGAAAAAAATTGTGTTGTGGCAGTCATTGCTTTAACCCTCTGAACGGCCCTGGAATCGGCAAATATATCTGGTTGTTTTCTCTGCATAAATTAATTTTTTTTAATAACACATTATGTTAAAAATTGAAAGTTAGGTTTTATTTTTGAACAGGTGGTCTTAAAATCCTTTCCCAGCTAAAAAATAAATTAAAAATATTAATGAAAATTCATTACTTATACAATTTTAAAATTTATTGTTATTGCTGAAAAAACAGCGTTTAAGTACCGAAAAAGCCGGGTCTCACGCTCAGAAGGTTTGTCTATAAGTTTTATATGACAACCTCCATCATACAATTTCACTGTTCCTTCTAGACACCAAACTGCCCACCCACACCCCAACCTTTGAACCTCAGGCCCAGCCTGCCGGCGACCAGTCCAAAAGTAAGTCCAAAGACCCTGTCCAGGAAGAAGCCAGCATGGACTGGGAAAATGGTGCCCTGCCACCAGAAGACCAGCATAGGGAAGGCCAGGCTGATGCCAAGGATGCTTACGATCAAGGTAAGTCTAATGATAGAGCTCGTTTTGTAATGTAAAAGGTCAGTAAGGTATCTTAAGGTGGTTGTGTGTAGCGATGATTATCCAAGGTTTATAATTTGGTTTCACATTATTTCTTCCTGTCTCTATCATGTAAAACATTTGAGCATTTTGATCTACATGAGAACACATCTGGTTAAAAATATTGTTTTCCTTTTAATTGCTGTTGTTCAAACTGTTATTGCTTATAGTTGAGTAAATTAAAGTTTATAAATGAATACATTTTATAAATCTTAGTTCTTATAAACAAACATTCAGTAAAGCTGTTTTTCGTTTGTGCTCATTATAGTCATTTTACAATATAATTATACATTTTTTACCAGCAATATTATGCAACCCAGCATGATAGATAACCATTCCAAACAATTGGTGTTAAAGCCTTCTTAAACGGATACCAGCAAGTTCTCTCCCCGCACTTTTACGAAGTCAACCAATGATCTTAGAATAACTCAAAAGTGCTCTTGCGACAGGAATAAAACTTACAAAATTATATATTTCTAAAAGAATAAACTCACACGATTTCTTTGAACCTTTTTTTCCATGTTTTTATTTTTCACAATCGCTACTGATGCCTCCGCCAACGTGCAAACTTATTTTAAAATAAAATTAATTATGCAATCAAATAAACCAAACATTGTTGGCTTGCGACAATTGGCTTTGAGTCTCTAGCACTGCTGGGACAATCCCTGAGCTTGTTAGAAGCTGGACAGCTAATCATGACAATCGAACAATTTTGCATTAGTCCTGCTGCAGTATTATTGACAAAAACAAATTGGGACTACTATGTTATTTAATCTTGTTTACTATGTTACTAAACATAAACATTTCTCACAGGAACAGGCCATGAAGGCCAAACCTCAACTTCTAGTCGTAAACCCACCGAAGACCAGACACAGCACAAACCTAAACTGAAATCGCCTTCCGAAAACCGAACCCTTGATGACGACCCTAACACAGCCAACATCAAACATCGCCCCATTGCTGACAAGCAAAGCCGACAGAAATCTCAAGGTCAACCAGAGGACAATGATGGTAATATATATTATTTATTTTTAAGTGTATTTCATACCAATAGATGACACTACTTGTAAAGTGTGTTAAACATAGGAGTGATTTTAATAGCTTGCTGTGTTTCTTTAACAAAATTCAAGCCGACAACTTGTTGAACCTGTTATAAATGATTATTATTAAATGGTTTTTCCACGACTTGCATTTTCTGTGCTCGTCATACCATTATTGCAGGCCTCGGAACTAGTCTCTTTTCTTGCTATTAGTATCTATTTTTTTTAAGTGTCTCTAAAAGTATCTTTTTTCAGGCCAAAGTCTCTAAAGTCTCTTTTTTTCACCAGCGCGGCTAACTTTCGCCGAGATTTCACAAGAACATTATTGGCAAATTAAGAACTTTTTTTCTTCCATGCAATTACATATCTTTCAATTTTCCAGCGGTGATGTTACGACTCAAAGCTGCGGGATTGCAGCGTTTTGTTTTGTATTTTTCAACAAGTGCTCGTAATGACATCCGTGTCCAGCCAACTTGTAAAATCTGGAAAGTCAGGAATTGTACTTGGATTTTTTAGCGCCGGGAAAATCAGGAATTATGCTTGAATTTGTTGAAATTCTGGTGTGCGCCGGGAAATTTCGCCATTATCTGCAAGTTTTGAATCATATAGATTTATGAAGATAAGCTTTTTGTATTGTTTATTTCAAGGTTTAGCGATCAGCCAATTTAAATAAAAATTCCCCCATTGTAAATTTCAGATTTGCTGGTTTCAAGAGTTCTCTATTTTTCCACAAATGTCCAATTCCTTCAAAGTTACAAGATTTGTCTTTTACTCTTACGATTTATAATTTTGAATTAATTGAAGTTATTTGTTATGTAGGTTTTTATGGTTCTCGGTTTGTTTGCTGATTTTCAAAGATTCTCGATTTTCCGTCTTTGCAGTTAGCCTAGATTTATTATTTGGGCGTAATTTAAGATTATGTGATATGCTAATTTTTTTGGTTTATTTTCAATAGTCTTCAATTTTCCGATTTTTGAAGATGCACAATTTACACATTTTCAGTTACGCGATTTAAATATTGCTTATTTGGATTTTGTCGTTTTTACTGATATTTGAGGATTTTTTTATATTCAAGGTTTCACGATTAACTATCTTCGAGTTTTGTTGTAACTTGTCTATTTGTAAGGATAAATGAGTTTTTGACTTCAAAGTTTTGAATTGCAGTACAAAACAACAAGTTTAAATTATAAATTTTATTAATAAATATAAAAATTCAATTAAAATTTGAAGATGAATTTCGATTTGATTACACTAAGATGTCTTCGAATATAAGTTACTGGCCAGTACAATCCAATAATGCTTCCCAATTTGCTTATTTTGCTGACTAGTAATTTTCATGAAATCCACCGATGAGGTCGCATTGCTTCATAATGATTGACAGTTTTTTGCCTATGCTGATCGGAAGTGCGTCTCGTTACTTTTGTAACTCCGGTTCAGGACAAGTCAGACCAACCATAATATTTTCCGCTGGTCAAGTGTTCGTGAGTTATGTGACCTTGTTATGTATAACAAGAAGAGCTTGATTTTTTTTTAATTTTTAAACTTATTTTTGCCATTTTTTCTTCTTCGGCTTATATTGTGGTTTTTGATTTTAGACAGGTTTAAGTTTTAAAAAAAAATCTGAATATCGCCAAAATTCAAAAGTGTCCGGATTATAGAACATTATGTGTGTTTGGTCCTGAACTGTATTAGCCAATTTCCGAAAATTCGCTACATTGCTGATGTTTAGTTGTACGTTTTATAAATTCGTAATTTATGGATTTTCATGGAGTCGTTAATTGCAATTTCTGATGAAAGTTTTTTTTTTCTGAAATGGTTTGCAAAACGCTGATTACTATAGTCTACTTTTAGTCTCTATTTTTTTATTTAAAAGTATCTTTTGTCTACTTTTTTTCGAGCATTCCTAATTCTGAGGCCTGTTATTGTCAAAATCACTTTTACGGCAACGTTTGAGATAACGATTTTGGATGTGGAAAAAATATTTTTTTTGTCAAACTTTTCCTTTTAAGCATGAGTGACCAAGACTTACATTTTCTATTCTTGTCAAATTATCATTGTCATACTCAATTTTAAAACATTTAGTGTCGGCACAACAACTTTTTTCTGTCAACATCCTCATATTTGTTGATCTGAGGCACAACTTGTTGAGTCGCCTCTGTTTTAATGCCCCTCTCTATGGGCAAAACTGTGTGTGCTTACCTACCAAGCACCACAAACAAAAAGTCACGCAAAATAAACCTAATTTAAGACAAAAAATATAATTCAATGTTTGTGCTAAAGCTGCAAATCATATAAAATATATAAGCCATAAGAAACACCCCTCTGTCCTCCTTGACAAAGTAGCTCAAACAGAGTGATCCTTTTGATTTTTATTATTACCTACCAAGAGTGTTTTCATTACGTTATATGGGCACAGCAAGATTGAACATACTTATAAAAAAAATTTAACCATATTATGTATACCTTATTAGTAAAGGGTCTATATATATATTCTCAATATTTCAACATTCGAAATTTGAATTTTTCTTACCAAGTGCAAATATTCAAACGTGTTTAAAATATCTTCTTTGCAATAATAATAATAATATAACACATCATGCAAGCCAAATTCATTTTATTTTTGTTCCATCTACGCATTATTATTAACTGTCTATAATATCCTCAGATGGTGAAGCCGACGTATACGAACACGTAGAAAGCAAGGAAGATGGAACCACACAGGCTGTTGATATTGCCACTGAAGCTCAGGCTGCTATCAATCCTGTTGAAGCTAAAAATAACGGTGGTTACGATAGTGATGATGTCATTGAGTTGTCCAGTGATGAAGAAGTGGAACCACCGCCCATGAGGAACAATGTGAAGACTCAAGGGGATACTAGTCGAGAGGATAGAAGACAGAGGCCTGGAGAGAGAGGTTAGTGATTGGGTTTTAAGTTTTTGGTTAAGAATTTTAAGTTAGTAGGATTCTTCAAAATGGATTTTATATTTAAATTATGTGTCTAAGCTTTGTTTGATTTTTTGTGATCCATGTGTTTAAAATTAACGGGGAATGAGACTAAATGACCGTGGATCTCCAAACCATAGTGTTAATCCAGTGGAGAAAAATTATTTTTTTATCCACATTCTCTATTTTCTAATACATTCATTATTATCCGGCTGTATTGAATATTTTGTAAACTTTTTTTTATGTATGATAAATGTAGCTGACTTAAAGGTCTCTATAATAGGGTGGTCCGAAAAAACAAAATTTTCGAGTATCAACTTCAAATAACTATAAAGTGGGTTTGAATTTGAATAAAGGGCAAAAAAACATCTAAAAAAAAATTTTAAAAATATGTGTGGTTAATTTGCTTACAAAAATTTAAAATATACAAATTGAAAAATTTTATGTTTTTAAAAAACTATTGTATATAGCGTCTAACAAAAAATCAATTTAAACATAATAAAAATTTAAATTTATGAATATTTAACCAGCAAAACTCTTTAGTTTGTCTGTTTAAATGTGTCCAATAATCAATTTATCGGTTTAAAATAAAGTTTCTTTTATAATAAAGCGAGAATTAGAAGAAGCAAATCTGCCGTATATTTGTAAAGTCTAGACCGTCATGTGGTGCATGGCTCTTTAACCCTTATTATGATAGCTCCAAATAACAATGAAAAAAAATGAAAATTAGCTTTGAATGTGGATGAAAACATTTAAATTAATCTATATTTATCTTAAATAAAATAGGATTACAAAAATCTGGCATTTTAAAATGCTCAAGATTAACTTTAATGCTACGGATTATACCAAATTAATAAATTGGGATACATGAGAATTATATCCACCACCCATTCTGAGGAACGTTAGTAACATTTAAATGTTATCCCTTATTAAATTTTATACTGAGCTCTTTAGTAAAACCAAGAAGTTTCCTTGCCACACTCAATCACTCGAGAGATGTATTAAGCATGTTAAACAGTCAAGGTCTACTCTTTTGTCTAGAAGCCATATGGCAGAAATGTCACAAAAATCTACCTTTAAACGCATTCATATAAATTTCTATACATATTTATATAGTTGAATCTATGTTTATTAGTCTACACGACCAAAAAAATATGGTTGGTTGGGTATGGTGCGAGTGAAACTCGAATTGCAGTCACCTATCTCCCCGTAGTGAGTAATTGGTCATTTCAGAAAAAAAATTACAAAATTAAATGGTCAAAGAGCTGTATTAACAGGATTTCTTATAAGTTATTTCGATAAATATAGATTAATTTAAAAGTTTTCATCCACATTCAAAGCTGATTTTCCTTTTTTTCACTGTTATTTTTAGCCATCATAATAAGCGGTAAAGAGCCCGCACCACGCGACGGTCCAGACTTTCCAGGAACATATGGCCAATTTGCGGCTCAAATCGTTTTTATATTTAATAAATCTTTAATGTATTAAATTGTTTTTTGTGGGGTTGGCTGCATTGTAGCTAAGGTTTTGGGGGCTAGGAAAATCAGACAATTTTTTCAAATTTGCACATTTTAAATCTTTTGTGAGACAATTTTTCAAACAAAAACTTTAAAAAAAAAATTGTAATAACTGAAGTATTTCACACATAAAAATGCAATTTGGAAGCTAAATAGTTTATCTGGAAATTTTGGCTGATATTTCAAAGTTTGTCGTTTTTGCCTCTTTTTAAAAACTTTAAAGAATACTTTTAATACGCAACTTTTGAGCCCTATTTGAAGTTGATACTCGAAAATTTTGTTTTTTCGAACCACCCTACTCTATAACCTCACTTCAAAGAGTGGGATTATAGACACTTGTTAGTCAGCTTCATTTATCATATAACGAAAAACTATCTGTAAAAATATTCAATACAGCCAGAGAAATGTGAAATAGAATTTTTTTTTACATTGGATTTGCACAGAGGCACTTTAGTTTAGAGACTTCAGTCTCATTCGCCTCGAAGCAAAAGTATAGAGTCTCATATTTTCCAGAAAATTATAAGTTGCAATGATTACAATTTTATGTTAAATAGTTTATTTCTCATTAACTGTATCTTTAAGTTAATGTGTTTTAAAGAATAAAAAATATCTAAATTTTTTTTTTATCTTGGTTTAAGTTTATAATCATCTAACTAATTAATAAAAAGAACAATTATCTTACTTAACTAATATTCTACTTTTCCGAACCCAAATAGGCGAGAACGAAGAAGAAATCATGGAAATCGATGACGGCGAAATAGTGCGAACCCACACAGTATCCCTTGGCAAGACCACCATCCACACCCAACATGACCTATGGTCATCAATGACCAACATACGGTTCCAAGAACAGAGATATCGAGTGGAACACGATCTCTTCAAGCATTATGATGCACCAGCCACAAGCAACGCTATCAAACTCTGGGGAGACTACGAAAATCTTGTGTCCAATCTATCACAGGAGCTGTGTGAACAGCTGAGGCTCGTTCTGGAGCCAACAAAGATGACCAAGTTGAAAGGAGATTACAGGACAGGAAAACGGCTGAATATGAGAAAAGTAAGTGTTTTTATGTGTCGTTTTGGGAATTTAGTTTAAGGGGGAAATTGCTATGGGTCTCCAAACCAAAGTGCCTCTGTGTTAATCTTATGGAAAAAATAATTTTCTAATCCACTTTCTCTGGCTGTGTTGAATATTTTTACAAATGTCTTTTTATATGATAAATGTTGCTGACTTACAGTGCTCTATAACCTCACTTTTTGAAATTGGTCGAATTTTTTTTAATTTCAATAAATAATTTTGTGACAAAGCATTCGAACCTATTTGAAAGAATGGATTTATAGAGCCCTGTTAAGTCAGCTATATTTATCATATAAAAAAAAATTGTCAAATTATTCAATGTGGCTTATAAAATCAGTCTTTATACTTAATGAAATGTAAAGAATTAGTTTTGTTGAACCTGTTAAGTGCTTGTTGAAATCATTAGCTTTTCTTATGCCCTGTAAATCTCTAAGATAGACAAGGTTTCTATTTTTTTCTCCAAATATTATTTAGTTCCTGTTTTATTAATTGTAACTTATGGCTTGAGAAACAAACTAAAAATAAATTAATATTTTAAAAAGAAATATAAATTGGCTTGTGCAGTTGACGTAATTCCTCCCAGCTTTCATTCCTGGACTTCCTTCAATCAGTGTTCCAATTAGTGCTCTTTTTCCATGTGACTTTGATTCACCAATCGAAGCTCACAGGGCTCCTACCAAGTCATTATTCTCCCTAAAAGTCTCTTTTTTTTCCCTCTTTAGTCACTAAAAGTCACTATTGCCAAAACTAGTCACTAAAGACACTATTTTTTTTTAATTCTACACCATTAAACCGTTCATTCATAAATTCTATGCATATTGAGAAATATTTAGATTTTTTTTTAAATACTGATAGAAAAAAAAATTCTGTGTTTCAGTGAATATAGTTTCAAATGAATGAAATTTATGTGAATTACTATCAAACATATATAATATTTCTAATCACTTTAACAAGGAAATTTTGAAGTACCGTTTTGATCGCCACTGTAAATCTTTTTCATCATATTTTGAACTTGTGTGTTCCTTTATTTGGCAAGATCAAAGACACTGTTGTGATCTTTTTTTTTATGTTTGTTAAGATTTGAATAGTGAAGTTCCTTGCGATTAAGAATACTACCAACAAAAGAGTGCTTTCTGGTATTTGTTTTCTGAGTGACATAGGGGTTAAAATTTCTGGTAATTTAATGGAAAAAATGCTACGATAAGTAGTTTGACAAGTGTTACGCAAATTGGCTGAAATATTTTTCAAATTTTCAATAAATAATTTAACAATAAAACATTCGAACCATTTTCAAAAGTTGAATTCTATAGCCTCGTAAGACAGCTAGATTTATCATGTAAAAAACTTTTGTAAAAAATATTCAATACAGCTTGAGTAATTTTTAGTAGAAAATGTTTGCATTGAATTTACACAGACTAAAAGTACCCGCTTTTTCAACCAGTTTATTGACTTAACATTTAGCCCCTGTTTGTTGCATGCTTGTTTAATTTAAATTTATCATACAACAGGAGTGTTTTCACAAATATATCGCTTAATTTTTTTAAAAATCAATTCACGCTTACATAAAAACAAAATTGCTGCTTTAATTTTCTGTGGAAACTAAATGCTACAATTCCCGTGTCAACTCTTTTAGATTGATTAAAATAAACTAAACTGGTTACATTGCCATGTGACTTTTAGAAAGACTTCTGGCTTTAATTGCAAAGCTCTATGTCTAGAAGTTAGGGAACCTTTTTGTGTCAGAGTTACGAACTTTGAGTTTGAGATATTAGTATATAAATTAAATATTTTGCCGATGAGTTCTGCATTTTAGTCACTTATTTTTTTCAAATGATCACTATTCTCACTTTTTTTACCCCTGTTTCTTGGTGGGAACCCTGACCTCATGAAAAATTTATTTTATTCTGCATTTCTGTAGTCACTCAAGTCCTGAAACATACTCACTTTATTGATAAGCTGGATACTATTAATTATTGGAGAAATCTTAATATTGTGGTCAAGCAGATGTAGAATCGTATACTTCGTATCGTAAAAGCTTTCACAATTAATCATTCGAATACAATCGTAACGATTTATTTTCAAACCAACTTTATTCTTCCAAAGTCTCAACTGAGTTCAACATATTAATTTTTAAACTACATCAGTCACATGCTATCGCACACCCTTTAAATTGAAGAGCTTAGTGGAAGAACCTGCTAAGTGACAAAAAGCAGAAAATTTGCTTTAAAGTTTTCCGTTTAAACTTGCATACGTTAAAAACAGCACTTACAAAAGGTAAAAAAATGTACCTAACTTAAAGTTTATGAAAAGAAGGAATCTTTAAAGGGAGGAATAACATATTCATTAACACAAAAATCTCAATTTTTTTTTTCAAAAATGTCTGCACATTCTTCCACTAAGCTCTTTAGTTATCAAACTTAAAGCGATGCCAACGCAGTATTGTTTGGGGGAAAAAATATTTTATTCACATCCTATTTGAATGTAATCCAAAGACTAAACTTAACATTTATTTTTTTTATAGATCATTCCATACATTGCCAGTCAATTCCGCAAAGACAAGATTTGGCTTCGGCGCACCAAACCCAGCAAGCGTGAATACCAAATTATGTTGGCTGTCGATGATTCTTCCAGCATGGCCGATAACCATTCCAAACAACTGGCTTTCGAGTCGCTTGCAGTGCTCGGACAGTCCTTGAGCTTGTTAGAAGCTGGCGAGCTCTCAGTGGTGAGCTTTGGCGAGCAAGTAGAGCTTTTGCTCGGCTTTAATGAGCAATTCTCGACGGCGACTGGGGCGAGAATGTTCCAAAAGTTCACATTCGCACAGAAGAAAACAAGGTTAGTTGTGTTATGTTTTTTTTATGATCATTAATCATTGTTGTTTGTGAATTTGTTGGATCTATGTTATGATGTTGGATTAATAGAAATTCAGTTTACTTCTATGTCAATTGAAAATGTTAATTTCATAAGTGTGTGTGTATATATATACACACACACTTATGGAATTTAGTTTAAGAATATACACTTTTGATAAGCTATATACATAAATAGTTCGTGTCTAGAATGAACTGTTGTTTAATTTATGTATTATTATGGTATTTGTTGTATATTTGAATTGTCCAATTTTCTTGAATATAATTTCAAAACTGTTTAATCTCATGTACGGTTCTTAGATCATAACTGAATTCTTGGGTCTTTCTTTTAAGATAGCCTTCAAACTGCCACCTATAGCCCACTACCAAAATATAAGTATAAACACTTAAATCAGCAAACTTTTTAACCTCCATAGAAATACAAAAATGATATCACATGGGTGTTATGTGTTGATATTTGATGAAAATTCTTACTATAATAATCCAACATGCGCTCATATTGTTTATCAAATGACAAAAACACAGGGATGGAAAACTGGATACTGCCAAGCCCACAGTTTAAAAAAAAAAAAACGCTAATCCCTAGAATTCGCACATTCATGGCTTGTCATTTGACTGATGATGTATAGATTGCATTTGCCTTTTTACATTTTGATTTAATTGTTCCAAATTCCTAACATTTCCAACCTTGTAGAAATGTCCAGGTATGGATGCTTCCACAGAAGTCATTATTGCTTTAAACTAATTTCTTAGTTTACATTTATGCTTAAATGAACTAAAATAAATGGCACAGAAACTAACTCCTAAAACTAAAATTCCTTTCACCAGGTATCTACAACTGTTGCAATATGCCAAAGAGGCTATGGTCCAAGCAAGGAATGCTAATGCTTCAATGTCGAAAGACACAGCACAACTTCTAGTGATAATATCGGATGGAAGGGGTATCAATAACGAAGGTGAGAAGGCTGTTCTCGAAGCTGTGAGGCAAGCAAGGGATAATAACATTTTCATGGTGTTTATTATTATCGACAACCCCAATAATAAGGTTAGTGAAAATCTTTGGTTTTGATGTTCTTTTTTATGTTCTTGTGTCAGTTGTGAAGGCAGGGTAGCCCAGTCGGTAAGGCACTCTGCTTGCATGCGAAAGGTCTCAGATTCGGGTCTGGGCATTGCCAAAATAACTGCTGGTCTGTAAACGGCCTGTGTAGCCAAAAGATCGTCGAATAATACCCCGTCAGGGTGGTAACAGAACCTGGAAATCGGGGAATTCTCGAGAGAACTTTTTAATTCTGGAAATATCAGGGAAATTTTTGTTTTCCATTTCGGATTATTTAAACAGTTGGTTTAGGTTGTTCTTGCAATCACTATACTAGCGGACACTTCTTGATCAAAAGAAAATATTCTGGTTTGTCCGATTGGCCTGAACCAGAGCTACGAAAATAAACTCAACTCTCTTCCTATCATGCAGAGGCAAAAAAACTGTCAATTATTATCAAACGCCAAATATGCACCAAAGTCCCAATGCTGTGTACGATGTCGCCCTTAACGTTTGCGTTGGGTGCTACTCGGGCGTCGGCTCGTCACTTGACTGTGGTTCTAAATTATGACGCCTGTCTCCAATAGCCTCGTGTAGCTCTAGCATGAGGATAATTCAAACTAAACTAAACTAAAAAGTAATTGTAGAATCAGTGAATTTTTTATGAAAGTATCAGGGAAATCATGGAAATATTAGGGAACTTTTTATTATTAATATTATTAATAATGTGCTAAATGTGTTTGTCTGGTTAAAAAATCAACTTTCGCTGAAGTTTTGTAATGATAGAATTTAAATTTTTAAATATCATAAATGATAAATGTTTCTCTAAAAGTTTAGACTAAAAAGAACATATTTCAGTGTAAAAAAATGATTATTTTAATTCTTAGTGTGATTTAACATTCAGTAATTTTGCATGGGTAGATAAATGTGTTTGATTTATACTACATTACAAAAAAAAGTTTAAAATGTGTCATTTTGCACTTTTTTTTTACTGATTCAATTACACTTTTGAGCAATCTTTAAGAAACACTATTGCGGATAATAATTAGCAGTAAAATAATAATGGATTGATAGAAATTTTGATGTATTAAAAAATAACTGACATTAAATTTATTTTTTTAGGATTCAATTCTTGATATCACTATTCCAATTTTTGAAAGTGATAATAAGGTAAGTTTTTATTTTGCTTCTTTATACTTTGTTTTTCATCTAAATGGGGTTGCTTCACATCGGGGATGACGATAGCTCCAGCTGTTTGTTTTCATGTGTTGTTTTGAATTACTTTTGTTTTGGTATTCGAAAATGAGTTTTCTAAGAATATTTTATTTATTAAAATTTTTAAATGCCTACTTCTTGCTGTGCTCTTGGTGTTCAAAACATTTGTTAAAGTAAGCTTGCAGAGAAAGAAAATTTTCTTTTCTCTATATCAGTCATTTTGAGAGTGAAATCGAAGCAACCAATGAAATCGCAGCAAGCAGAAAAATGAAAACAAGAGCCTTACATCACCTGAAACATTGCCATTCTTTTCAATCATCATAGTTATTTTAACACAGATGTTTTATTAAATATAATATTTTAACTGTCCAAATATTACTTCAACTAATAATTTAGTAAAACCATAATTCCGATTTCCTCCTTTTCTAACAATTAAATATATAAATAATTACTAACATTTCTTATCCAGCTTAACTTATTATAATTTGTAAGCAAATAATCATTTCATTTTTTTTACCCCAGGTTACCATGAAATCTTACATAGAAAGCTTCCCATTTCCTTTTTACATAATTCTAAGGGACATCTCAACATTACCAGTTGTTCTTGGGGAAGCTCTGAGGCAGTGGTTTGAGTTAGTAACATCCGCAGAACGCTGATCTAAGAATCTTATTTTGTGTTATCTTTGATCATGTATTGTCTACTTCATAAATTTTTACCAAGTTCCTTTTTTGTATACATCATTGAGTTGTATGTTTACTGATGTCCATTTTAAAAAAAAACTATTGCTGTGGGATGCTTTTAAAGGTGTAGGAAATAGTTAAATGTTTTGCTTTAATGTCATTCATGCGCTTTAATCTGTTAATTCGGTTGAAGTTATTTTTAAACTTTTGGTTCCAAAAATGTATGATGAAGAGTTATTTGATTTCCAAAAATTCATAATGTTTTTTTTTTTAAAGATGTGTTAAAATGTGTTAGATTTTAAAGGTCTGGTTTCATTTTTTATAAAAGTGTTCACACATCTTTATATCATTGTCAAATTGAATGTTAATTTGCACTCTAAAGCATTGTTTTCTGTTATCCTTTAAAAATGTATGAATTTCTGAATAAATATAATCAAAATGTAAATTGAATGAGTGATAATGTATTATCAAAAAAAATGCTATCAAATAGAGCTTTTTAATTAGTGCCAAACATTTTACTTTCCCGTATTTGTATTATTAAAATATTTCATTTAAAAAATAATTTTCAACAAAAGTATTGTGTAAATTTTTAATGTCATTACAAAAAAAAATATTATATCAAATAAACCCATTACCATTGTATATGTATGTATTCGGAAATCATATCATTTTATCATTCTCAGTTTGAATTCAATGTATATTGAGAGACGGATTTGTAAAATTTATTTCATATGATTTATTGTTTTAGATAATAAATTTGTGTGCATTTCACTGATATTTATTCATTGAATGTATGATAACAACATTTGAACTTTCTGTCTTTATTCTTTAATATGAAAGTTTGATGGGTTTCTTTACAAAACTTAACTAAAATTAGGGTCCGGTTCATTCCGTGGCGACTTTTGACTAATCTAAATTCAATTGGACTGGCGGACTATCTCTTACAAACACGCCAATTCTCTGGATTTCCTGGGAAAATCGCAACTTAATAATTTTAGAAAGGGAAAACTTTATTTGTTGCTGGAAGCATGGAAATCTGGAAAGTGATTAAGAATGCAGTTGTCCTGGAGAACAAAGTACATCTGATCTTAGTTATTCTTTGGACAATGTGCGTTTTGCAACTGGACCCTTCATTTGTTATATGGACACTTTGTACTAGAAAAAGAAAACTGTTTGGTATTGCCATTTTTACTTTCAAGCAATTCATCTGTAAATCTGGGCCATAAATTAGTGAAACTCAATAATCTGAATCACAATGTCCTTTATTTTGACTGTGCAAATCAGACTTACCAATTTTATAATGTAACATTGTCTGAAGTTGCTGCTCTCTGTAGGATTCTCTTGACAATTGGCTGGTGGTGCCACCTATGATATTTTTAAATTGAAATACTACATATGTTGGATTACACTTTTTAAAGAGTCTCCATAATATAATCCGTAATTCTTCTCAGGGCCTCTTTTAAAAGTGCTCCCCTGTGGGAATTGTTTGGTGCTGCCATCTGTGTAATGAGGTTTGAATGAAAAGTTTGCTCTGTCATCTGAAATTAAAAACGTTCTTTCTTAATTAATGGACCATTAAATTACCGTTTTACTGGATGATTGAGAAAATAACTGAATCTCTAAAAAAAACAGAGTTAAACTAAAATATTAATAGTAAGCTTTACTAAAAACTGGGTTTTTCCAATAAAATAACGCTTTCTAAATTCTTTCTAAACTGTAAATTGGACTGGTGCAAACCTAGGGGGTAAATGTTATGTACTTCTTCTATAAACCATTTTAATTGTAATAAGACAGCTTAGAATTAATTTGTGAAGATTTATTTTAAATACAACTATTTGGTTTGTTTTTGCGTATAGTAACGACAGAAGAAATATTAGATATTCCTTGGTTTCTGTGCAGATTTGCATAAGAGCTTTCATTACATTAAACCAGGCTTGGAAAAAAACATGTTTTTTTTTGTTTAAAACATGTTTTTTTAAACAATTAAATTTTGGTTATTGAACAAGTTGTATGAGTTTAAAAAAAAACACTGTTTTTTTGCGTTTTGGTCTTCTATATTTACTTCCATCCCCAATAATTTTAGGCATATGCCTTGCATCTTTCTTTGTCGAAGAATCATCGAATACAAGAAATCCTTCGATTATCTGGCGATTCGGTGTCTTCCTTTGATTAAATCAGATGAGCTAATAGAAGAATTTATAAACTAATAATGTAATAGTTTATGTTTGATATTATTTTAATTAACTAAAATTATATACCACATTGATAATTAGCCTAAATCGTTTTTTTTTATTGTTTTAAACGTGTTTTTTATTACTATGTTTTAAACATGTTAAAACAATTGTTTTAAACATAACAACCCTGCATTAAACGGTCCTTAGCGTAGACAGGCAGTAATCTTATTATTTGTGAAGGTGTTTTTTATCGTTTGAATTTAAATTTCATAATTAGGCAAGTAAAATCTAGGAAAGTTTTAGAAAGAATTTCCCAAGAATAGAAGGCCGAAAGGTAAATTTCATCCGTTGTTCTGGTAAGTGATTTACCTTCAGTGAAATATTTTGACTTAAAATGTTTTTTATCTAAACTTTTAAGACTGACTATAATTAATGCATTGTGCTGAACAAAAACTAATCCCAGCAATAAATAACGCAATTACGCAAGATATAAAGGACTGTTGTAACGTAAAATCTGTCGTGGTCCTTATTTCGCCTGTCGCCAATAGCCCTTGTGTAGCTCTAGTGCTACGATAATTCAGCCTATATATAGCAATAAATATAATGTATAATATTTATATTGCAAGTAATATAATGTGATTGCAATTTTTTTTTTAAATATTCTCCCTTGTTAATACGCAAAATTGTTTGAAATATAAAGCCAAGTATTTTAATGTGTCAAAAGTTCAACTTCTAAAGTGAACAAATGTTGGCTAATAAGACAGAAAAATATGTAATTTAATGAAACATTTTATTGCATGCATTTGAAGGGTTGAAGATTTAGTGCATACAGACTCGGATACGTACTATTTTTATGCGTATAATTTATATACATAAGAGTTAAGGTGAACCTACATTTTATATCTTTGAAAGTTACAATTTCGTCTACATTTATAATATTTACACTTGGAAATTATGTTTAACTTACATTTTATATGCGTGGATGGATTTTTTCGGTAAGTGATACTTTATTAAACAAAGCATTTTGAGGCAATGATAAACTAAATTGAGGTCGCGTATGTTTCTGCTGTTCACTTTGTAGTCGGACATAAGTTTCTTTCAGTTCTTGGTATTCCATCGACTCTTGAAAAGGCAAAGTGCTGGACCACATCACATCACGGCTGGTGTTGCGAAGAAAAGGATAGTCATCCTCTTCTTGGTAAAAGATCAAGTTTGGATACAGGTCTGGGTGTTTCAAAGTAGCCAACTGTACTTTATATGGTTCAAGAGGATATTTCGACAATGTGAAAAGTGGCGGTGTGACCGTCTCTAACTTTGGAGCGCGTGTGTATTTGCGTTTCTGTTTGCATTCTTCTTTAGGTTGCTTGTTCGAACATCTTTCTTTAATTCTTCGATACTTCTTACGAGTTGTGGTAGCGATTGGCTGGTTTTCCTTGTCTTCCGAAGGTTGAGGTTGGCTTTCCGACGTACTTTCTGCTAAGATATTCTCCTCGCTGTTATTCGTTTCAAAGTTAGCATCAGTGTTGAAATTCTAAGAAAATTGGAGGGAAATTAATCACAAAAAGTTAGAGATTAACAAGGTTCTCAAAAACATTTTAAACAACAAAATTTATAAGTTAATTCGAAAAAAAAGTAATAATTTTCGAAGATTTTTCGCCAAATAGTATTGTCGCTCACCCATTTATAATGTACCAAGTTTGCATATTTTTCAATTTTACTTAACATTTCTGATGTTTCTAAAATTACCATAATTTATTATTTTTTATACTGAAATGACATCATAGGGTTTGGAGAAGCTAAAATAGTAAATTCTGAAATCTATTTGGCGACGAATCGGAGCTTGGCGAGAAATCTCCTGAAAACTAGGAGTTTCTCTTCCTTTGTAACTGAAGAGTTCCTTTGTTAACAAAATAATACATTTTTATTCTATATCATAATTACTCCTAAATGAAATCCTAGTTTAGCTTACCTTTTAGGTGCGTTGATGCAAAATTGGTAATTTGCATGATTTATGTCAGAAATGAATGCATATAATTTTGCGTAATCTTATTAATTTTTTACATAAAATTTAGTTTAGCACATGTTTTTGAAATCGCGGTACATTAAAGTATGATTGTACCCAATCCTATTTGAAATTTACAGCATCACACATGTTAGAAATATTACAACGTTTTAGAAATGTTCTGAGGAAGTTTGTCGAAAACAATACTCAACAACTGGACATTTCCAACCTATAACTTATTTGGAATGTTATTCGCGAATTAGGAAATAATTAAGTAGAAATTCTATAAGATTAAAAAAAATCTAAACGATATATTAATTTGATAGAAACGTTTGGTAATTTTATCAAAAGTTCGACGATATGTCACTGAATTCGGTGAAAATTCGCCAATTATCTTCAATTTTTGGCGAGATGAAATACATATGGAATAAAAACATTTATCAAGTGACTGGAGAAACTTAATTTAACAGTTCTTTAATTATATTCCTACAGAACTTTATTCCAATAAAATTTATTAAATATTTCACAGCTTTTTTTTTAAATAAGTCATATGGAAGAAAGTTTCTAAACTCAAAACTTAGGAAAATATTTTGTTTTCTTACCAAAAGGCACTGGTTTTCTAAATCAATTTCATTCCTTTCTTTTAAAACCCCTTTTCTTGTAACGTTTTCCAATAAATCTGGTCTGTCGCGTAGAAAATTCATGTTTGCAAACTCATGTAAATCTGAACTTGCCTTATACCCCTGTTTATTCGTATGATCATATATTTTTCGGAATCCATATAAGTTCAATTGCCTGACAAAGCTTGAAATGTTATCAGTTTTGAAAAATTCGCTTTTCATATTCATAAATTCTTCTTTGAACAAAGAATATCGTAATAAAATGGATTTCCCATGAGGACTCCAAGTTACTGCTCCACTTTGACATTCATTGGCAATCTTCCATAGTTTTTGTGGAAATCTCAAGTGCGGGGTACTTGGTACAGTATTGTTTTTGTTTGTAGATCGAGCTAACATATCGAATAAACTTAATTTTCGAAAATTTTACCGTACAATGTTGGTTTGTTAGTTAAACTGCAAAAATTTGGAAAAACAAATTTTAGAATGTCTCAATTGAATAAAGAGTAGTAACCAAGGCAACATTAAGAATGTATTTTTTATTATATGTTGCCATCTAAACAAATTATTTATCGGAAAACGAATGTTTGATTTTGTTTTGTATTTAAAAACAAATTTTTAGATGATCTTTTTTCTCAGGCTTTACTGTTGGTATCAACAATATTAACAGATTGTCAGATAGAAAACTTATTGTAATTAAACATCTGATAAAGTCTGGTACGTAACAGGAGATGTATTTTTTGATTTGGGTACCTTACGTTCTGTTAGCTCGTAATTAGCAAAACAAGCATAAAGCTCAGAGAAACCATACAGACTGCTATTAAATAAACCACTATTTACCTAGTTACATCCTTTCATCCATCCCTCAAGTGAGTCGATAAAATGAGGACCAAGCATCCTTGGGAACTAAACACTGTGGGTTCCGCGGGAGTTGACCACCTAACCATCTGCCTTGATCTTGGAGACATCTACCTTGCACCCCAGAACCCTTGGTCAAGTAAGCTGAGATGGGCAAAGCAGGCATTGGCCCACTAACTGGCCGTTGCACAGAAGAGTTTAATTTTTTATTACGTTACTTTTGCTCTTTTAATACACTAAAGGCGAGAAATTATTTTTTTCAACCTTCGTATTTGAAAAACATTTCCTATTGACGGAAGTATTTTTTTTATATTTTCAGTGATACAAGAAGTTTTGAAAAAATGGCATACTTTCTTATTATTTCAAAATTCACTGAAGTTCGTAAAGTGTACGGATAAACAAACAAAAAGCAATGAAGTAGGATAGTATCTGATGTCATATTCTAACAAAAAGGAAATTTTTAAATCAGACTTTAAGAACCGAAATGCGCACAGACATACAAAACAAAAAGCATATCTATACGTTTCTAATTCTTTCGAATTAAATAAAAAAGAAAGGCTTAAGATTAATGGAAAAATTTAAATGTAAAATATCAATGTATAGGGTACACTTCAGTAGTGGATCCGGGTCCCCGGGTGGAGGGATAGTGGATCCGGGTATATTACGTTTATAACGTAAAAAGTGGAAGGTTTTATAATCGGTCTGTCCGTCCGGTATGTCACCCACTTTCACAGAACGTACCGTAAGTCTCACAAACACAAAAAAATCAGGCTAGGCTACATTCCAAATTTCATTAAAAAATTTAAATTAGGAGTTTATTTAAAATTTAAATAACTAAAAATTAATCTACATTGAAATAACATGCAAATTCCCTTATTATTCAATATTTTCACTGTTGCCATTTCGTCAATTGTACGAGAAACTTTATTTAAAATAAAATTTAAACTCTTGAAAAAATATTTATTTATGTGTATAATTCAGTTTGGATTGTTATAATATCACGATAGAGTTCTTTTGATGGTTCATTATATATGTATGAAGAAAGATGCATAGAGAATTCTAACTTTGCATAAAAAATATGCAAAGTTTCGCTTTTATTTTTAAAGCATCAATTTTACTAATTTATTTTTCAAACTATATACTTGTGGCGATAAAAAGATATTTATTAAAAAATATATATATCATTATTCTTCGAACTTCAAAAAAATTTTTTTTAGCAAACGATAAAGATTGATTATTAAATCTGCAAAAGAAAATAGTTAATTTTGGCGTTTAAAAATTTGAATTAGAACTAGCTAAATGCCCTGTTTGGCGAATTTCTTTCTGAGGTGTTGTTATATAGCGTGTGTCCTGTTGAGCACAAATGTTGTGTGGAAGCGTTTTAAGTGACAGATTATGTAACCAACCAACTTAGTTTTTTTTTAATAAAAAAACGTTCGTGTTTGTTTTCGTGCGTGCTTTTTAAGACTAGTAAAGCAAAAAAAATCGAAAATCTATGCAAATGATTTTTATTCTTTTTTCCCTATATATAACAGCTTAAAATATTTAGATAGTCAAAGATATTTTTTTATAAAAACGTGCAAAAAAGTTCACTTTTTTTTATATCATATTCATTCATAAATCGTTGCGAAAATGACACTTTACGTGCTCACGTCACAGACAGTGTCGAAAGTAGTACTTTCGGCACTAGTGCGGTAAAGTAAATAAGAGTATCTGATTGGTAAATGATGTCATGAATATCTCCATGGAAACTAAATGATGTCATTAAACTCACTTATTTCTATTGGTTTATTACTTTTGCATTTTCTAATATCTCCATGGAAACTACAAGTGCTATAAAAATTATTAAAGGAAATTAAATATGACAAAAGTAAGAACACAAATTTCACGCCAAACAATACTTTTATTTAACATGCATATTTATAGTAACATTTGATTCAAAATAGAAAATTATTTTACAACTTTCCTTTTACTACTTTGTATTTTCGAATATCGCCATGGAAACTAAATGATGTCATGAAAATCACTCATTGGTAGAAATACATTTTTGCACGTTATTATAACAAATATTGTAAGCAAGCACGTGCCAAATAATACTTTATTAAGCTATTGTCATTATTTCACTCGACCTATATTTTTATACCTATATTTCACTATATACTTTTAAACTCCTACTATGCTTATTAATGCGTCTGGTGTCAATTAGCAAATGAGTTTTGCATGAGTAACATAATTTCCTTTACTGAACGTCTAACAGTTGTCTTTTTGTCTATAGGCTAATTCCATGTAACTGTAGTGTAAGTCACGATTTAAGAGGAGATTAAAAGCTTTTTAAATTAACAAAAATAAATCAAATTAAATAAAGAACATTATATTATTTAGTTATAATATGTGTAGATAAACTATTCCACAATTTGTTTTTCATGTAATGTTAAAAGTTGTAGTGATAATCACTTTTTACAAATGTGACTTACTCTACAGACAGGATAATTTTGCATGGAATTACCCTATGATGCCTATAGTATTCTACAGTTGTCCATAATATCCATTGCGCAGAGTGTTTGGTTGCTGTCAACTATGCAATACATGGACATTTAGAATACTGTCTTATAATTGATGACTACCCATTCCTTACCTGTTCATTATAAATTTATCCTGATACAAGATTTTAATAATTTTCAGTACTCAGAGAACAAATAGGCACAGAAAAATTTACTGGTTAAATTTTAAAAAATTGAAAACATATTCAATTTTTGCATCTCAATGGTATAAACATTAATTTTGTAAAAATTAAGCTCAGGCAACCGAATATACAAAAATTAAACTAAATATTAAACATATTCAATATGTTTCAATCAGTTAGTAATTTTAGTAGAAATCCACAATATCGTCATTTACAATTATAAAGGGAATTTTAAGTAATTTCAGGTACTCAGAGGAGCAAAGCCGAAAAATAGATTAAAAGTTCACAGAAAATTAACACTCAATGATGTCCGTAAACAGCAGAACTGGAAACTAATCAATGAATAAAATTTAAGTACGCCAAATTAAAATAAAAATATTAAACTGAAAACAAAAATCATATTCAATGATGTTTGGCAAATACAGGTATAGTAATTTTAGTAGGTGAAATCCACACAATATTCGTCCTTTACCAAGATCATGTCTTTCACCGTTCCTAAACAGCAGCTAAACACCAATGAAGATAGTCCAATCAAAATATTTAAAACATCTATAATAGTTTTATGGTTAATAGCTTATTCTTCAAAGTAGCAAAAAATAAGTCATCTTGGAATTATCGCAACAACTATGTCAAAATTTGGTCTCAATCAAAATTGGCAGCATCGAAGATTGAATTCTTTGCAAACACCTGAAAGCCTACACATTACCAACTAGGTTCTCACTCGTATAAAATGGTCATAGAAATTTGCTTGTTTTTTAGTATTTTTGCAAATGGTAATGTTTGCTTTTCAAACAACTATTTAATAGGAATTTTCTATGAGATAATATGACATCTTTTTTAGACTGTGTGTTACCAGGATTCTTACAATTGTATATTGTTGGAGGTAGAAATGTGTGGGCACAGCAAAATTTATGACGCAATATACAATATTAATAATTATAAATATTACATAAAAAAGAACTATGTATTTTTAAAAAAATATTTATTGCAACATTAATACTGCATTTAAAAACATTTCTCAAAAAGATTTTGTACATTTATACATAAATCAATCAAAACACATATGATTCTCGTATGCAAAACAACATGAATTTCTTATAAAAATAGAATGCCAAAAAAAAATTATAAAAAGGAATGTACAATAATTTACAAAAGTATTTTAAAATGGCAAAACAAATGCAGTAAAAAATTCAAATATAGAACATCATAATTCGCAATAAATGTTTAGAACAGAAATAACTATTTTAACAAATAACACTTTAAAAATATTTGAGCTATTCCAAATCAAAGGATTGAAACATATTCACAAACGAGTGACAAATCACAAAATTAACAACCCGATTGTAAAAATGTATCACATTTAGCAGATTGCCACTTTTCAAAATACAACAGTGTGAATTGACTGTAACCAAGGCAAAAGTTTTTTTTTTTTAAGTATACAAGAAAATGGCAAGAGTTATACATTTTTAAGACACTTTTTAAACTTCTTTTAAACCACTTTGATAAAAGAAAAAAAATCACAATTGAATATTAGCAATTTAAAAATAAGTGTTATTTAAAAAAATTTTTGGTTATTGATGAAAAGTAAAGAAAAGGTTACCTTTACAATTTTGATTCAATTCCAAAACAATTAAACCTAATTTTGATTTTTTTTAAAGACCAAATTCACTAAGCGTCAAATATCCAATGTAAAAAGTGGGGGGGGGGGGGGGATCTTACAATAATATTAATATTGTTTTTGTTTTAAATTATAAATATTGAAAAAAGATTTAACTTTATAGAATATTCAAACTTTTAAAATGTAGCTTACCATACTTAATGAGCTAAGTGGAAATGAGGAAATGACTTTTATACAGTTAAGATTTTATGATTAAAAGAATTCTTTCTATCTCGTTAGAGATATTAACACAAGATACATATACTATGTGAATTGATAAAAAAATTCTTGTAATTTAATGCTTATCACCCTTAAAATACCAAACAATATTTAAAATTTTAAAAAGCACACATTTCCACTAAGCTCTTTAAACACTACTTTATATACAGTGGAGAGCGGAGGGTCAAAAATTCAAACAACTTGAGAATGACCCTATATGAGTTCAAGCAAAATATCTGATTTTTTTAAAGCAATTCTAAGTTCAACAAATTAAAAATTAATAATAACAAGATTTTCAATTAAACTGGCACAAAATAATTATATTAAAAAACATATTAATTAAACGGCTGTTTTTTCTTCAGTAAGGAAGTTTTAACAAAATAACAGGTAATTTCACTATTTAAAAAACTGCAAACCATAGCATACTTCAGGATTTTGCAGATTATAGGTTAGTCCACTGTATTAGATCTTCAATTAGTTTAGCTGCACTGAAAAATCTATTCACTGTACACAAAAAGTTTCCATAGAACTAAAACAATGACTAACAACCGTACATGTAAATGGCACTCAAACTGTAGCTACACTAACAGTTTCAATAATTGAAGGCGAGACATCAATAAAACATCCGAGAACGGCAAAAAGTTGATTGAAATGTACCACACAAGAGCTGCACTAAAATGGAATTAGTGCTGTTTAGCCCTTAAATTACACTGTGGTATGAGCACAGGAAAAGTTCTATTATTACACTAGGGAGCGGTTTGGCAAACAAGTTTGTTGTGAACAATAGAACTATACCAGAAATAGGATTTCTTAATGTTCGAGACTTCTTAAGACTAAATACTATCATATAGCTTTTATATTAAACTGAAATTAACGGAATTTTTTCCAAATTCATTTGACTTTAAAAGTTAGTAATTTTCACATTGAATCAAACATTTTACAGTTCTACTTAAAACCAAATAAATTAAAAAGACTTAGAACCAACATTAGACAGAATTAATGGCTGAAAAAAATTAAATGCAGGACTTTTTGGTAGCTCCTTTCAAGTAAAAATTGGGGGCCTGGTCACAATTCAGTGTAATTTTAGGAACTATATAAAAGCCTAGTTTTAAAACCAGGTTTTTATACGACATATCAGAATGGATTTGAGCATAATTCCACTAAAGCCATTTTTGGAGCCTCGTAAGTATAAAAATGAAACATTATCAATAATACAGTTTGTAGTTTTTTTAGACACAAAAAATTGGTCGGTTTTAGTTTGTTATTGATATCTAACCTTCAATTCTTGTAAAAAAATAACACCTTAAAATTATCCATTCTTATTTACAACAGAGCGTGATATATAACCAGTGCAAATCACATTGATCAATGGAAACAGTATTCCATTCATTAAATCTCCAACAGAATTTTTAAGGCAAATTCTTTTTAGGGTTCCTACTGACTTTTGGGAAACAATTCCAGGAAATTCTCAAGATTTTTTTGGATAAATCAGAAGAGGAAACCTCAACTGTGAAAGAATAATTATTTAAATTTGAGGTATCAGAAACCAGTGACTGAAAAATAATAATTTTTGTACAATTGTCTCTTGGAAACATTGCGAGGTATAACCGCAATGAAAATTTAATCATTTAGAATCTATTCTGTCATTTATGGTAAAAATTAAAATCAAAAGAGTTAAAGAGTAATTTTGATAGTTTTCAAAGAACTTCCTGGAGTTTTCCTTAAATTTTAGAAATAGAAATAACTTTCCAAGGTCAGTAGGAACCCTGTTTCTTTCAATGGCTTCTTCGAAACTAAATAACTTAACACAACCACGGAAGCACTAATGAAATTAAATGCACTTGCGAGGCAGCTCGGCAAGAAGTTGAGTCTATATGAAATGTTCATGATAAAGAAATATGGCAATAAATCTGTTATAATGAGCAACTGTAAATTTTCTTTCAAATACTTCATTTGCAATCAACACAGTTCCTTATGAATTAAGGCACGATTTTGGCATCTACTTGAAAGGTTTCTTGAAGAAATGTACACAAGTCCAATCGGCATGCAGAAATGCACCAATCTTGATTTTTAAAAATATCTACAAAATATAATAATTCGTAAAATATATACAAAGATAGTTCGCAGCAACATTAAAAAATCAATGGCAGTAAAACCTCTCAAAAAAATAGTTCCATATAAAACTTTTCATAATTGGTCCCTTAAGCTTAGTAACACCAAACTTCTTCGATTTTGGAACGACTCCTTGTATAAGAAATCCAATCCACTTGCAGATGCAACAAATAACAGCAAAACTATAATTAACAACTTAAATTGTTGTATTTCCACATAAAGTTAGCAGAATATCCAAAACACCCTTTTGAAAATAGCATCTACATAGCACTGAATGCTACACTGTGGTTTCGCTTCTATGGTGTGGCGTCAACGGTAAAAGTTCCCGTTTTGTGCTGACGTAATCTGTCTCTTCTTCATTGGTCACACTTGGCAATCGCTGGAATGGCGGCAATTGCTGATTGATACTGGCACTCGTCTCGTTATTCATCATGTGGTATTCCAAATTGTCCATCGCACGGCGCCGAACTGGAATGAAGTCAGGGATGTAGTGGTAGTAGCTGATTGGCCGCACATCCACTGTTTCTAGAAGAAGAAATGATTTTAAATGAGATGTTTTATTTTATATAAAAATGCAATTTTATGGATTACACAGGGTGGCGCAAATAAAAGTAGCCCCGTCATGGAGATAAGAATAAGATAGAATTGTTTTCAAGTCAAAAACCAATGCAAAAACAGGTTCGTTAAGTGAAGCTATTGATCGCTTCAATATTAAGTCCCAACAAAAGCTTGGCAAATTAATTGATGGCAACTATGCTATGGTTTGACAAGCTAATTGAAATGCAATATAAACTGAAGGTTTGTACAGCTGTGCAAAAAAAGTTCCCATTGTGATTATTTCGGCCATTATTTATCCTACAGAATAGGACCTTTTTTGTTTTTTGTTAATACAAAATATTCTAAATTGATTGCAAGACACAAAATGTGGTGTCCGGACCCGTTTCGAAATGTTTTTGGACTTGTTCAAAACAGATCCTGTCTGAAGTCATTTCATAACTAATCATTGCATAGCACTCTTTTTTGGCACTTTTACACCTTTAAATTCTTTAACAAACAACTAGAAACATTTTTCCCACGAATTTGTTTTGATAAAACTTTCTACAATGAATACTCTCTGCTGTACTGTGAGTATCATCTCCACCATTTGCATTCATCAACTCACACTCACACAGCCGTAATAAGATCTGAACTCGCCAATAGTCCTTGAGTAGCTCTGATGTGATGCTAATCCAATCCAACCAATGCAAAACCAGGTTTGCCAAATGAAGCCATTGTACGCTTGAATAATCTTTTATTTAGACTTGAGAGCCTTCAGACTTCTTCAATAGTTTTTCTCGACAAGCATTTCAATGCATTCCTATCTCTACGCTGGGGCCACTTTTATTTCCTCCACCCTGTACTCTTTAAAGAGGTATGGGTCGAACCAGTTTGGATAGTAGAACCTCTTGCTTGCTAGCCTAATACCAAACCGTCTGCGACACAGTAAATAACTCAGTCGCAAGGGCTGTTTGTGCTGACTGACAAAGTTATTTGTTGGTTCACTTACTATAATAAACTTATAAACAAGGCATTTAAGTTATAATTTTTAATCAGTTCAGTAGTTGCCCTTTTTATCACACTGAACAACAGTCTTTTCTACTGTAGATATGAAGGAACAGATATGTTTAACCAATAAAAACAACACAAACCAAAATAAAAATTTGCAATTTTTTTTCTAAATAGCTAATTAAAGTCGTATTTTTTTTATAGCAAAAAAATTTTATTTTACTTTATAACTATGATAGCTTAAAAGATCAAACCCACAAATATTCATGAAAATTTTCCCAACTATTTAACAAGTGCTTTAACTACTCTCCTAATATCTGAGCAAAGACGTTCTGTGCCTGCTTAAGCCAGTTTATTTTAATTTTCAAAGTGAATAATTAAGGTTAACTTACCAGGTAAGTGGTTTGTGTCACCAATAAGGTCCATGTACCGAACAGAAGGTCCCCTGGAGCATGAGGCAGGCATCAAATAGTCTTCTTCGTCAACTGGCAGAGGAGGCTGATGACTTAAGTACTTTTCACTAGGTTCATACTTGAACATGTCATCTGTGGAAGATAAGACAGTGAGTAAATTGTATTTTCAAGATTGTGATAGAAAAAAAACCTTATGTTTTAGGATAACCTTAAAAAAATTGGGAAAATTTAATAAGTTGTATTATATTAAACTGTATTACATTGAAAATAAAAAAAAGTATATATTTCAACTTTTTTGACCTGCTTCAACTATTGCATATTATGTGTCATCAAAAATTAAGCATTTGGTTTGTGTAAATTATTTAAAAAAACTTTTACTTGGTCATCCCTTATATGTGTCACTATTTAGAGAAAAAGGTACTAGGGTACATTTCTTTCCATTTACTGATATTTTTATTGTGTTGTTTTCTCTGGTTCTCAGATCGGTTCCCTGGACCTGATTTTGTACCTTACATAAACACAACTGTAAACCAGTATTTATTGCATACATTTAGAGTTAAAAAAACAAAATATAAGTCATATTGATAGCTTTTTCCCCACAATATCCCCGATTCAACATCTTAAGCGAACTCAACTAACTAAAAAACTACTTACTTTTAATTCCAATTCCAACACTGTTCAGTGGATCTGGACAGTATCTAGGTACTGGGGGTGGCTGCTCAGGTAGGACTTGCCCATTATGCCACAGAGGGGTGTTGGCAGGAAGGGGGGTGACTGGCATCAGTTCAGGCACGTATGGCCCACTTCCTAAGGGGGTTGAGGGGGTGCTCCTGTTTTCATGGGGTTGCTAAAAGAAATGAGATGTGTTGGGTTGAATTTTCGATAAGTAACAACTCTGATATATGTAGTAAAGTGATAGTGAATTAGAATAAAGGTTATTAAAATAGTTAAACAGATTTTTGTTTACAATTCTTAACAAAAATTAATTCACAATATTTCTACTTAAAAAATGAAAATATATTATGTAAATCAAATTGAAAAGGAAAAAGCTGCAAGTTTCCCTATTTAATTTTTTTCACTAAACTGTTTTTACTATCCTAATTAGCTAAATGATTTCTAAGAGGTCCACGTACAGTCTTGAAACAAGAATTAACATTATTACTGCTGTGATATCAGACAACGACACTCAAATTGCTGTTTAAAGTTACAAATGTTTTAACTAAGTGCAAAGCAAACACAGATCATAAACAAAGTCTAGATTGACAGTTCATTAAATAACAAAATTAGTCTAAAATTTTAAAAAATATTTTTTAAAAAAATATGAATGAAACTACCGTATATACTCGTGTATAAGCCGAGAAATTTGGGACCATTTCAGTGCCGTAAAAATCGGGTCGACTTATACACGAGACATCAATTTCCAAAAACAACATCCATGTCCTTAAAATAAAACTAAATTTCAATCAAACTTAAGGTTTAGATACTATCTATTAAAAATAAGGACCCAAAAGGTTAAATCTTGAAGATGAAATAAGATTGGCATTATTCACGGTATCCACCATAATGATGTTTAATTGTTAGTTCTCGACGTGATGCGTATTTTGCACGTGTAGCTCTGGCACAGGCAGTTCAGTCAACCAGTCTTTAAGGTGTAAGAAAACAACATCGGTCCGGAACCTTGGCATCATAGTCTTCACGTTTCACTGAACTTAGTTTCAACTAAGATTCTCCATTCAGGGTTGCAATGTCAAGGACACTCGGAGATGAAACCCGTTTTATTTTCATTGGGGTTGAAATTTAGCTTGCAAAATAAATAAAAATTACGATCCCGTTATAAACCGGTTTCTTCTTATTTTCTTCAGAAGGCTGGCCTTATTTCCTACCTCGACTTATACACGGGTTACCGATTTTGGAAGGATATTTGGTTTAAAAATGGGGGTCGGGTTATACACGGAGTCGGGTTATACACAAGTATATACGGTAAATCTTCAAGTTAATCATTGCAAGATTTTGATCTGGTTTCAGGTAGCTAGAAAGGTATTACAGAAAAAATTCACCATGTAATGAAATGGAAGTACTATGTGCCAGCAATTATTTAGTTACTAAACATTTTATATATAGCACATAGACAAAATGTCATAACATAAGTCCAGTTAACTTTTCATATCTCAGAATCAATTAAAAGCACAACACATCGTTCCAAACTCACCTTGCTCTTATCAATAGAATCCGTCTCTGTTCTCTGTTCCTCGTCCAACTTTGGATGCAAGTACTGTTCTGCATCCATAACAACCCCGGGGGCGTCCACGGTCATTCCAATGGTCTTGATGAGTTCTCGGATATCGTGCGCAGAGTAGGAAGGAAGCTGAAGAAGTTTGTCGCCTTTGACTACGAGGAATCGGCCAGGATCGCGAGCCATTTTGGAGAATTGATCAGCGAGTTCTTTAAATGTGGGTCGCGATTCGGCGTCCAGCATCCAGCCTGTGATATGGTAAAACAAAATAAAAAAGGTATTTGAAATAAATTCATAAATAATATTTTGTATGGTTCAGATGAAGGGGTTTGATACAGATTGTTAAAACTGTTCATTTTAAAGTTTTAATAAAATTAAAAAGTTATTTTATAAAACAGTACTTCAATTAATAATGGACAAGCAATTTTTCCTGTAATTTTTAAGCAAACAATAACCTGACATTGTTTAATTAGTTTACTTTTAAGATCCTAAAATCTCATTTTAGCCATGTAATTTTTAAACAAAAAATAACCTTAAATTGTTCAAATTAATAGTTTGCTTTTTAAGACTGTCATATCTTGCATTAAGCATGTATTTTGGAGTTTAATTGGCCGGGTACTATCAAATTATATTTAAGCTTATTAATAGTTATATTTTTCCATGCCTTGAATTTACCTTTATCAAATTGTTGAGAAAATATTTGGTATGGAATTTTGCGTAAAAACCTCAAGCATACAAAAAATAAAATCACTCCAAAAATCTCTTCTAGAAAATAAAAAAATCCTAACAAATACATTCAAGAACTTTACAATTACCATTCTGAATTCTCAATGCCTGTCTGTTTAAGTTAATTCATCCATGGATATTTTCAAGAAAACAGTAGGTAAATGCATAAACGACTTAAATCATCTAAATTTTATACAAGTCTAAACATTTGCTTACATTTTATCATCAGCATATAGACATCAATGGTACAAATAGGTGGTTGTGGCAACCTTTCGCCCTTTTCAAGCAAGTCAGGAACTTCTCGAGCGGGTGTGTGTTCATACGGTCGCAAGCCGTAAGTGAGTAACTCCCAAACGGTAACACCTGAAAAATAAATTATATGCATTTAGTAAATCAAAAATTAGTAATAGTTTTAATCAGGGATTGGAAAGTTACTTTTAAAAACTAACTCTGTTATAGTTACTTAATAGGAAAAGTAACTAATTAGTTACTTTTTAAAAAAATTAAGATTGATAAGAAAAATTGCAAAATATAAAGGAAAAAAGCTTAAAAGTTATAAGAAAGTTGCAATTTTATTCAAGGAGAACCAAGATTAAAAAAAACATAAGCACAAACAAAACACTGCAATCAGAATGGAATATTTTTATATTTAATTAAAAAAAAAAGAGTTGCATGTTAAAAATGGTGTCTGAAGTAACAAAAAAAGGAAAGAAATTTTTCGTTACTGCTAAAAGCTAAGTTAGAGTTACTTTCTGATAAATGTAACACTGTTACCTAAAAAAGTAACTAATTACAAGTAACATGTTATGCCAATCACTGGTATTAATATAATGAATTGTATAAACTAACTTACCAAATGCCCACACATCACTTTTGTGTGTGAATACCCTGTGTTGAATACATTCCAAAGCTAGCCATTTAATAGGCATCTAAAAAATAAATTTAGAAAATAAAACGATCCATATTTAACGCTATAAAATTTGCTGTTTTAAGGCTTGGTACATAATAGGCTACAAGGTACAAAGTTTCATACATTGGAATATAAAACTAAATAATCAAAAATAATAAATATTTAAGGCAACAATATTTGATGATACATAAATTGGCTATAAGGTACAAAGTTTCATAGGCTAGAAGATAAAAATAAGTAATAAAGAAATTTAAAGTTGTTATTGTGCCATCTTGACTTTTTTAAATAGTATTTTAAAATTATTTAACTAAAATAAGTTTTTTAAAAATTTTAATTTAATGTTCATACCTTTCCACCTTCGGCTTTGTATTCTTCTTCATTGCTGTCCAAAAACTTTGCTAGGCCGAAATCAGTGATTTTAATGCATCCTGGAGTTTGCACTATAATTTAACAGAATAAAAATTATTAATAAATTTACAATGAATTTTTATTAATACTAAAATCAATAATCAATTTAATGTAGAAAATTTTTAGGATTGGAAAGAATTGAAAAATTACTTACATAGAACGTTTCTAAGGGCTAAATCCCTGTGTACCATTCGACTTTCTTCTAAATAAGCCATGCCCTGTTTTGAAAATAAGTAATACAATTTGAATAAAGAAAGTAAAATTGGACATTATTGAAATTGTTTTTAAAGAAAATTATTTATAAAACACAAATACAATTTGATAAAAATAGACATGAAAATAAAAAGAAATTAAAAGTGAAACTAATTTTTTAAAATTGATAAAATAATCACCGAAAATTTTATATGTTCATTCTAGTTTGAATTATTACAATTATGGTATTGGCTTGTTTCAGGCGAGTATTTCCTTTCAATTTTCATTAATGCTATTCCTTCAATTAGTGCTATGATTGGTTCTCTGTTCCTGCGTGACATTGATTCACGAGAGAAAAGAATTGGTAGCTGCCTCAGTAACCCACAGTCTACCAAAAGATTCCTCAAGGTGGAGATGAGTTACCTCGGCTTATATACTACTATTAACTTTGTAATCAAGAATAGTGGTAGGAACGAGATGGTAAATCAACGCCACCTAGTCGTCAAGTGAAACAAGCAAATCATATTTAACAAGACTTACCCGTGCAATCTGAGCACACCAACTCAGGAGTGGCTTGGAACCTATCTTGTCTTTGTTGGAGCGAACATAATCCAGCAAGCACCCCAAAGGCATGAGTTGGGTCACAAGCATGAGTTGAGAAGCCATGCAGACAGCCAGTAGTTTCAAAAGATTAGGATGGTCGACACTGGCCATAAAATAGGCTTCCTGCAATGGGAGAAAAACATTGTACACAAAAAAACTATACAATATACCTTTTGTATACAATACAAAGTAATTGTATTGTTTAGTAAGCAAGACAATACATTACAAAGAAATGTATAAGTGAAAAGTTATGGCTGTAAATTAACAAAAAATTGTAACAGAGGTTTTAGTATTAGAATAGTTAACTTTCCTTTATACAATAAAACATACTTCAAGTTTGATTTTCTTACAAAAAAAATTGTGGCACAATTGAGTAGAAATTGTGCATGAAAGATAAAACTTTTTTTTTCAGTAATGGCAAATTCCATTTAACTGAAGGTTTTTATAGTGTAAGCCACAAGTTAAAAAGCTTTTTGAATTTAAAAGAAACAAATGAAATAAAACACACTATCTTAATTAGTTGCAGTTAGTGTAAATGAACTATTCTGCTTAATTGTTTTTATTTAATGTTAAAAGTTGTAGCGATAATCACTTTTTAACACATGTGACTTACATTAATACCGAAAGGTTAATTTTGTATAGAATTAGCCAATTATGTATGTGTATAAAAAATTAATACACAACAGCACTTAAAATAGTTTTTTACATGATAAAATACAAAAGAAACTCTTAAATTACCTCAAGTATTTCCTTGTTATTGTTAGGGCATGTATTATCATCACGAAGAACTTTTATGGCAACAGGAATTTTCACATTTTCTCCTTCAGGTACCCATACACCCTAAAGATATTTATAAATTAGTACACTATATTAAATAGATCAATGTATGAAAAGTAATAAATTTTAAAAATGTAGCTAAATTTCTTACTTTATAGACAGTGCCAAATGCTCCATAACCAAGAATGCCCCCTTTTCTTAGTTCTGCTTCTTTTACGATTCGAAGTTTGGCCAAGTTGGGCTTGACATTGGTGGGTTTGAGCGGTTCATTATCTTCAAAGCCACTCATTCGCTAAAAGTACATAAATTTAAGAATTAATAATTAATTATAGAGATATGAAGAATAAAAAACTAGATATTTGATATTTTATTTCATAAATTAAGAAAGAAAAAGTTCTTCTTGATAACTAAACAGAGATGGTTTGATTTAAAATAAAAGTAGTAGAAATTAGCAATAGAATTTGGTGTTGCATCAAACATTGTGATATTTAAAATTCCAAAGTTGGCATTTCAATTTTTTTTTTTTTAATTTACAATAAAAATTTACTAACAGTTAAAGATTAGGGAACTAAGTTTCTAATCAAAATACTATTAAAACATTTCAACTATTAAAGTTTTTGTTTTCAATTTTGAATATAAATATTAATTATTTGGCATTTAAAACTTTACCATAGTCATCATCATGGTATTTTCCTTTGTTTTGACTCTTTGTATCCACTGATATCCAAAGAGTCCAGCAAACACCCCAAGCAGCAGAATGCAACCAACAATGGCTCCTAAGATGGCTGGAAGATGTTCTTCCTCACTAAAAATACATAAAATATTATAATTTTAAAATATATATTTTATTATATAGTAGAAATAAAATTTTAAAAAAGAATATCATTTTAGCAAATGGCCCTCAGAAAATATATTAAACTTGCTTATATCAAGAATAAAAAAAAATGTTCCATTAAAAAAAAAAACGCTAAATATTCCATGGTATTTAAATATCTTAAATGCTATTTGCTTCAAAAATTGAAAGCATAGCAATCAAGTATTTTGTTAAAAAAAATACCACGCTTAACCCTAGAAAGCAGCAACATAACTATAAAATTTACAAAACACTTCAAAATTTTGTTAATTAACACTCTTACTATTAAAAGTTGTTGAGATTAAACATTTAAGGTGTTCTTGGAGTATGTCCAAATACTTAAAAGTCTGATTGGCCTGTTTCATGGTAATTAAAATATATCCTGCTTTAATTCTTGGATTTCTTTGCTGGTATGACACAGTAAGCTCTGCCCACTACATTGATTAACCAATCAAGACCCTATTTTCATTCCTGTGGAACTGTTCACACTCAAGATATGAAACATGTCTATTAGTAACGACTAAACATTCATTCATACCGAAATTATGCTTTAAAATAGTTTTATGTCACTTACATTCCATGATAGGCTATGGCAATGGGGTCTACATCAGAGCAGTAAGGATCTTCCATGTTATCATCAAATACTTTATAAGGCTTGTCAGCAGGGCAAGAAGCAGTGCAGTTGAACTAGAATAAACATAATTATTTTATTTACGATAACAAATTGTCGTTAAAAAGGTAAACAAAAATTTAGTGGTTCCTACACCATTGTAGAGATTAACTCTAACAATTAAACTGAAATAGATAATTATTTTAATTATAATATAAAATTATTGCATTTTTAAGTTACATACTTATTTAAAGAAAAAATCAAGGAAAATTCAGATATTCCTAATGGCAGAGATTAGTCCAACTCTTTAAAACTTATTTATAAATTATTACTCATAAGATATTAACTTGATTAATAAAGAAATAAACTTATTTTAATTACTACTAACACATTATTGTCGATAAAAAGGAATAAAGAAAACATTCCTACTGAGCCTACACCAGAGTACATAAACGACATAACAATACATCTTGCAAGCCATTTATTGAAAAAAGTTTCTAAGCTGACTATATAAATAACATAACAATAAAAAAAAACTTACCATAGTCCTGTTTGATGTTAAATAAACCCTGTAGTTCCGACAAGCCAAGCATTCGGTACTTGAAGGACCGTAACAGCCCCTACATTCTTCAGCACACTTCACACAGTGGAAGTTAGTGTTATCTGGATAGTGGTCTCTGGGGCAGCTGTCCTCGCATTGTTCTCCAGCACTGTACTTGAGACAATCGCATACTGAGATGTGGATACCGTAAGCGGTACAGTTTTTGCAGCGGTGGTGGCATTTGCGACAAACCTTTGAATGAAAGAAAGGCGTGGAAGGTTTTAGTTGCGTTATGTTCAGAATATGCATTGGGCTTTTGTAACAGGTTAGGGTAAAATGTATAGGATGAGATGAACCAAGAGCAAATCCTAGTTCAAATTTAACTGTGGTCATATTATGTCCTACAAATTTAACTGTGGTCATATTTGGTCATACCCAATATTGAACGCACTTTGCATACAATTACATAATAGAATCACTATCTCATCAATGCCTCTGGAGGTGACAAGCTAATACCAAAATCCCCTATTTGGCCCCCCGTCTCTAAAATTAGAAGGATCCACTTATATTTGGTAGCCCTGCCCCCCTCCATGTGTTGTTCTCAAACAAGGGAACCCGAATAGTAGACCTTAGAGAAATAGCGTGGTAGTGGTTCTGCCTTCTACCATGCTCAGGCCTCGCAATTACTTTTATCAAAAATATAATAGGAAATAAAGGAATTTTTAAAGAAAATATAGGAATTTTATAGGAATTTTTGAAGAAAATATAGGGATTTATAGGAATATTTTCAAGTCGATATATTAATTTTTATGGAGTTAATATATAGATAAAATGAATGGTAATCAGCCAATTATTTTTACGATGATTAATAATTATACATAAAAACACAATATAAGATTTTTTAGCTTTGTTTTGCGATATCCGAAAGGGATCGGACCTAATATCCGATATAACAAAGCGATCTGATAGGGGTTGCAGACTTACCAGAGGACCTGAAATACCCTTAATTGTCAATAAATTTCAATAGGTTACAATCGGCAACTAAAGTGACCCTACACCATTAAAAAAACTATAGCTATCTTTTATTAAAAAGAAAGTTCGGCGATCCAAAAACAATTACGGAACCGCTAATCCAGATACCCATAATTCAGACGCTTTCGAATTTCAACAATAGTTCGAAAAATTTCCGATACTAAGTTTTTTGTTTTTTAAACTTAAACCTGTTTAAAATCAGAAACCGCAGAATAGACCAAAGTAGAAATAATGGGGGGGGGGAGGAATTTAAACGTAAACAACCAATAACCTTTTAACAATCAAGCTGTTCTTGTGATCACAAGGTCACAAGCAATTGATCGAACTAAATTATTCTGGTTGGTTCGATTGGCTTGAACCGGAGCTACAAAAGTAAGTAGACGCTCTTCCGATCCCACAGGGACAAAAACTGTCAATCATTATAAGGCAATGCGACCCCATCGGTGTAGTTTGTAAAAGATTACTAGGTAGCAAAAAAAGTAAATCAGGAAGCATTATGCGATTGCACTGGTCGGTAACAGATTTTTGAAAACATCTTAGTATAATCGAATTAGAATACATCTTCATATTTTAATTAAATGTTTTATCTTTATTATTAAATTTTATTATTTAAACTAGTTGTTTATTGAATTTTAAGCTTAATGTTCATTGATATAGACCGAGAATGGAGGAAACAGTTTTTTTCAGGGGTGTTAATGTTGTGAAATATTTGAGGTTTCTGTGTAAGAGCTGGCTCCCCCTTTTTTAGGGGTTATTTTTATCCGAAATTTCTCTACTTTTGCACTATATTTCTCTGCTTAGATATTTATATGCTAGGGTGCTTCCGAATTAAATTGCTTCCGATTTTAACAATTACAAAATTCCTTAAGGAGACGTTCGTTTTATATAGTCAATAAATACCGTACATTCTTATACTTGTATATCTCGGTCGAGAAATTTAGCACAAAAATTGCTCCCTCCAAAAAAGGGTTGGCTTTACACGAGGCCTCAAAATGTCCACAACATTAAAGCCACCTAAACAATAGTTTCCACCATTCTCGGTCTATATCAATGAAAACTAAACTTAAGTTTCAATGAAGAACAAGTTCAAATAATAAATTTTAATAATAAAGATAAAAAAATATACTTAAAATTTGAGGATGAATTAAGATTAGATTACACTAAGATATCTTCAAAAATCGGCCACCGGCCAGTGTAATCCCCCATTAGAAGAGGATCATCTTCACTTGACCAAAAATATGCAGTCCAATAATATGCTTCTTGATTTACTTATTTTGCTGCCTAGTAATGTTCACGAATTCCATCGATGACGCCGCATTGCCTTATAATGATTGGCAGATTTTTGCCACCGGGTGATAGGAAGTGTGTACTTTTTTGTAGCTCCGGTTCAGACTAAGTCCAACCAACCAGAATATATCAAGTTCGTGAGTCGTGATTACAGTAACAGTTTGAATGTAAAGATCGTAATGATGAAAGGGGGGAAAAGCGATAGTAGGGTCTAAAATATAGGAAAATATTGGAATTATAGGAATTTTTTCAAATTTATAGGAAATATAGGAGCGCTGCGAGGCCTGCATGCTGCATAAGTAGCAATAAACTGTTTGGTATCAGTATTGAGAGCGACTCTTACCGCTGTAACACTTCAGGGATTTGGGGTAGATACTAAATTCTCATAAACATAGGCATCTTAACCCCCACAATATCCTTCACACAAGCAGACAGATTACTATCTCTATTTAAGCTTACTGGTTGCTTAAGCTAACCCTATCGACAATATATTAATAAAATGTTTTCCGTGTGTCTTTAAACATGTATAAATATTTAATTACCGATTTTCCAGTTAGGGACTTCATGATTCCCTCTTCATGAGATCCACTATACTCCTGATAAAAACCATCTGGACAGGGTTCTTCAGCTTTCAAACACTGCTCCTAAAGAATCAAAGAATTATTTACTCAGCAATTTTTATTATCCTATAATTATTAACAATATCAGTAAATTTCTAGACATTTTAATGATCTTTACTACACATAATATTATAACCAATTGGCTTGTTTCAGGTGACATATTTATGTCCAGCTTTTATTCCTGCTGTGTCCTCGATTAGTTATTTGATTGGTGCTCTGTACACACATGACATTTATTCACCAATCAAGGATCAAAAAATATATTTTCATTCAGCATTTCGGTTGCCACTCAAGAACTGAAACATGTTAAAAAAAACATAAAATTAAGTTTCATGAAATATCTACTTACAACTATGTTAGGGTCATAGGCGCTGACTATAGCTTTATCACAGGAATTACAACCACCGGGTCCCACTGTGTTTCTTGGCCCAGTACATCTGCAATGAAATAAATTAGTTTTTAATACAACACAGAATGTAAAATAAAGCTTCAGATATATTTTTCAATAAATATTTACTTACAATAAAATGTAAGTATTTTATAGTTGCTTTTAAATAATTAAAATATTATGTTTAAAAAAATACAGAGTGTAATATTTGTTACTTACCCATTTGCACAGTTTTCATGGCAGGGCATACATTCTCGGTTTTCATTATATTTGCTTAACGGGCACTGGCTCACACAATAAGGTCCATCCCGAGCGTTTCGACACTGGGTACAATTGCTTGGGCCCTAGAAAAATAAACAAGTCAATTCTAGAACTTATTCTACTCATTTCATAAGGAAGTTTTTAACTTTTAATAAAAAAAATCATTTTATTGTTTAGTGTAGCAGAAAAAAGACCAATGCCTAACTCTGCTCTACTGCAACTTTGTCAAGTGCATAAATATTTTCCGAAAAAATTTTATAATATAATTTATGGAAGCGAATCAACAAACATAGTAAGCTAAATTAATTTCATTGTACCTGTCATATATTATTATATTAATCATATACAAAAATCATAGAATAAGTAAAATGATATTAGCAAAATAATGTTCGAAAAGAAATGTAAAATAAAAGTGTACATACTGGACCAAGGCATTCACCAAGACATTCTTCATCACAATATTCACATAACTTATAACCAGCATCATAAATCCTATTTCAAAAGTAGAGGATACATAAGAAATTAAAAAATGAACAAATAAAAGATAATTTTTCCAAATCCTTATATTTTATCCTTAATAAGATAACTTAAGAACAAAAATCTCAAAGACATGCTCTTCTTTTTAAATTTAACTTGCAATTTAAAAACCTTCACAGTAAAACCGATATATAGTTATTAAAACTAAAAAATTTCCAACTTGATTAACATAAAGCAACCCTTATTAATAAATAGGGCTGCATTCACAATGGGGGTATCTAGGGAATTTCCTAGGCATTTAATGACTAAAATAAAATTATAGGTTAAATGATCATTGGAAAAAATTGCAAATTATTTAAGATCACTCCATGCCAAATTAAATCTTCTTATCTTTCATACTTTCATGTTTTTTACCCATAAATTCCCTCAATTTTAAAGTTTCTACAAGTAACTTAACAATTAAAGCAGTGTGAAAGTTTGTTTCCACATACCCCCTAGTGGTATTGCATCCTTGTACGCAAGTTTCTTTCAATTTGTAAGATTTACAAGACAGACATTCATCAGGTCCTGAACCCCAGCAACCGTCACTGGAACATTGCTCATGGCACATACGACCTTCATTACCTAAAAGATTAAAAAGTAAATTTTTAAAATTATTCCGAACAAAAATGTATTTACTTATTTAGTCTATGATATCGATGATTGAAACGATTACTTTTGTAATTTAATTAAAATTAAGCTTATTTGTAAAAAAATATATTTTTTCATTCAAAAAAATAAGTTTTAAGCTTTCAAACTCGGAAATTCTATTCCTGAAATTAAATTTTCTTTTAACAAATATAGTTAATATTTGACATTATAATAATAAATATTTAGAATCAGATTGACTTACAGATTGACTTACAAATTTTATAAAGTGTCATTTAAGCAGAACAGATTAAATTTTTAAAATGATTGATGTGACGATTCAAAATAATAACGCAAGAGACTATTCTGAATAGATATGAGTTTTTTTTAGAATGCTAAACCAATACATTTCAATTTTTATTCATATCTGCAAGTAAAATATGACATTTAATAGTTATTTTTGAACTTACGGCAGTCTTCTCTCCTAGCGTTTCTCTGCAATAGAACAGTGCCTGTACTTGACCTCATCAACTGTTGCCACTCAATTTCACTTGCAAAACATAATTCAGAGTTTTCCAGTATTGCCACACTTCCAGATCTAACTTTTCGCAAAGATTTTAAGTTTAAGCTTGTCATCGAAGTCTTTACAATATACAAAGCTGCATTTAACCTAATGGGGATAATTAAAAGTTAATAAGAAAACTAAGTTAGAGAACAATAAAAAACATTTAAATAATTTAGAAAAATGTAACTTTAATGAATTTAGTTAGGACTTACTCTGTTAGCTGACGACCATCAATGATCTCAAGGTTCCGGAAATAGGTCAAGTTCCTGAATTCAGGATGAGAAGCTTGAATGTTCATGTAGCCAGTGACTTCTTTTAAAGTTGAAAATACTTCTAGCTGGTTTGGATGCATTTTAGGATATCTTTGTCCAAATGTAAAGCTGAAAAGGGATTACATAATTTGAATGAAAGCTAATTTTAAATAAAGCATGAATAAGTCTTCTATATCTTTCGATAAGCTGTTGCTAAATAAGCAAATATTTTGTTGATTCAAAAGTTACACAAGATTAATGATAACTGATTTTTTACATATGCTAGGAAATGTAATTCATTTCACCAATATTTCAAAAATTTGTTAACTTGTGCTATCAACCATGTAAGTTTTCTGTAAATCTTAAAATAGAACATGTTTCCGATAGCAAATCGAATTAAAAATAAATACAATACAGAGTTAACAAACATAGCTAAGCATCATATCCTTTTCTTTGGCATAAATAAAACTGTAAAACATGATAAATGACTTTTCTTACTTAGGAAAGACATCTTGGAAGCCATCAAAGGTCTGATCTAAAATGCTCAGTGATCCTTCAATAACTGTACACCCACTGAACGTATCAATGTTTCCCGAATGAACAACATCCACACCTTGGCAATCTGCAATAAGGAATTAATAGAGTTAAACTCCATTACAGTTTAGTTTAATTTTAATTATTGTCGCACTAGAGCTACCCGGGAGCTATTGGCGACGGGCGTCGTATATTAGAACCACAGTCAGGTGACGAGCCGACACCTGAGTAAGCACCCAATGCAACCGTTAAGGGTGACATCGTACGCACCGTTGGGACTTTGGAGCATATTTAACGTGTACTCCCTCTACACAGGGTATTATTCGTCGGACATTATTGGCTGTGCGGACCGTTTATAGGTCAGTTATTTTGGCGATGCTCGAACCCGAACCTGGGACCTTTCGCATGCTAGGCGAGCGCCTAACCGAATGGGCTCCCCAGCCCCTAAACTCCATTACAAAGACAACTTGTTTACAACGCCATAATCCCTTGAATTGCCCATAAACTTGAATGATCTTGCTTGTAGCGACAATTTTCGATTCATTCCTGGGTTTAACGCTAAAAATATATGTTGATATATCCAAAATCACTTCTTAGATAATTTTTTGAAAAAATCGTATTCACTATTTAGATTATGTTTTATTTGCCGAATGATGCGAAAAGTCACCAAATTCGAAATTTATTTCCCCCCCCCCCCAAAAAAATAAATAAAAATTAACCGGAGAAGAAATTAAACTACTACTAAAGCAAATAGGGTTAAAATTTATTCAATAGATGTCATTTTATTACTTCGATAATTAATATGAGTAGATAATATATAATTTTACATGATTTACTACTCTTAATATTCAATCTTGTTTATAACATAACTTGTTCATATGTTCATAAAGTCATACACATTGCGGTCCCTTGAATGACACTATAACCGGGTCAAACAGATAACTTTTATCTCACAAAACCAATACTTGTGGAATAGATATAGTTTATTTTTTAAGGTTATTATAATTGGTTTTTCTCTTACTTTTTGGACATGGTCCATCACAGGAAACACATTCCCCATCCACTGCTTTCTTAGTGTCAGGACAGGAACGAACACAGGCGCCACTGTCTCTTAGTAAATGTTCTAAAAGATTCAAAAATTTAATATTATAAGACATGTCAAAGTAAAAAACTTAATCCAAACTCCTAAATTATAAATTCTTTTCAGTCACAGTGTATTTAAATTGAGAGCACATAAGACAATAAAATAAATTGCTTTGAAAAATTAGTTTTTTTTTATTTATTGTAAATTTTAGTTCAATAGTAATCCAGTTAACTAATCAATCCATTTTAATTAATACCCAATTGGTATTAGTTTTCCTGCACCATAAAATAAATGAACAGTTTTAAAATTGATTTCTTCTTAGGCATTCAAAAATGTAGATATTTCAATCATTAATTATTCAATATGTTTTAAATTTTTTTGAACAAATAGAATTCAGTTATACTTAAAATCAAAAGATATATTGAAAAATCGTTTTATTCACTTAACTAAAAATTTTGATGATTAAATGGCATTCATTTATTATTCAATAAATTTTAATATTTTTAAATAAATAAAATTCAGTTGTGCTAAATTCAAACGATGTATTTTTTAAAAAAAACAGTTTTAAGGACTAACCTGGACAGTTCTTTACACAAGTGGCTCCGTAAGCATACTTCCCGTCAGGATTGCTCTCCCACGAATATGTTGCCGGATTGTACCTCCTCATTGGTGGGCACTCCTGCTTGCAGACTCCATTATCATCGAAGTTCTTGCAAGCCTGTAAAAGAAAACAAAGTATTTGAGTTTTTCCTAAACGTTTCCTTATGAAAATTAGCAAGGGCCTAAAGTACTGTTTAATCTTGGATAGTTAAATCTTCTATAGTACCTAAAATGAACTGTCAAAAGGTTTTATTGATTTTCTTTTAAAAAAGAATTTCAGAATTTTGAGTTGGCCTGTTGGTTGGTTAGGCTGAAATATCGTCATACTAGAGCCACACAAGGGCTATTAGTGACGGGCGTCAAACTTTAGAATCACAGTCAATATCCAAGTAGGCACCCAACCAAACTTTTAGGAGCAACATTGAATGCAGCATCAGAACTTTAAAGCATATTTATAGTGCACTCACTCTACACAGGATAATACTCAGACTTTTCGGCTGTACAGACAGCTTATTTGAGTTGGTCTGTTATTTGATAGGTACAAAACATTTCTATAATTCTTATGAGCATGTGATAATTGCGCATAATCGAACGTTGCTATCCTGAGCAGTCTGACAACAATATCTACAAAAATAAATATTAACTAGGACCACTATGTACTTAAAATAGGCCAACTCTGAAAAACATCTATATAAAAAAATTTTAAAAATAGATAGTTTGTTTTTTAAAAAATAGGTTGACAATAAAAATTAACGACAAAACAAAATAATAGACGTCGACTCAAAGTTAAGTCTCTTACCAGGCAGTCACTTTGTGTGGGCCCTGAACACCCTCCAGCACAAAACAGGTGGCAACACTCTCTTGGGTTGGGGCCAAAACACCTCCCCTGGTGGCACTGGGGGGAACAGTTGATTTTGGAAAACTTTTGGCAACTGAGTTCGCCCGGACCCCAGCATCCGGCTACACAGTTCTTATGGCAAGGAGGGCCTGGAAAAAAGGGTTAATTTAAAATGAATTTAGTTCAAAACTATGGGTGTGTAACAGTACATATCTTACAATTACCACTAAATAAATCAATACACACATTTAAAAGGTAATTATATACGTTACAAGGTAATTATATACCATGAACTATACACCTTATAAAGTACTTTTAAAAAAACTTAACTCCTTGGTGCAACAGCCCATTACTGGGCCAAGGCCTGCGGTGTCCATTTCAGCTTTCGTAACCTAGGGCTCTGGGGTGCTAGGCATATGTCCAGGTAAGGTGGTCAGGCCCCCCCCCCTCACGCGGAACCCCCAGTGTTTAGTTCCCAAGCATGCTTGGTACCCATTTTATCGACCCACTCAAAGGATGAAAGGATGGGTCAACCTCGCCCAATCCGGGATTCGATCCCCGGACCTGTGGCGTGGCAATGCGAAGCACTACCACTAAGCCACTGGGCCTCTATAAGGTACTTTAAATAATTAAAACCTAAACGGTTCTATGGAAGCTACTCCTTGTGTATGCACGATTTTCTCCAAAACCTTATTATGACGTCTGACAGACACTGGGAACTATTGTACCAAATTTGAAGGCAATAGCTTTTTTTAGTTCAAGATGTAGAGTGGTTTAAGACAGACGGACCAATGTTCAAAAACCACTTTTTTAGAATCAGCACCTTCCAAGACATGTCGAACACACAAAATATCGATTTCAGATGTTCGATCCTATCGCAAAAATTTTAATACCATATATTTCATATTAGGTAACTGAAAGTAAAAATAAATATAAAGTATAAAATTTAGTTTTTAAAATTTTATGTTTATACTTACATGATCTCTCAGGCAGTGTTGAATTATGTACATACATGGGTTTCAACAGAAACCCAGCCAAGATTTCTTCCCAGTTGATAGTGTTAATATAACACAAATTATCATTGTCAAAAAAGCCAACTCCACCTGACAATACATCTGAAAAAATAATAATTAACAATTAGAATGACAAATTTATAGAATTATAAAAGAAATAGAAATAATCAAATTTTAGAAATTAAACAAACAAATTGGCTATCCTTGCATGGAAATTTTTATTAATCGTTCCAGATTGCAACTTTCTAAAACTCGGCTGCCAACTCTGCTGTGTCCCACTTTTAAATATTACTTACTTTACTTTTTAGGGCTAAATTTTGATATTTTGAAGCTACTTACATTGGTAAAACTGAAGTAAAATACCCTCTTGCTTGCCACTCTCAACCCCCTCTAACCCTACAATTTGTTTTGAACACCCCTAAAAAACTGTTACTTTCACGAAAAGACTGTGCAGCCAGCCAGCATAGGTTTCCTTAGAAGTTTACCAACTTCGGAAAATACCACGGTCCAGAACGTAATAATACACCAAAGCGACTGCCATACACTGGTGTTAGCAAGTTCTGAGGTGTCAGACGTATATGTAGATATATGCATTCTATGAGGGCAAACCTGTAGTTCCCCCTCACTTGTGACAGAAGCTTTATTTACCAGTCAAGATTAAACTCTAAACATATAACTCTAAATCATACAATAACATTTATGTGGCCGATCAAAATTAAAAAAAAATAGAATAATCCCAGAAAAGAGTTAACCACAATTGATGAATACTGGTATTTAAAATCTGCCGTTTTCGAACTTACACTTATGATAACTTAAAAAGTAACTCTTTGAGTACTACATTTGTTGCAAGTGTGGTTAAAACCCTAAATAACAATGAAACTAAAACAAAATAACCAGTATTAACTTACCACGTAGTGCTGGAAGCTCTAAGATTTCCATAGTGTTTCTAGCCACAAGCAAAGCAAATTCCTCTGCTCCAGCATTGAGCTTAAAAAGATTTCTGCCGCGGATTATCAATAAATTAGGAAGCACAATACGGCGTATATTTACATGGGAAATTAGGACGTATCCCGTAACTTCCCTTATTTCTTTCAGGAAACTTAGATCTAAGTTGTCGTCCTGAAATCGAAGCAAATACAAAATTATTATCAGTAGAAAGATATAAAATGGTACACGTTGGAATTGGTAATAAATGCAATTCAAACAGATAGACAACTTAGGAGAAGCACACTTAAAATCTATCTTAATCACTGTTAATTTAATAAACATTATGCAAGAGCTCTTAAAGACAGTTTAAGAAGCTACTTGAACAAAATGCTAGAACAACACATTTTAATATTAAAATGATATGTGCAACAAATCCTTAACTTTTAACAAATCCCAATTTAATACCTTGGGTTTCCAAACATAGGGGACAAAATTTTCATGGATTCAAATACATTGTTTGTGTTTTTCTTATTGGAGGCTTATCGTTAACCACAAGACTATTGGTAGTATTTTATAAATATATGAATTCAACTTACCTGCAACCACACAAGCTCTAAATTTCCATCTACATATGTACAATTCGTATACCTATCCCTAAGGTTTTGATAGTGATGATCACGGTTGGCTGGCACAGACATACGTCCTGACGTGCCTATACAAACTGAAAAGTTTTTAAAAAATTAGTTAAAAATATTACATAAGTTTTCTGATTACCTATTAGTTTAAACACTAGGGAAATTACAATTTTAAATAATGAAATTTGCACATACCCCTTTACACAATGCATTGAAATTATAACAACAGAAGACTTTTTTAATTGATCAAAGTTAAGAACATTTTTAATTCATTTTTTTATATTATATATGCAAATAAAAAATTTCTTTGGGACAGATACACAAATGACAGTTTAAAGATAGATTATAAATTGTTTACATTAAGTCGCCTATTTCTGAAATACTACAAATTTTAACACACCCTACATTTGCCTTGTAATTTTATAATTTCCTTTACGTGGAAAGCCGATTGAAAAAATATATACATATTTAATCCCTCATAAATGTTTACTAAGTACATCTGAAATTCTATCCTGATACCAAGTCCCAGAAAAGTATTGAACTCAATCCGGAATACCCATAAGCACAATGAACTTAAAGGTTTCTTCCTTTCCAGTCATACATTACATAACTAACTGTTCATTATTATCCTTACTTTTTCCTTTCATAACATAGGAATCCTTGGAGCTAGAAGCCTGCGCCGCACCACTCCATCGAAAGAGTGCCACCAGAACCAGTGCTGCTAGCCCAATGCGCCGCATGACTGCAGTATTTACGATCTCAAGGTCGTACACCGCACTTCCCTCGAAGATCGCAGGCGTCTTCGTGCATTCCTTAAGAGCATTGTAAGATTAGTTGATTGCTAAATCATCATTAACCTGGAAGAAAATACAATAGTTAGTATATTTTTCGAATTATGGCAAAATGGAAGACTATTGACAGAAATTAAGTTTATCCCACATAACATATGTGTGATATGGTTTATATATTTTCAGGACATTATTTTTCTGCAATTTATAATAAACGACTTTATTTTTGTAAAAATTTAAATGTATTTGTTTTTATTTGGCTATGTAATGGGAATATTTCTTATGACGTCCCGCTCTCTATTGGGACGTACATAAATAGCGTCACGCTCAGGAGGGGGGGGGGGGGGTAATCACTTGCGTGACGTAACGATTCGAAAATTTCCAATTTTGCAAGGAAATTCTGTTTTACATAAAATAACGTTTTTGAGAAGAAAAAAATGAAATCTCTTTTATATAGGAAAGTAGTAACACTTATTTCAGAAAGAGGATGGGGAGATTATTATTTGCAACAACGTCGGCATCATTAGTCTCCTATATTTTACAGACCTTTTCGTAACAGTACTTCGTAACACGCAAAATTGCGACACTATCCGAACTGCGATTTCATTGGTTGTTTTGTTTTTTTGTGGCAAAGTGCTGAAAAAAGCCCATTTCAATGGGACAAAATGTGCCAAGTAATAAATAAAATTAATTTTAACTCAACATAGACATTAAATTCATTTTCAAAATGTACACTTTATGAAATATTTCTTTGTTTAAAAAAAGATAATCCGAAACTTAAATAGTAAAACTAACTTCTCATTACTAAACATACATTTTAAACTAAATTGAAACTTAATTAACATTTGGATTTGAAAACCAGTTTAACAAAGTATACGCATTTCCCAAACATTCCCAAATAAGTACTACATCCTGTGTCCTATATAACAAATCTCATACTTTATCTGTAAATGCATAACAATTACTGAGGGAGTGGGAATTCAAAACAATACCGCTGCTTGAGCAATTTGTGAACTTGAAAGAAACAATTAAGTAATAATAAGACAAAACCGCAAAACGCCCATAAGAGCTGTGGGGAAATTCCATATTATTTTGTACCATTCAGTGACGTGACAGTCGGATTGACAACTCATTACTATCGAGTTAAGACGTCTTACAAGTTTGGAAAGAGCAATTAAAAAAAAGTAACTATTCAAATTCTCTATTCGCTTCAAGGCAAGATCTGAAATCTATAGTCGTTCAATGATAGACATATTTTTGAAATATTGTGCGTCGATTTATGTTTTGGACAGAGAAATTTTGGTGTTAGTTTTGTTTGTATTGACACGCAACTCTTCTGAAGGGTCCTGCTCCTTCCTTGGCGATTTCTTCCAACTGAATTTATCATAATCAGAAGTCGCCAATGAACTGACCGCACCCGATATCATCATAGTCGCACTTTGGAAAGTGTTAGCTTTACCCCCTTCATTTGAGAATTCATTCAAACTTATGACGAAGAACTTTTTTACTTTGAGTCTCTCTTTTGTACCAACAAATTAGCAAAATATGTTTATAGTCCTTTTTTTAGAATAAAACATTAACGAATTTATTTTCCTGTATAACAATTTTAAGAAGAAAACTTAAAGAAATCTAATGATTTATTTATATATGCCCTGTATATATCTCGCATTAAAAACTTTTTTCAGAAATTTATTTACATTAACCAAACTATAAAAAAATAAAACAAATTTATGATAGCAATTACACGTGACTGAGGATGATATATTGATATATCTAGTAATTAATTCCAGTTCAATCTCAGCAGAAACATTCAATTTACTTTAATGAGAAGTATAAGTAGTAACATTATTTATAATTTATTTTATAAGTAATAAGGTTCATTTTGTTCATCTCTTAAAAAGGCCGTTTTCTTAGAAACTGTAATATTAAAGGGATAGCATTCCATTTTAAGAAATAAAATACTAAAAAAAATTTAACTTTCATTAGTGAAATGTTTTTATGCAACTATTTTAGTTGATTACAGATCCTAAATTATAATTTTTCCATCATGCTAATTTGTTATGCGTTAATTTGTAAGAAAAATAAAATAAACAGGTGTATGGGGGGAATAGGGTTATATGGAATTCAATTGTTTACATTCCTTCCATCATAAAAAAGAAAGCATTCGACTATTTATTTACAAAAAAACCCACTATAGTTCTTTATCTTAACGAATAACGTAAAGCGAACCCACAACAATCGGTAATAAATAGTACATATCAAACAAAGCCTCTAAAAAGCAACAGCTACAATATCAGCCACACAGTAAGTAATGAATCTCACAATGGCCGTAAATCACAAGTAAACTCATGAGAGGTATGCAGCGTTATACATTGTTATTTATTCTTTGAAATCTACACGGACGACATTGCTAACCGCCAAAATTTGAATTAACATTCTAAAATCTAAACCTTAGAACCAGAGGAGGGCGTAAGTCGGAATCTGAGATTACGGATTTTTAAGTCATGGTAGTTCTTGATGTTCGCATCTAGCTATCAAAGTATCTTTTGTAAAGTTAATTTAAGAGTCAAACCTGAAGTGAAATATAAATTTTTCATAGAATGAGATAGTCTACTTGTTCATTGTTAAAAGTTAAATAATAAGTTTTTCTCTATGGCAGAGGTTTGGATTCACGTTGAAGAGTGTGCCTTTAGACTGTACTTTTCTTACTATTTACATCAATCGATAATTTGGTACTAGACCAAATTCTCGACTTTTATCCCTTTAAAGGAAGTTATTCAACAATTTTTTTTTACCATTTTCGGAAAAGTTCTCAAGTTCAGAACTATCAAATTTCAAAAGGAATAATGAATTGAACGTTTCCAGTGGAAAATTTGCACAAATCGCCATAAAAATAACTCCCAATTGAAGAGCTGCGTGGAAGAACATGACGTTTTGGAAAAAATTGAGATTTTTGTGCTATTCCCTTCTTTAAAAATAGAAAAATTCCCCCTTTTCATAAACTTTAAGTTAAACCTATCTATTTTTTTTTTTTACCTTTTGTAATTGCCGTTTTTAACGTATCTAAGTGCAAACGAAAAACTTGAAAGCTCATTTTCTCGTTTTCACCTTTTTGTCACTTAGCACATTCTTCCACTAAGCTCTTCAATTTTTATTAAACCCAAATTTAAGACAAAATAATGCAAAGAGACGCCGAATGACTGATTATCCACCAAATAAGGCAGCCAGGTGAATCTGAATTGCCGTGTGTCCAGCCACACGGTTGCTGACCTTTGATAGACGACCAGTGGAGGGCAACGAGCCTCACCTGAAGAGCTGTTTTGTTGTTGCCAGATGGGTTAGCTTCTTTATTCTGCCAATCGTCTGGCTTAGAACAATTCCTCTAAAGAAGAGGGCACGAAAGTTCTTAGAGGGAAGGTAAAGTAATAGCTTATGAAAGAATTTATAGAGGTTACACTTCTTGACAGATTCTTTTACGGATAAAGATCTAAGAGGTTTTGATAAGAAGTATACATAAACTTTAGTCATATAGACATAAATAAGCAACTACAAGTATTGATAATCAATCTTTTATATTTGGTACTTTTTTTTTATTCATTTACTCTAACTCCCAATGAGTATTTAAACTATTTGTTATTAACTTCCGAGAAGAGGGCAACGTTAAGTAATAATTTAAAATATACATGTAAAATGGTGCATCATTAAATGAAGTATAAATTTATTCTTCTATTAATAGAAAAAACCCATTACAAATACATTACATGCGTTTTATTTCAATTAAAATATATAAATCGAAATCTTTTTTTAATATGTACCAGTACATCTTCTCTATAAATCTGCCTTTGGGAGGTCAAAAGCAGTAACTACAAAAATGACAAGGAAAAAATGTCATAAAAATTCATTACTTATCGATTACTTTCTTATCGATTGCCATCATTGACTGGTTTAGAGAGAAAAGTGGTTTTTGCTGAACTTATTGAAGACTCTTAAAAATTATCACTGTAAAATTTTAACGGGACTTCAAGTTAAACTTTTGATAGTGAGAAAAATGTATTGAATATTATAGATTTCCAATCTCGTATGGTATAATGCTTTAGTTATATGAAGTCTTTGTATAATGATATCCCGTGTGAAAAATATGAAACAAGACTGACAGTAGAAAAAGTCCATGTTTCTCTGTAGCGTGTTTGAATGACACGATCTATGGCCCAGCACAAAGAAGACATTCAATTAATGCGACGATTGCATTAAAAGGCCTCCGGTCTAATGTATTTCCGTGCTGATTTCTTGTCCAACAACAAGTGACACGGAAGCTTTGGGAAGAGTTTAATCAACCTTCAGTCGGCTATAGGCATCAACTGGAACGATTTCACATTCCACTAGAAAGCTTCCTCCGCCGACTAGTTGGATTAAGGAAAATTCAAAATCTAATGATGAATGCTAAACTATTTCGAGAAACCGAATTAAGAGGGAATGGGCGCGCTGGACCGCGGGTCTCCAAACTCAAGTGCCTCAGTGTTAATCCAATGGCGAAAAAACTATTTTCTCTGCCACATTTCTCCGGCTGTATTGAATATTTTTACAAACGTTTTTTGAATGATAAATGTAGATAACTTACAGGGTCTACCTTTACACTTTTTGAAATTGTTTCGAATATTTTTGTGTAAAATTATTTAATGAAAATTAAAAAAAATATTCGAACCAATTTCAAAAAGTAGGAAGGTAGGGACCTGTAAGTCAGCTACATTTATCACATAAAAAATCCACTTGTAAAAATATTCAATACAGCCGGAGAAATGTGGCAGAGAAAATATTTTTTTCTCCATAGAATTAACACTGATGCACTTTACTTTGGAGACTCCCGATCCAGCGCGCCCTTTCCCCCTTAATAAGATTAAAAGAAAATAATCGTACAATCATTTTCGTTTCAATGTTATAGTTCGTTCTTTATTTCTCTGTGCATATGTAAATTAAGACTAATTTTTTTCTTTCAAATACTATTTCGGGAGATTCGATATCTGAAATTCTCGATAGCTGAAATCTGAAGTTATTGGTCGAAGTAGCTTTAGTCTACCGCTATGCTCTGGGTTTATTATCTTATTGTTTAATATTTAAGTTATGAACTATATCCGACAGTTGGTCGAATTTTTCCAACAGGTGTATTAAAACACGATTTCAATATTTTAATATCAATGGAGTTTTTATGAAGCTATATACAATTTCTATAATTTTATAGAACCCTGGAATTCATAGTCCTTTATACTAAAAGTTTTAATGGTTTGGTACAATAACTCTTATAAAATTTAAAATAAAGCCACTAAATTTCAGCGTTCATTAAAATAAATGTATAGTTATGCACCATTGGCAACAGCGACTAATAAGTTCAATAAACATGTTTATGATTTCAGGAAAGTCAAGAGACACGGGTCAGTTTTTATTTGTATCCTTTATAAACAAACAAATGACACGCAAGTCACAAAGGCAAATATGAATACAAAGGTCTACAAAAAAAAACGTATTGGACAGTAGTAAGGCACGCGCTTGTCCTCGTTTCAAAGTAGAGGCCTCACTGGGCACTTTGACTTGACCCAGATAGCATTTGGTTTGTTTGGCTGAATGTTTTGCCAAAGGAGTTTGGTCTGACCGGAAGGAAAACGACAGCTAAGCATTTTCAATTAAGTGGTGTGCTTTTGCCATTCTCGGTAATCGAAAATACTAAGTGAAACCGCAGACTGGACCTGTCTGGAAATCGAACTCGTTTGTGTAATGGATTGCGACATGTTCCGGTCGATGAGGATAAATTGTTTCGGCGATAGAAATTGAAGTGGATGTAGAAAGCATGATTTGAGAAAGCAAGACCAAGTGTTTACAATACATTCACAAATCTAATGAGGGAGACAATGGTCATCATACTTTCTGTTTTAGCATCAATACACAAAGAAGTAATTTTGAGACCCCCCCACTGATAATGACTGTCGAACATGAGTTAAAAACATGGTCACAAAATAAAGTGTGTTTATTCGTAAGGAAATAATACCCTTAAGACCCAGTTGCTGCATTTATTATTTGTTTAAACACCAAACATTAGCTACGACTAGGACTACTAAATTCAACATTCCATCTTTGGTTACAATCGCAACTGGGTGTTGCCGTTCTGGTTTAACTAAATATTTAAATAACTGACATAAAACAACAATTTAGTATATGAAATACCTTTGTATATAACAATATCGTATTTTACACGACATTTTGGAGAAAATATAACTTTTAAGTCAATTTTAATATTAATTAGAGGCGTTGGGAAAATGGTTTAATATTGTCATTAATCCCTGTATATTTAGGTCGTTATTGATGTACATGTCTCGCTGTATAAGCTTTATGTAAAGACAATAGGTTTTTTTTACGAAATTACATTGTCTAATATGTTTGCATAGACTTGAAGTCTATTTATTTAAATCATACTGGATCCGAATTTATGCCTACCAATTACAAGAAAATAATGACCAAACAATGGAAGAAGAGCTTAATCGGATTTTCTTTGTCTCAACATATTCTGAAAGTAAACAATTAGTGAGATATTGTCTTCTTATTATATTTTATTGTTTTTAGTGATTTGACTATAAATACTTGGACTAATCATTTTTGAGTATAAGGTAGGTATTAGAATACTCAAAAACAGCCAAGGAAGGGCTTATATAGCACTTCTAAAGGATACTTTAATGATGCTTTTTAAGACTGAAGGATGGATTTCTAAAATAAGGGTATTTTTTTGGTAATTTTAATTCTTGATTTAAACGTGTTACAGATTATTTTTTCAATTAAAAATTCAAAAATATGTATTAATTTCTATAAAAAATCACTAAAAAAGTATATTTTTTTTTAAAAAAAGTTTCTAAATAATTTTTAATTCTACAGTATTTTTAAGCACCATGATACAAATGAATGCGGTTGTAGTAGGATTAAGCACATAATTAAGGACTCATTAAATACGAGCAAAAAAAATAATTGAAGGTACTTTAATTCTTGTTGCGTGTTAACGGCGAATGAGACCCCATGACCGCGGGTCTCCAAACCAAAGCGCCTCTGTGTTAATCCAATGGAAAAAATGATTTTGTAAGCCAAATTTGTCCGACTGTATTGATTATTTCTAAAAATATTCAATACAACCGGAGAAATGTGGCTTAGAAAATATTTTTTTCCATTGGATTATCACAGAGGCACTTTGGTTTGGAGACCCGCGGTCATTCGGTCTTATTCTCTCTTAAATACTTTAACTGAAGGTACGAAACTATTTTTAGATCTATAAAAACCCAACAAAATACTTAAAACTTATAATAAATTTATCTTAAACCAAATACTAATAATACACGTCTATCTACTAAAATTTCCTCTCGGGTTGCTACCAAACGAGACCTTACAACTGTCGCGAACACAGACCTCCTAAAAGCACGAGTGAATAACCTATACCTGTCGTTACTAACAGTTTAATCTGCCTTTTATCAAAGCCAGCGTGGCGGAACGATTATTCTATTATTCTACCAAGCAAATATGCTTCCAAATAGACTTTTAATTTTTCTGTTATTTACAATGGAAAGTTTTATATAGAGAGCTAGAAGTAACCTGTTATTTTTAACCATATTCTTTAAAAATGTGTTCTGGAATTTGGAAGCTTTAACAATGTGTTTTTATGAGATTTTTTTGTTTGTTTGATGGCATCTAAATTGTTAAAGTTTTAAATTAAAAAAAATACTTTTATCTATTTTTTTCGCTTATGATATTTTGTTATACGAATTATAAAAAAAAATCGAATTGTTTATTTTGAAATACAGGCTAAGTAAAGCATTTGCTTTTAGCACTTTTAAAAAAAAATGCTATCACGTCCCATTTGTTTTTTAACATTTTGTTAAAAAACAACTGCTTGTAAAAATAGTTCTTAAAAAAGCAATAATGCAAAATAACTGTTATAAAAGAACCTAAATACTATATCCCTTTTTTTCTAAAATATTCTGATTTCTGATGACCAGGATTTTCAGATACCATGCACACGTAGAAGTTATGAGCGATCATATTTACTTTATTTACTGGAAGAAAATTCATTCTTCCCATTGTTCTACGTCGTCTGGAATATTGCTAACAAGAGGAGAGAAGAGAAAAAAATAATGATACAAAAATATAATTAAAATCTGGCAACAATCTTTTTATTCCATTTCGCTTTAAGTGGAAGCAAGCAGCCGCCATTTTAGATTCTGTATCGGAACAATTGGTCGTAATTGAGCGGATTGTTGTTCCTAATAAAGACAGTAAAAGATAATGGCGGAGTCTAAAATAAAAAAAGACCGCCACTTAACTGTACTGCACCACTGTTTAACGTGACACCTACGCGTTTGTTTGTAACTAAGCGTTTTATACACGAATTTGAGGCAATGGCTAATGGCTAAAGTTCAAAAGCCCACTGAAATGATGACGATCTTTCGCATCGGTCTAGCTAAGAAAGAATTTTTTTTCTTTGATATATCGTAGGGTTGTATTAAAAACTCTTATATGTAAAAAAAAACGTCAAAGTAAATAAAAAATATATATGTTGCTACACAGGGTCGTCCTTACAACCATTTACAACTAGATGCGAAGTTCTGTGTTAGCCGAACCGCCCTAAATAGTCGCCTATAATTATGACATCGTAAAAATGACCACAGACTTCTGAATTCGTTAGTGATATCAAAAAGTTAGTTAAAATTATTATTGGTTTTTAAAAAAAATAATAATTTTGGTTTTTTTCGTGAAAGAGTTTCACAGTTTTCAGTCCCAAAAAATAAGTATTTATAAGAAAATATCATAATCTTAAAATAAGGAAACAAGGAAGTGCATCATCTTGATACAAGTAACAAGAGCGAACAATAACCATTTATGGTTGTGATGCGGTAAATAAATTTTAAACAAAAGACAAACAGTAAAAAAAGAACCTCATGAATTTTAATCTATCAAGGTATAGTTTAATTACATAGCTGAAAAGAAAGACACAAAAAAATATTAAATTCTTTAGGCAAGAAAATGAACTTTCACGAAATAGGGAGCTTTATAAGTCTGACAAGTTCATTTCATTCAAAATTTTCCCGATGTGAAAGCAATAAAGTTCTAAACAACATAGAAACTTCCCAATTTTATACTGCCTTTTACAATTCTTTATAAATGAACGTGGAATCAAAGAGTTCTATAGTAGGGTAGAGGAACGACTCGTACTGAGCTGCCATCGGCAGCCATGGCTCACTACGGAGCCCGAATAGAGTGGCAAAAATGCTAGTTAATTTATAATTTTGATACTGAGAAAGGAAGTACACCTAGGGCAAAGGCGAGATTCGAACCCGCACCCGTTACAGCGCGCGGACTGCTAGCGTTATGGCCTGCTATCCAAACTACTCGGCCATCGGGCACCACATGCCACCCTATATTGTCTCCGTGTAGGTCCATCTTGCTGTTGAAAGGTTCAGTCTCTACCCTACTATAGAACTCTTTGCGTGGAATAAAAGAACGACCTTTTAAAAAAGGCCTGTTCATAAATTTCAAAATTTTGCAACTCGGCTATTAACCATATCCAAGTGCTTATCTCTAATACAATTCAACTTGTACAATGTGCATAGTTAAACCTTGAGACAAATTACCTTTTATAATCAAAGTTTATTCCAGAGTTATCAAAAAAGAACCCTGGGTGATTCACAACAATATCAAACACTGTAATGTTTCTATTTACCCCTCGTCGCATAACACGAGACGAGGTGACGTATCATCAAATACTGGGCTCCTATTGGACAAGACGCCATCACGTGGGTCTCTGCGTGAGGCCCCGAAGGTACGGATGTCCCTTCTTCCCACGGATGGTCCGGAAAAATATTTTTAATAGCGGTTTTATTCTGGGCTTTTTTCCAAGCTGCGTTACATTTTTATTTTTTATTTTTTCATAGAATAATCCTTTTTGTTCTTGAAAATGACGAGAGTTGGAAAGAACAAAAAAGTGTCAAAAGTTTATTATATTACTATTATAGTTTATTACTATTATTAGTTTATTAGATTATTATATTACTATTATATTTCTTGTAATGAATAATATTTCCTAAAACAGTGAATAGTGAAAAAATCGATCACATATCAATTACAAGTATAACCTTATAATTAAAATGTAAATGAACAAAATCAACCAACAACTTTTGTCAAGTTCAAAGTTCACTAATATAGCCCTCGAGCAACTCCTGGTGCTTTAATGCGAAATGAAAATCTCAACAAAGTGCATTTTTAAAATTAATGGATACATTTTAATAGCGTTCATTTTAGTTTTAAAAGTACACAGTTTAAATGTACAGCAATTAGTTCAACCGTCCTGGTTTATGTTTTTGAATATATTTTATAATTCCCGGATCTGACAACAATCAGTAATTTTTACCTCTGCAATTCAAATTTATTATTCAAAAGTTGGTAAAACACATGATTAGCATTAACATTGGAAAGAGAAGCACCCGAAACCATATTATGCACTTAAACACTTTTTTACTTGAGCTGTTCCATTAAAATTGTATTTTAAAAATAAATATTTCTAACTCTAGATGCAATAGAAAAATATGAAATATATAGATGTCATAGATTATAAAACTAAAAATACTTTATTTTATCTTTATTATACTTTATTATTATTTTAATAAACTATATTTTATTAAAATATTTATCTCTCTCAATTAAAAGCTACTATTTTTTAGTCTTATTGAAAACGTTATTTCCTTTAGAATGTGCATGAAATGTGCCAATATATATTTGGGATATAAAATGTCTTATTGAGTTCGCTAAACATCTAAATACCCTAGCCTAAGAAAAATTGACGCATTATCTTTGAACTTGTCTTCAAGGACTAACTTGCTCATAGTACATTTTAGCTTCCACACTACGTTTATAACGTAAAAAGTGGAAGGTTTTATAATCGTTCAGTCCGTCTGTCTGTCCGTCCGTCACCCACTTTCACAGAAAGAACCACAAGTCCCACAGACAAGTGGGACACGTCACTTTGAAGCAAAAAATCAGATTAGGCTACATTCCAAATTTCATTAAAAAATTTAAATTAGAAGTTTATTTAAAATTTAAATAACTAAAAATTTAATCTACATTGAAATAACATGCAAATTCCATTTTTATTCAATATTTTCACTGTTGCCATTTCGTTAAACGTACGAGAAACTTTATTTAAAATAAAAATAAACACTTTTGAAAGAATATTTATTTATGTGATATAATTCAGTTTGGATTGTTGTAATATCACAATAGAGTTCTTTTGATGGTTTATTATATATGCATGACGAAAGATGCATAGGGAATTCTAACTTGGCATAAAAAATATGCAAAGTTTTGCTTTAATTTTTAAAGCATCAATTGCACTAATTATATATTTTTCGATCTGTAAATTAATTTAACAAACGATAAATGACTGAATTTTCGAAAGAAATGTAAATGGTAAAATGTGACGACACAAAGATATTTATTAAAAAAAGATTACATTATTATTCTTCGAACTTCAAACAAATTAAGCAAACGATAAAGTCTAATTATTAAATCTGAGAAAGAAGATTAATGAAAATAATTAATTTTTCGTTTAAATGTTTAATTACAACTAGCTAAAGGCTGTGTTTGCCGAATTTCTTTCTGAGGTGTATAAATAGTTTGTTTCCTGTTGAGCACAAATGTTGTGTGGAAGCGGTTTAAGTGACAGATTCTGTAACAAACCCCTACTTGTTATCTTTAAGTATCCATTGCACTTTTTAAGGTTTACCTTTTTCATATTCTTATCCAATTGAAATTCACTGAAGCCAATCAAAATCGTCTGAGAATAAACATTCGTATCTGGAGAACTGTAAAGACCATAAAGACGTTTATTTTCGTCGAAAGATAGCGTCTTATAAAGATTTTGTTTACTAACTTATCTTTATTTTAGGATTGATAAGAGTAAAGGAGAAACCTAAGAAAAGAAAAAAAAAAGCCAATTTAATTTTCCCGCCACCACTTGAACTTAGGAACATAGCGTAATACTTCAAGCATAGAAGTATGTTAATGGAAGACAATGACAATTTAGAACACTTCTGAATATTTTTCCTTTTAAATTGAGTTTAAACAATTACACTTTTTTAAATTGTAGAACATAAGAAACATAAGTGATGGAAAAGTTTTAAATGTAAGACATTAAACTTATATTTTAATTTAAGAACTGACCGGGTTCATCATAGTTTTAGTACCTAGCACACTTAGTATTTACACATTTTAATTTATCGACACACAAAAGGCCTTATAAATATTTCAAGTAAATAATTGCTTTAATAATATATTTTCTCCCACAAAAAAAAACTTATTTAAAAATAAAACTTCTGCATGCAACAACAAATATTTTTAACTAAATACTATTAAACCAATTAAAATTTTTATTTAACCTTCGTGGTTTTAAGCAGCTATTTTTTCACATCTCAATAACTACCATTTGTATTCGACTTTGATTTTACTACCCATTTCATTTTCTAAGAATCTTAAACACATAATCATACGGCTCTAGCCATTTTACTAAAATATTTAACAAAAAACCTCCAATTTTTAACTAACCTTGCTTACACAAATATTTCATTTTTTCGAACGTTAAAAATGCCAGATAACCTTTCATTAAACATAACAAAGGGCCCAAAAAAGCTATAAAATATAGTTAGCTGTGGTAATGTCTCTTGTTACCTCTACAATATCAAAAAAAAATTCATCAATGCATATAATCAAATCTAATTCTAACACCAAATTGGGGAGGCTCTTTTCCAAAGAACAAAAATAAAATTCTCGCGAAATGTTGATCCATCAAGCAAACAATAATCATAACCGAGATGCAGCCTATGATTATTTTCCCTCTCGAAATTGCCATCCGCGGCATCAATATGAGCAAATAAATAAATGAAAAATGGAATGGTTTTTCCCCTTCTTGTAAAGAGAATAAAAAAATATGAAAAAAAAGAATTATCATTTGTCGTGACCCCAGCGTTGCCCAAACCAAGGAACATGAATTATAGAGTAAGAAGGTTTAGCTTTAAGCGTCGTAAGTGATAAATGCTAACCCAACTATGGGTTAAGTTGTGTTGAATATAGTCGCACTAGAGCTACCTACATCAGGGATATTGGTGACGAAAATTTAAGTGCCGTAATTTTGAACCACAGTCAAGTGACGAGCCGACACCTGAGTATGTACCGAAAGCAACATCGAAAGCATCATAGGTCGACATCTAACGCGTCGTCGGGACATTGGGGTATATTTGATATGTACTCCCTCTACACGGAGGACTCCCTCTATTCGTAGAACTTTCTAGCTGCACAGACCGTTCATAGGTCGGCAGATATTTTGGCAATGCCCGGATCCAAACCTGGGACCTTTTGCATGCAAGGTAAGAGCCTTACCGACTGGGTTCCCCCCCCCCCCCCCCCATAACCCAACTATGGTATCTGCTATGTTAATTTAAGAGTACTACAGAGAAGATTGTCAAACACATTGTCAATATGTAAATTTAAAAGATATGTTATGAGATATTTCAATCAACAACCAACGACGAAAAAAAAAATTATAAGTTTATTCACAGGAAAAAACACAAAACCGATAATTTGTTAATACTAATTTATAAAACAGGATGCATTCCGGTAAAACGCAATACGTTGAGGAATGTTCTGCTTTATTCAATTACTACATTGTTTTTCGCCAAAAAAAAAATCGTTACTCTACAAATGCTCCTAATGATAATTCAATGTTTCTAACAAAAGTCATCACTTGACAATAAACCTTTAATCTCAAAGCGCCCAATATTTTACCCGTATTCCTACAGAGATATGGAAAAAAAATTTATGCGTTTTCCAGTAGTGTTCCGTTATAAATATTTACCAGGGGGTAAAAAAATGCATATTATTTTGTGATTTTATGTGAACATTTGTTATCGAAAGTCCTTAGAGAAATAAAACTTTTATGCACCTTTTATATAAAAAAACACAGTCAAACTTATTGGAAATATCGAAAGTTCAAACAAAACGAAAACATTATACGTGAAATTTAGTTTAAAAGATGGCATTTAGGAGAAGTGGGATAAATTCCTAGAAATCCCCATTAACTCTACGAGTGTTTTTCAGTCCTTGAATTAAGGGATAAATATTTTGTTTTAAAATTCCAAGAATGTCCATGGATTTTCTTCTGCTTGTTGTCTTTGTCCACTACGAATCTGTTAAAAAAAAAAGTTCCACCTCTATAGAAAAAGCTGTTTAAAGTGGTAGGACTTGCTTTAAGCGTCAAGTTTTTTTTTCTTTGTTTAATTCTTTGGTTCATCACGACTCCTTCTCGTTCCATTTTACCCTCCCCCCCCCCACTCTAACATCTCCCACCGCAAAAAAAAAATGCGCACGAAGCCAGTTTATGTAGTAATAATAATGGTGCCGGCTATCTCCAATCATGATGTTTTTACCAACTTTTGAATAATAAATTTGAATTGCAGAGGTAAAAATTACTGATTGTTGTCAGATCCGGGGAATTATAAATATATATTCAAAAACATAAACCAGGACGGTTGAACTAATTGCTGTACATTCTATAATTGCAAGAACTTAAAGGACAATTATTTAATTCAAAAACTTAAAAAAAATGGCTTTCTTTTTCCAATGCATATGTTCTTGCAATGCAATATAAATGCATTCTTCTATCTGTTTCGAAGGTTAAATTGTTATAGTGCAATTATTTTAATTCTTAAAATTTAAATTCGTTTTATCCCGACCATGTTAATAATAATAATATACGGTCTAAAGGTCAAATCAAAAAACGTTTTTCCCAAATGTGAAAAATATACTTAGATAAAACAAAACGGTTGTTGTTGTCATTGTCAAATATTTTCGAAATTCTTTATAAATATACTAGTTATAAAAACTATGCAAAAAAAGAATCTAAAACCAAGTGAAAGCATGGAATATAGAATAGGGGAGATATGCCCTTGGAATTCTATCTCATGAGAGAAGTGGGGAGGGGGGAGATTCGAGAACTTTTTTTTTCCAAATGCACCCCGGATTTTTTTTACCCGACTACTGGAATCCAAAAAATCTACACAAGCATTTTATCGAGTCCTCTTGAGCTATTTCACAGATTATTTCTACGATTTTGAATCCACTACACTGTTAAAAATGTTGTGCTTGGTTTCACCATGATATTGGTTCCTAGTAGCTGCAACGGCTGAATGGTGAAACGTTCCACCATATTTTTGGTATTCGGTTGAACCATTTCTCAGGTTTTTGTTTCCAAATCCAGAAAAATGGTTCGACCAAACACCGAAAAATAGGTGAAACATTTCACCATTCAGCCGTTGCAGCTACTAGGAACCAATATCATGTGAAACCAACCAATATCATGGTGAAACCTAGCACCAAATTTTTAACAGTGTAGTAAATTCTAACCTATTGTGTCGATTAGTACATTTTTAGGTTTTCTATCAAACTAGTATGCATAGATGCGTGTAAAATAATACGCATAACTTTGTCATGAATTTTCTGATAAAATTATATCAACGTGAGTAACCTTTTCAGTGGTACACTTTTATACTATTTGTATACAAATAGATTTTCTAGCGAGTTGAACAAATTAAAAAAAACATTAAATTTGGTACACGTACTAAACATTCAATTTAGTACGTTACTTTTCTTTAAGGCTAAATTTGTTTCTAACACATAATTTTTAAAAAATAATTTTTTAAAAAATATTATTATTTTATTAGCTGCTTTACCAAGAAAAAACTTTTCGAATTTTTTTTTACTTGGAATTTATTGAGTAGAATTAGTAAGTACTTAGGAAATAATGTTATCAATTTTAGTTTCGTTTTTACACGAGTTCAATTTATTCTTATTTCATCAAATATTTTAAAATTTAATATTTTTTTTTAATATTAAGCATAAAAAGAATGAGACATTCCTTTGTAATTTAGCACAAGCTATAAAAAAGGCTTTTTAAAAAGGATAACATTAAAATAGCTGTGAAAATTTTATTTGTAATATTATTAAAGTATAAAAATATATTAAGATTTAGATTTTTTTAAATAATTAAGACATAACAAAAATTGACGTCATTTTTTACTTTTGCGCAATATAAGAGAAATTCTTTTTTAAAACAAATAACCTTAGTAATAAAAAGCTATTTTAAAGTATTTGTACATAATTTTTAACAGGAAAAATGCGAATCTGGTTTTATCTTGTTAACTCTAGTCTTTTGTCTTGAGCATAACAAGCATTACGATTCACAATCAGGACACTAAATCCAGCTTATACCTTTAAACACCAAACTACACACCGCAATCCCCCAAAAGAAACCTTAACACCGCACCTGTTACGAAGAACCTACACCTCACGTCGAAATTCCCATAAACCAACCCCCCACCCCTTTAAAAAATAACACAACTAAAACCAAAAAATTCAAAAAATAAATCCGAACAACTCGAAAAGCGATCCGGGTTAAAACGCGATCGTGAAAATAACATTAAAAAACATTGGGGGGGGGTGAAAAAAAATTACTGCTGCCAAAAGCTATTTTGCAATATCTGAGAATCCTCTCCGCAGAAGAGTTCCCAGAGCTTTGAGGGTTATTAGTTGCTTCCCCTCCCCCTCTCAGCATCTTCGACCTTCCCCTCCCCATCATCTTCTCAAAACCGGTTTAGGGCAGTTTAAGGGGTGATAGCCTCATGTTTTATTTATTCCCCCCTCATCTTTTTCCATCTTTTCTCTTTCTGTTTTGGCGGTGTTGTGGAGTTGGCGATGTATCGCGAATATGGCATGGTTAGATGTGCTAATGCAATGAAGTTGTAATGTTGGTTTTTCTATTGTACAGTACAGCTAAATTAACTTTAAGTTAAAATGTTAAATTGCTTGCATTTCTTAGCTAGTAGTTATTATTAATGTCCCCATAGCACAAATAATTGACAATAACTCGGTCAATATCATGCAAACTTATAATTTGCAAAATATTAAATTAAGATATTACAAAACATATTTATCTATAAAAATAGGACAATTGTTACAAAAAACTTATCTGGCACACTACAAATTTTGCTAAATTATCATATGACATAAATAAATCGAAAAACATGCAAGTGCATCGCCTAGTGGTTTTTACTGTATTTTGACTACTATAAAGGAAAAACAATTTTTACAGAACATCTGCTTTGATAAAAAATATTTACAATGAAATGACAAAATGCCTACGAATTCCAATAATTCGGAAACTCCTTTAGGAAGGTGGAATTTACAGCAATTCACGATTTTTAGGGGTTTTTTTTGTGGACTTACTTTTGTAATGAATTCTCGAGACTGAACTGCAATAACATCGCACAAATCGGTATGGTAATGTATATTGGTATGTTTATATGAAACATTGTAGTTGCAAAACTCACATTTTCCAAAACTAAGATATAGGAGCCGGACCCTTCATTGGCGACTTTTGCTAATGATAAATTCAATTGGACGAAATCGGCAATCGACCGGATCCTATATCTTAGTTATACTTTAGAGAAGTAGTTTGCAACTACATCTTTCATACGAGATACTTTGTTTGTAAATGCTACTGTTAATAGCAAAAATAAAATAGAAAAATTGATTTTTTTTAGTCCACTATGGAAATCAATGCACTGTTTTCATCATTTTAATTATTAATATTCACACTTAAAATCAACACAATTAAATACAATGTCTATGAACCCATAATAACAACTTTCCCCGACTTGGCGCAGAATCTCGAATCCCCCGATCCGGCAACCCTTGAAGAGGGGACCGGTTGTGTTGTGTATGTAATGTAAGAATGCGTGTGTGGATAATGTTTGTGTGGAGGTCTCGCCAAGCAGGGATTACAAGAAAAGAAGTTTTTTGTCTTTGGGGAGAGAGAGTCAGTGGATTATTATTGAAACAAAACGAATGTTAGTCGATAGGTATTGGAATTTAGTGGAGAAAGAAGAGGTTCCTAAATAAAGCCTGGCGGCTACACAAAATGATGCTTCATGTGGGTCCGCGAGATTTTCTCATGTCTCTTCTATTTTTAATAGAGATCAGACTTAAGATTTTTTTTTTTCAAAAGGCACTTGTTATATTGTTTACATGGGGCACTGTAGAAAAATTTGATTCAGCAAGAAGGTTATTAATTTTAAAATAATGTGGAATGCATGAATTCATTTGAATAAATTGTACATGAAGCCTGTTGATTTAAAAAGGGTATTTTGGTAAATGAAAAAATACTAAAATAAGGTCTAGTAATTCTTAACTTCTCAAACAACTTAACTTTTTTTTGCATACATTGTGAAGAGCTAATAGAAATTTTCAAAACATCCATACATTGTTGAAAAAATACGAAGAGGTTTTTCCAGGTATCTTCGAAGGAAATTCCGTGGTATTTTAAACAAAAATAATTAGATGAAGAACGAATTACCTCATATTTCTTGATTTTTATTGTATTTAAAAAATGAATTAAAGACCTAAAAGTATTCTAGGGACTTGATAAATGATAGCATGCATACTCAAAATGAAAAAAATAAACACTCAATACATTCTACTCTTTTCATCATTATCATATCCAGTTTTCCTGAAATTTCAGTTAAAAATTTAATGATCACTAACAAGTTTCCCCATTCTGTGTTTCTCCAAAACATAATAACGACAAGTTTTCCCACAAAACCTCCATAAAAGAGGCCCGAAAGCAATTCTAAAAAAAAAGGTTCTAATTTTTCCTAAACCACTAAATGCGAGCAGTTTTTTCGATCTGCCGCTCCACTGCGTTCGTATCCATTTTCGCTCTCAGCAGACGATTTTCTTGCCGAATGGAATTAAAGAAAGTAAAGAGCCACGGTTGAAGTGTGCCTCTCGTCGACGTCTGGAATATTCTAGGAATTTCCTGATTCGAACTACAAATCGAGCGATTGGAGATGCAGCCAGGCACGAAAGATGCGTCGAAAATGTGTTTCTGTGTTGCCGAGGCGATAATTACAGGAAAAGAAACAATTTATCTTCAATTTTCAGATTTCCGTTCTTCGCCTTATGGTACCGTGCAGCTATGTTTGGATTGCTAATTGCCATTGAATGAAAGTATATAACTCATTTTTAAACATAGTGAGGCAGTTAACACCAAAATGTATGTGAAGGTAATCAAGCTATCGGATGCAAATAATAAGGGACGCAAACATGACCATAAATACAACTGATAATGCAAATTAAATGACTAAATTAAAATTTAATGGTATTGAAAATCTAAGTAGTCGTAACATTTTAAAAAATCCCAATATAGGAGGTTTGGTTCTTATGATACGCATCTACCATATGCTTTTACCATCATTCAACCCTTCTCCCAACCATCAAGAAAAAAATAGCTATTAAGGAAGGCAAAAATTTTCATAAACGCAACTGATGATGTAGATTTAAAAATTACAAAATTAAAATTTACTAGATTCTACAGTCTAATTAGAAGATTCTGTAAGGAACTTAAAAATCACTCTATATAGGAGGTTCAGTTTTTGTTTCATGACATATCTAAAACATGCTTTTACCATCATTCAACCCTTCTTCTCATCACCACCAAGAAACAATAGCTAATAAGGGACGCAAAAAGGGTCAGAAAAGCAACTGATAATCCTAATTAAAAATGACAAAATTAAAATTTGAAAATCTAAGAAGAAGTTTCCTTAAGTAACTTTTTAAAATCACAATAGAAGGGGTTTAGCTCTTATGATACATCTACCATATGCTTTACCACCATTCAACCCTTCTTCTCCCCCATCAAAGAAACAATAGCTCTACCTCTACATCTAAACGTCTACAACACACCAAGCAATCCAATCCCACAGTCTCCATTTCATCCCCAACAAACCCACAGACACCCATCCCTACAAAACTTTCTCTCCCGAAGTAGGGCAACAAGCCCCAAGCAGACGATAAGTTCCGCGATCCCCCCCTAGCCTCGACCCCTCAAACTTGGGGTCACGTACACAACACCCTCTTTCTGGGAACCCCCTTCCATGGGTGCACTATCTTCTCGTTCGGGGGCCCCGTTCAAGGGTGGAATGCTTGTACCTGTACCTCGGATCGGAAAAGGGTGCAAGATATGCTGGTATCTATGGAATGGAATTGTTTGGTGGAATATTTTTACATACCTTATTATATACTTATAGTACCTTAGAATTCCAAACATCTTACGGGATTCATATCCTCGCATTTATTACTAACATGACAAAAATATATCTTGTTTGGATACACTATGTAAGTTTTGTGTATGTTCCTAGCATAACATGTAAGCAGTTAGGGTTAGGTTGAATTATCGATGCCTAGAGCTACATGAGGGAAAGGGTGCAAGATATGCTGGTATGAATAGAATGGAATTGTTTGATGGAATACTTTTTATGTATATAAGTATTTTAGAATTTGAGTTATGTTATGGGTTTCATGTCGTCGCGTTTATTTTTGACATGACAGAAATATAATTGTACGTCTGGTTATAGATATTACATATTTTATAAGTTTTGTTTAAATTCTTAATAAAATATTTGGGCCTTACAATAGTTTTGGAAATAAAATGTAAACGAAATTTGATTCTTAAACTGATTGTTTTTATGAACATATTCCAAATCTATGAAAACAAGATTCATTTAAGAAAGAAAAAAAAGAAAATGAAGACCCTTACTCGTAGACCTAACCACAATAAATACTTAAAACTTATAGAATTCAATAAATACGAGTTCAACATTCTCTAACTGTTTAATTGTTCCGCATTTCTGGAAACATAAACACACAGAAAAGCTCTCAGTGATGCATTTACCCTAGAGATGCTCACACGAGTCACACGTTTGGATTTTTGGGGGGGAAAAACTCGTGAATTAAAAATCATTTTTGTACATATTTTTATAAAATACAAATGTATTTCCCCTGGAACCCTTCCAGGACCTTCCAAAACTCAAGATCAATAGGTATAAGTAAAATTCTGATTAATTAACCCCACATTTCTGAAAACGGATCAAAAACTAAAACAAGACCTAAGCAGCCAGAATCATCCCATCTCCCCCTTCAATAGATGCTCACAAAAATGCGGCCCAGAGAAACTTACAGAACTCGGGGAGTCGCCATGAAAGTCGACACCCCTGGGAAACAAGGACGAGATCAAATCCACCACACACCACGTTTTTAATGGGATATCTTACCAGACAGTTGGGATGTCACTGTTTTAGTGTTTGGATACGTATACTGCACCCACAATGTCTTGATATTTTACTTTAATGGAAGGGAGCCTGGGAAGATTGTATTTTCTTTATATTTGGGGATATAAAGAGGGAAAGTGGAGATGTGTTGGGCTCTTTGTTCGAAAGTGCTCTGTAGAGAATGTCCGTGTAGTTTGTATAGAAAGTAGCGGTAATAGAAAAAAAAAATTAGATGTAATTAGGACAAAATGGCATTTTAAGAAGAAAGCGCAAAAATTCTTAGTATCAATTTTAAAATCAGTTAAAAGTAATAAAGTATCATAAGAAACTGTTAAAATGTAACTAAATATTTTTTTTAAAAGTGTAGTAAAATATAAATTAAGTTCATTCTTCGTGGTAAAAGAAATAATAAAAAAGCACACACATTTAAAAGCTATGCTGAATGTAAAAATATATCACGGTGATATAAACAACATTTTAAAAAATATATATATATCCAACACTTACACCATGACCAAAGGCAACGAGTATTCAATGTTCTAACAAAATTCAACCAAAATATTTTTAATAAAAAAAGTTTGAAAAAATTCAAAGAGAACAAATGAGAATTTACATACCAATGAAACATTTCAGCCCAAATTTATCGGAAGTACTTCTCAATAACAACATTTTTACGACAACCCCCAATGTCCACAATCCAGCACAAACATCGACATGAACTTTCGATGATTCGATCAAATCTTTCAAGATGGCAGCTATCGCTTGCGCAGGCCAAAGTTCGACATCTTCGACAAAAATTCCACTACCACTGAGTCACCTCAAACCAGCAATCATATTCATCAAATTAAACCTTTACCCCTTCCAGCTCTTTTGGTTGTGTCTAAATAATATAGACAGGATTTTGAGCCCGACAAGGTCATCAGAATGAAACTGTGCACTAAAAAATATGAGTGGAAGGTTTTCAAAATAAAAAAAAACTTAACCTCCAGCGGTTAGATTGTACACGTGCCTTTTACCTCCAGCAAAGAATCTGAAGAAACGGTTGAAGCAGTGGCTGAAGTATCAAGTTTATAAAGTTGACATCTTGAATTGAAACCACCAACAGCGGAAATTCGTCGAGGAGGTAGAAGCTTGTACCATGGCAAAAAAAGGCTTTATTTAGAATAGGTTTTTGAGCGGGAATAACAGATGCAGCCCAGTTATTAAACGGCGGCGTCCAAATTTTAATTAAAAAAGCGAAGCGTTTCCGTTGATGTATACCAACAAAGCATTGTCCAAGGATAAGTTGAAGCTAGGATAGTTGAAGATAGTTGAAGGTCTGCCATGTGGATTCGAATGAATGCAATTTCCTGCAAAAGGCGCTTATAAGCAAGTTTCCCCCCTTGCTTTGAGCAAAGCCTGCAAACGCATCAGAGCAGTAGAAGACTACCATCGTACCTCACCAATCCTGAGAATTTGCATCCAGCTAGAGTCAAGAAAAAGCAGTGCTGAATTCGCGGGCCCCTGGCACGATGCCTAAAAGATCTGTTCGATCATGTTGTATTCCCTGCCCTCTGTGCAGTCTGGAGGGGTGGACTGCACTCGCACACGAAGAGCCCTCTCAGAGCGATGGGCGAGAGCAGATAGTTATGGACTTGTGCAGTGATTCTCGTTTGTGCTGTTAATACTGTAAACTGTCCAATATGCCATTAGAATAAAAAAAAAAAAAAAAAAAAAAAGTTGAAGCTAGGAGGTCTGTTGTTTTTAAATTTTACTTAAATGGCATATGAGATAAGTCACCCATTAGTTTCTCCACAACTCTTTAATCTGTAAATATTCCGATTATAAAAAAGAAACTTTTTCAGTTACTTCAAATCATTGCCATACAAATTGTGAAAAAAAAAATTAATTGGTTTGTTTCACGTGACGTAGTTACTTCCAGCTTTCAATCTTGCTTTTTCTTCGATCGGTGCTCCAATTGGTATTCTGTTCTCACGTCACAATGATTCACCAATCGAAGCTCAAGAAATAATTTATATTCATTCAACATTTCTGTTGCCACTCAAGATCTAAAACACGCCCATTGAAAGTTATACTTTTCAAATAATATTAATATCAATAAATAATAATAATATAATATTATAATAATATAATATATTCAATAATAATATAATATTAACACAGAACTCTACACCCAAAAACCTTTAAGAATACTGGACAGTAATTTGCGCACTAATAAATGTCATTGAAAACTGAAATGCACTTTACTTGTACTAACTACAAAAATACTAATTAACATTTCAAATACAAATTTTGGTACCAATATTCAATAGTGTGATGATGGATAGTAACAGCTTATTTAAAAAAAAATAAGTACACTTACGAAAAATTAAAACTGAAACAAATAATGCTAACTCTTTACTTGAAAGATTCAAACTCGAATATGTATTCGTTTGCACATAACATTAAGATTATCCGGTTTGGGGGCAAAGCAATTATGTTTTCGAAATGATATTTTTTTAGTTTGTTAAAAAGAACTATTTTAATATGGATACAAAATCAAATATAGTTTTATAGAAGTTTTCCACACACACATAATCTTAGAATTTTAAGAGCGAAACAACAATTCAAGGAAAGGAAAACACATAATTTCAGCGAAATGGTGTTTTTGATAAGAAATTCTTAGAAAATATACATACAAAATATATTACTTACTAATGATAAACAACTTCAACTATAAAATAAATACATCATTTAATTGGAATTTTTTCATTTATTTGGAGCAGAAATTTCACCATTTGTTTAAGAAAGAACACGTTTGTTGATCCGAACGTTCCACCATTTACTTTATAAAACAAAAGTTGCAGGATTAAATACAACAGAAGTTGTAAGATTAAATAACAAAAGTTGTAAAATTAAATAAGTTTCTGGTAAGTTCTCATCTGTAGACTTGTCTTACCTGTTTGATGTAAAATATTTTGATTGGAAAGAATAGAAATAAGTTCTAATCTAAAAGTTTACATTTTCGAGATTTAGACACACAGCAATTTTTTTTCCATTATAAAGCATGTGCTGCGATGTATTTTAAACTCAAAAGTTCTAAATAGGGGAATTAAATAGATGGAAATTTAAAGCTAAATATTTTTTTAAAAAGCAGCAATAAAAATTGACATTCGAAGTTCTTCCAAGAATCTTTAGCGCATGAATGTTATTGTTATCCTTTTTTCTATATGTCTGTGTTTGAAATTCTCTCCATCGCACCTTCCAAACACATAGCATACTCATTCCAATGTTTTAAGATTAAAAAAAAACAAAGAAAACTGACCAGCCGTGGACGATTAAATAAGTCTGCATAACAGCATGGAGTACCCAAAAATTTGAACACCTCTCTTGTTTGTACCCAAAGGGGCGTCTACAAATTACGTGACGCGATTTTGACGATTTTTTGACACCCCCCTTTCATGGTGATATTTCGTGATATTTGGCTCAATTAAACACGTTTCCTTTAGTGCGAATTAAAACCAATAAATAAAACCTAAAGAAACGAACGCCTGCTGAATTAATATTTAAAAAATGAACAGGTTTTTTTTAAAAAACTTTTAAGAATTTTTGCCCACGATGAATATTATCATGTAAGATTTTGCAAATTCAAGTCCAGAAATAAATTTACTAGAATTTAACTGCATTTTTTCTCAATTTTACGTTGATTTTTCACGGGAAAAAAAATTACGTGATTTTTGACGATAAATTTCGAAAAATAAGTAAAAAAAAGAACAAGCTGCCCTGGCTGCACCCATTCATACAACATAGAATATATATATATTTAAAGGGAATACATAATAATGCATATTTCTAACAACTATGATTTAAAAAATTATGCAACGGACTTCCTCGGCCTTTCTTTGTTTCAAGATATAAATTGCACTTCTTCCACTAAGCTCTTCAATTCACTATGACCATTAGGTTTTTTATTTTTTAATTTGTCGGACAAGCTAGTCTAAGTTCGGAATTCAGGTTAGGGCTGACTGAGGTTATTAAAAATGAATTAGAGGCATAATTAATCCTAGTTTATAGTCACCGGTAAGGTAACGCAACTTTGAGCTTTGTCTTGACCCCAAGTTGAACAATGAACAAAAGCGCCTAATGAGGCTCGTATAAGAAAGATGATGGCTGACAGCAGCAATATACAAAGACACAAGTTAATTAAATCATATTCAACAATATTCTCTTGAATTGGAATGAAGCAAACAAGCCAATATACAAACAAACTTCAAATTAGAGTAGTAATATCACAATATATTACTGATAGCAAATTTTAGAAATCTTAACTAACATAACATTTTTTTTACAGAAATCAACACAACATATCATTGCTAGAATACAATACAACAGATATTTGATCTAAGACACGCATTATAATTACTAATTTAAAGTTTTATTTTGTCTTTTCCAGAAAGAACGAAAACATATAAGTTGATTCTGTACTTTCAATTACCTAATATGAAATATAAGCGAAATGCAAAAATTGCGATGGGGTCGGGTCGAAAACCCGAAATGGTGCAAGCAAAAAAAGATTTTTGAACATTGCTCCGTCTGTCTAAAACCACTCTACAGCTCAAACTAAAAGAGCAGACTTCAAATTTGGTACACGAGATCCTAGTACTTGTTGAACTTCATAATAAGGTTTCGAAAAAATCGCGCATGCGCAAATAGTAGCTGCCACAGAATTTTTAGGTTTTAAAGTTATTGAAATTACCTTATAGGGTATATAATTACATTTAAAGGTGCATTGATTTATTAAATGGTAATTGGAAGTCGTGTAGCATTAAACACCCCTAGTTTTTTTTATTGTTGTGAAAGAAAATTCAAAATGAACTAGTAAAATTAATTGTACTTAACTGAAACTAATTTTAGCAACTGTATAATTTTATCCTTTTAAACCTATCCGTTCCGAATACTTTGTGAAATTAGTTCCAAGTGACAGTTGCTGTCCGTCGGCATCGGAATGCGGTGCGTCCATTTCAATTCATCCGCAGAAAGAGAAGCGACATACAAGGAAGTAGGCTGGGTATTTATTGTTCAGTTCACTTATCACTCTGAGGGATCTTAAAGAACCGGCTTTGTCCCCATTAATAGCTGAAAAGATTGTTTCAAAGGGGAACAAAAGGTTTGTCACCGAGGTATGTTTGGCGGATGGACAGAGAAATAGGTTAGGAATGGCTTTAATGGCTAATTTTAGTTAGAAATTAGTTGAAGTTTATGATTTTTGAGGCCCAGTGGCTTAGTGGTAGTGCTTCGTAGTGCCACGCCACAGGTCCGGGGATCGAATCCCGGATAGGGCGAGGTTGACCCATCATTTCATACCTTGAGTGGGTCGATAAAATGGGTACCAAGCATGCTTGGGAACTAAACACTGGGGGTTCCGCGTGAGAATGACCATCTTACCGGGACATATGCCTAGCACCCCAGAGCCCTTGGCCACGAAAGCCGAATTGGGCACGGCAGGCCTGGGCCCAGTAATAGGAGTTTAGAGTTTAGTTTATGATTTTTAGAGCTAAAATACATTTAAAATGTATTTTACCCTTTATTTATCACTCGATAATCAATACAGATTTATAAAATACGATATTGGTAGTGGTAAAAAGTATTTTTTCTTCTTATCATCAAAGTATCAATTGTGTCACAGAAATGATACTTAACATAAATATACAAAAGCACTGCATCTTGAAATAACGGTTGGTAAGAATTTTATAGGCGTTTGACAATATCTTAAGCCAAATCATTGTTCTCTTTCTTAATATAAAAGAATATTAAAACATCTTTAATAGTTTACACCAAAAAATAATAAATTTGTAGAGATTTTCAAGGGCATAAATTACAGTTAAAAGAGGAAAAGAACTCTTCGTAAAAATGAGAGGAAATTCACAAGGCAATAATTACCAAAATATGCGTTAAAACAACCGCCTTATAAAGTTTATACACTCCATTTTAGAAGATATACTACCCAGACTTAAAGATAAAGATTAATTTTTTTTACCTTACTTCCAATTGAGATACAACATTTATAACACAAAATGACAAAAAATACTTAAAAAAACACAAATACAATTCTCACGCCAACTATAAGCGTTTAATAAAAAAAAGTGTCAAGTGCGGCGTCTGCCCACATGGCATGCGTGGGACCCAAAATGGCGAAAAAAGAGGTAATTTTATGCACGACACGCGCTCCTTGTTAGAAGTAAAGCAACGCCGGACCCGCCTACTTTAAACGGTTTCTCAGCGTAAAACCAGAAAAGAGCAATGTTTCATACAAAATTTGCAAAAAAAGCTATAGTATCTTAAAAGAATGTCAGAGAAAATTTATTCTTGTCTATCAAGATAACTATCATAGATATATTTCTATATAAATGTGGGGTTTTTTTTTCATTATACATTGCTTAGACAATGTCGAAAATAAAAAAGTCAACTGTTCAAACTTATAATTTGAAAAACGTTAGATAATAAATAATTTAATATGTTTATTTTCTTACTTTTCTTGAAGTTTGGGGCTTAGATTATTGTATGGCTAAATGTGTACGACAAATTGGTGAAATTTTTAAAAGTTGATCTCTCTAAAAGAGTTTTTCGATACATTTATAATTAAAAAAAAGTTTTAGACAAAAATAATTTGACATAAAATTGAAATTCTTTGTAAGTCAAATTATGTTCAAACGTACGCAATTCAAATAAAGTCCTACCACTTCCAACAATTTACATTTATTTTTTTCTATTTAAGTAATAATGTACCAAAGAATGCAGTACCAGGAATGAAAATATTGTTATTATTTATTCCTAAAGATAAGTGTTGCCTTTTACAAACTGCCAATATTTAATTAATCTAAATAAAAATGCTTAGAACTACTTCGGAAAAAAAATCCACAGTCACAAAAAAATGCAATGTTTGTACATGAGCATGTGTAATAAAAAAAAGTACCTAAATTATAACATCCTTTTTATATTTCTGCCTAATCGCAAGGCGTAGGTTTAAAAGAAAGCACGAGAAAGACTCGTGGTTGATGTCAATGAAATAAGTGATTAGTGGCTAAATCTTTTTCTTTACATCAGCACACACCTACGAGCAGGATAATAGCTTTTAAAAAGACATTTTTCATTTTAACATGTGTGAAAGTTATGGGATTTTTAAAACTTTTTTTAGACTGTTTGAGGTATAGAGATGGGTCAGTTTGGGAAAATGAATTTCAAAGAAATTTTCTTTACTATTTAATACTACATTCTCCCACCAATTAACTTTTCTATGATGTTCTATGTCTTTCTATGATTAGTTAATAATTGTGAACGAATTTTTTTTTCTAAATTTGTTAACATTTTCTTAAAAACTATATATGTAGGCGGCGACCTCAAATTCATAAATTTGTATATAAGTTGAACAATATTATTTGACATAAAAATCACGTAAAAAATTGACAAATGTCAGGCACATGTGCAAAAAATAAGCAACTAATAACTCATACCAACGCAAAAAATCCTGTTTAAATCTATTATAAGTTTTAGTTCATATAAATGTAAAATGTCCAAAAAGTTGTGTGTTTTATAGATAAATGAAGATTTTATGGATAAATTATTTTTAAGAACGGATTGTTAGTTTCTTAAAATGTTTATAGCTCCTAAAATATTCAAGCTAAATGTTCGTTCTTAATGTCGAAAATTCAGAAAAAAAATTCACGCTAAGATAATTTGATACATGAATATATTTACATTACTGAAATAATAAAATAATTAACATTTTGGAATATTAATAACAACATTTAATATTATTTATTAATTAATATAATTTTAATATAATATATAATTTAATAATTATTAATATTTAATATTAATAAATATAATTTTAATATTAATTAATATAATTTTAATATTAATTAATATAATTTTAATATTAATTAATATAATTTTAATATTAATTAATATAATTTTAATATTAATTAATATAATTTTAATATTAATAATTTAATTAAGCTATATTAAGCATTTGAATGAAAAAAAACTCGGAAAATAAGAATAGAATATCAGTTTTATCATAGAGGCAAAAATTAGGATAGTTATTTGGCCAACTTTTGAGAAATTGCGAGCTTTCCTCAATAAAGTAACGTTTTAAAAATATAGCTTAATTATAACCAAAGACAGCAAATAGAATTAACCAGGAAGTCAGGATTCAAACAAGCGAAAAAACAAAAAATTCCGTGCAAGCGAAACCAAAAAATTTTCTTTAGATTTACCTAAAACTTAGTTTCACATTGTGGAAATCTGGCCACGGCTCGAAAATGCGTACAAACCGTAACTTCTGGCATGAGCGATCTTGCAAAACGCACAAAAAAAAAAGCCGTTTGATGCTCTACAATCGCCAATTTGTTTTAAACAGAAGTTAAAGGGGGTGGGGAAGTTAGGAAAAAAGTGTGAAACAGTTTATTTGGAATGCATGTTCAGGTGTTGGAGCTAATGCAGTATAATCCGAATTCTTTTATACAACCCGAGTGGGAGAATCGATTACTACAGGTCCTTTTGGGCTATGTTATAGTTAGTTATTGTTAGAATATTAACATATGTAGTTCTAGTCGTGTTAATCGTCGGCAACCAACCTCTACTAAGTAAAGTGCCGCTTGGTAGAGTGTATTATATTTATTATTTTTAGTCAGTATATTTCGAAAGTATGTTCAGGAGTTATGAAGATGGACTTAGATAGTATAAAAGAAGACTTGTGCATGTGTGTAAATATGAACACTTCTTCTCTTATGCACTTAATGTTGTTTGTTTTTTGATGTTATGCCGTTCAGGGTAGTGGTAATAAATATTAATGATTTTAAACAATTGTTAATTTCTTGTGCAATTGAAACAAAAAGTTGTATAAATTCGGTTGTAATTAATATTAACCCGATCATCACTTATTACAACCAACGGTAACTATTAATAATAGCCAATTAATCACAAGCTAATGTAGCATTAAATAGTCATCGTCTAGTTCCAACAAGTAAAAAACACAATAGTTAGCTACAATTTATATCAGGCTTAACTACATTCTATTAATTTTTCCCATCATTTAATTTTATACTCTAAAAAGATTTTTTCAGTTATCCAAAAAATGTAGTGCATGTCACAACAACTTGACACTAAATTTTCGAGAAAAAATGAATATAGTTATTTAAGATAAGAATTCAACAAGGAAAAAGTTTTTTGCTTGTCTCTTCTAGGAAGAGACATCGTTTTCGAGGAACGTGAAAATATGAAAGGAATTCACATTAAGTTCTTTTAAAGCTGTAATAGTAGTAATTACCATTTAGTAATGGAATTGCTGGAGTTGAAACGATTACGGGCATTGCAAGGCGTGAAAGAAAATGGCGGGTGTTTTACTTTAGTTCTTTTACGTTTTAAAAACACATTATTATATTTATCCTTCATTTCAATATAAAGTTAACAAAACACCAAATTAATGCTTTCAAAATATCTTCTTAATGGGCTTGTTTCACGTGGGATCTGGCAACAGCTCTGCGGTCTTGTTTTCATTTTTCTCGAATTACTTTTGTTGATATTCGAAATTGAGTTTTCTAAGAATAAGTTATTTTAGTTGCTATTTTTTTAAATTACAACTTCTTGCTGTGCTGCTGGTTGTTTCTATCATTTATCAAGGAAAACTTGCATTAAAAGAAGTTGGAATTTAAAACAAATAACAACTAAAATATTCTTAGAAAACTCAATTTGGAATACCAAGGAAAAGTTATTCGAGAAAAATGAAAACAAGACCGTGGAGCTGTTGCCAGATCCCTCGTGAAACAAGCCCATTCCAATAATTTCTAGTACTCGAATTTAAGTTTAAGTCATTAACTGTTTTCGTAGTTAAACGTTTTCTGGAAATTGCATTAAAAACAACCCTATGGGCGTGTTTCACGTCTTAAAAGCCAACAGTTCCACAGGAATGAAAATAAGGTCTCGATTGGTAAATCAATGTAGTGCGCGGAGTTTATCGTGTCATTTCACCAATCACCGTAAAATCAAAAAATGAAAGCAGGAATGATCCTACGTAGCGTGAAACAAGCCAATTCCTCATATACTTAAATCTAACCAATAAAAAAAAAGATTTTTTTTTAATAATTAGCATTTAAAGAAAAATCTAATCTAATAAAAACAAAGATTATAAAGATAACTTTAAAAACAGTAACATTTTAAATAAAAATAAAATTAATTTTCCCACTTAAGAATAAGCCGTGAATTAAAATCTATAATAGATTCCTAAGCCCGCTTACATAATAGGCAAACTTGGATTAAAACGCAAAGGGCTTATGCATTTATTCTAAGGTTTTTTTTTTTTTTTAACTTTCTTTAACAAAACAGCCTCAGAAGCTTTGCTGGTTTATAAATGTGCATATGCCGATACTAAATCCCTTAATAAACTCCGATATCACGAAATGCAGTATTATGAATCACTTTTTAATCGTGTTATTACTATAAAAGGTTTGTGGTCGTAAAGCCAGGAATATAAAAACTAAGAGGGAATTTTAATAACATTCGAAACTGTGAGAAAATCCAGCTTGGATTCATACCGCAAGGCAAAAAGAATCGTAATTGTCTTTGAGGTAAGAAGATAAAGGATTAAATTGTTTTTTATGCATATAATTCCTTTTTGCCAGAACAAATTGTGTATATTAACCCTTTTCCTCTTTACAGTATGATTTTTTGCAACTTTATGCATAAGCAAATTTTATTATATAAAATAGCCTTACTTCTATAAAAAGTATTCAAAAGTTAAATTTAGCTAATGTGAATGTTTTAGCTGATGTAACGCTCTTGTTTTCATTTTTCTCCGTACTTGAACTTCGATTTTATTCTCAAAATGAACGTACTTTTCGTCCGCTTCTGAGTTCTTTACAACATGCAACTTGTGTTTCTACTTAGGATCAGAATGCGGAAAATAGATGAAAAGAAACCTTTCTTTCTATGCAAGCTTTCTTTAATAAATAATTTGAACAACTAACAGCACAGCAAGAAGTTGCCTTTTGAAAATAAATTACAAAAATATTTTTAGAAAACTCACTTTCGAATACCAAAACCAAAGTAATTCGAGAAAAATGAAAACAAGACAGCAGAACTGTTGCCAACCCCATATTCTAATCATGTACATCAATATATTCTGAAAAAAAAAAAAAAAATTCTAAGAACGCAATACAAACCTTATACACACTTGTGTTTTCCTATTAAATTTCATTTTGAATTAAACAAATATTATTATCGCATAAAAATCAAATTACTTTCTCTCTGTAAACATTAAACTCATATCAGCAACACCATGACGCAGCCACAAAATACTTTACTTCAATCATGCCGAAATTTCTCCAAGATGTTCTGACTTGATAAAATCATTACTCGATTACATAGAAACAGTTTCGATCATTAGTGAAGATGTTAAATAAAAATATGACCTGTCCTTTTTCACTTATTAGTTGAAATAACCCTGTTCCACATAAGATCTTAATATTTTGTGCGATAGTTCTGTTAACTAATGGAAAAAACGATTGTTTAATTAAAAATTATTCTGTAGGATTTTAATTATTTATAGTGTAATTAATCTATTATATAAAATTGCTCATAAAAGTATATTAATCAGTACTTTTACTTATATTACAACTACTTGTATTATAAATATGTTAAACAATAACTTATAATTGAATTAAATATTAATCTAAAATTATTCCATATTAAAACTTTATTAAAAACAACAGAAATAATAAGTTTAAATTGTTTTCACCGACGTCAAAAGACATCGATCATCGAGTTAAGAAAAATTACAGACGAAAACTTTCTATGTTTTTAGTTGCATGAAAATTATTTTAGCGAGTTTTCAAATAACAGCGAAATTCCATAGGCTGTGTTTTTAGTAAAGTTTTCTCTATACAAAGTCAGAGATGGATTTTTCTAAATTAAGAAAATGATCCAGGCTATATATTAAAGTCGATAAAAAAAAATAACAGTAGCAGTTAATAACTGGTTCTTACAATAACCATCAATACCAAATTTCTAATCATTACCGAATAATAAGGTGACTATGACGAAAACTTTCCTTATGCGTGTTTACAAGGAAACCAAGTTTTTTTTCTCCATTCCAAGCTCAAGGTATGGGAATGTAAACATAATTTCCTTCCCCAGAGAATTTCTATCAGATAATAACAGTAAAAAGTATGGTTTATTTAAATTTAATTTACAGTCGAGTGTCATAAATATTTGAGCAAATTTCATTGGAACGAAGCAATACATGAAATCTTACTCAAGATACGAGTTACGGATCTTATCGATCTGTTAGTGATATATTGATGACAAGAGGATGTTAATGAAAATATTATGAAATGCGTAATCAAGATGAACGATATCATCTTTTGATGACACATCAGTTAAGAGAAATATGTTCAGTTTTCGATTAAGTTTTCCTTAGAGAAGTGTATGTGATATCTTTCAAGTAACTGTGTTAACTTGGAAACTACAAGAGCTTTAAGTCGCCTTTGCATAAAACCACAAGAGCACACTTAGAGGTTTCGTAAGCGATTTGTTAAGAGTTTTCGAGTCTTATTCGCCACACACTTTAGTCAATTGTAGGGTTTTTCCCAGTAATAGTTGGAAAGTTTCGATAGGATCCATTACTAGCATATCGCAGCGTGAGCGAAAAAGTAACGTTTTGGTAAATAAAAGCTAGTTTTACAGAGAAATCGTAAAAGGTTTATATTTTCCATTGCATTTCTTAATAGAAAACAAAAAGAATTTGATAACTGGTTAAGTTATAAATTTTCCCGATGTCTATTTCTAGTCTCCATGGAGCTTTAACACAGCCCGTGTGCTAACTGTATTTCAAGTATTCTACCAATCGATTTATGATTTGCTTTAATCGCACGATATTAAAATTTCGAATATTTTTGCATTTTTAACTCGAAAAGTCCTATTTTCCGATATAACTTGAGGATTCCGACTAATTTATCTGAAATTGTCACACTAAATCTTTTTTGTGCCAGAAACGCCAAGAGAGAGATTAAAATAAAACCAGAGACATAAGCTTAGCCATAAATTACAGGACCCTCCGATAGATACCAATGGAATCAAATACGTTCAAGTTTATTATTCATCTTAAAAGTTCAGAAAACAAAGGTCAAAGTATACCACGAGTCAGAGTCCCAATCACGCATTGAGCGGAGTATATTGACTAAAAAACAAGCCAAACTACGACAGTCAACAACCATTATAATCTTAGGTAAATAAATAGGCGAAATGGAGAAATTTGCGTGGTGATATCAAAACCTTCCGAGTGAGATCATTTATCTGATAAAAAGTGTACAAAAGACATGGTACAACTCATTGCCTTATCGTCGTACTTATAAGGCAAGTTGGACTGAGAGCTAAGCTAATAACCTGAACTTCAAGAAATTATCGAACTGAAGTTTACGTACCCTGTGACTATTTCTACTGGGTTGCATGTTGTATGCGTGATTTTACTTACGGTGCATACAAATAAAGGGTGATAGCGGGGTAAATTTAGAAAGAAAAAAAAAAGTAAATTTGATTAATAAATTTCATTGATGCATTGCAATGTTACTTTTAACAAGTAACTTTTTACCTATACTGAATGCTCGTTTTTTTTTTTAATATTTTCATTAATTTTTGCTCAGGTATACTTATCAGGTTATGTTAATAAGTTTTTTTTTTCAACAGGGCTGCTTTATTGGCTACCTGGCCTTTGCAGACTCGGCATATTCCTCAGAACTGAGAGCCATTTTTTGGGGGGGAGGGTGTCATAAATATATAAACCTGTATTCTTTTAAACAATACTTTTGTACATATATGCCCAGTCAGCTCCAGGTACAAGGGTTTGTTCAAAATAAAAAAAAACCCAAGAGCTATGATTCTATTAAACGCTAGTCGAATTGCATATCACCTAATAAAGAAGGTGATCTTAGAAGGATATCGTATAACATCGTGAAAAAGCGTGGGCCGAGTAGTAGCTTAAACACTTTTACCTTAAAACGTATCACTGAACTTGAATTGGAAAGCGTGGGCTTTTAAAGAGTCAAGTGCAAGATCAAGGTTTTTGGGATATTGCCTCAGTAGATTCAAAATCAATAAATCATGGAAAAAAGCTATTGGACACAGAACCTCTCAAAAAATGCTTATTAATATTTTCTACTATGGGATGCAAATCAAATGGTTTTTAGATTAAGTTTACCACAAACTAAACAGATTTTAAAAAAGGTGGGAAATGAAAGTTTGTTGTACTTCTAAAATTAAGAACTATTTTATTTTAATAAAATCTCTACTCCCTACTGTTTTAAGATTTGTTTTAGTTCTTATTTACAAATTTTAGACTAGTTTTATTCAAAAGCCTAAGCGGTTTAAGTATCGCACGATCTGGAAAAATAAATGAAACCGAGAAAAAGGAAAATAAATAATGTTTGTATTCTTCTGGATAGTTCTATAACTAACCAGTTTCTAAGATTTATTTAGTACAGAACAAAATAGTTTGACCTTTTAAAATTAACCAACTATGGAATTCCAAAAGAGGTCCTTGCCCAACGTCAATATATAAATCTATAAAAAGTTTACTTTAGTACTAACTTATACAAACTAGAAAGTTCAATCGAGCGTTCAAAATAAAGAAATGATTTTAAATGTTATTCTTAAAATCTTTTAGCCAAAACGTTTTTTTGTAGATTGTTTTAGTTAAAGTTTCGAACTTATTTACAAATTCACCTTCGTTATTTAAAAAGTTTCAGCCTTTCAAAACTTGTTTCAGCTTCGAAGATTTTTCGTTCCACTCGAATTCAATTCTTAAAATCTACAAAGTTTTTAAAAATCGTTTGGCATTTTTTATTATTTTTTTAGTGGCCGGCTTACAGAATGTTTATCTATTTTCTACTATTTTCTTTCTTTTTTTTTATAGAAGTCTGCATGAAAATGAAAATATTATGCACACATGCAACCTATCAACAATATTTCATTATATTTTTTTATTAACAAGGTTAAAGTTACATTGTTTTTCTTCCAAGAATAAGATTTGTTGAAACATTTTAGATTCAAGTTTAAGGCCTTTTATTTGTTTTCAGAGATAAAAATGAGCTCTTGTATTTTTTTAAAATGCAGATAAGTTGTGTCTTTTAATTATCGTCAAACTCAAACATGATAATTTTTTTATAAGATTAATTTTCAGAAGGAATTCCACATACAGCTTATATAAATTAATGTTCATAATGAAATAACTATTTAAATATGCTAAGAAGCTGTATCAAACATTTAGGTTATTAAAAGTATCATTTAATATATGAACTATTTTGAAAATTTTGGTTAATTTTAAATTGATAATTTAGATTATTTTGCATTCTGTAATCTATAAAATGTGTAAATTAGACAAAATAAGTTTTAAAATGTTGTTCTAGATAATTTGGCTACTTAATTATAAAACCTTACTAAAAGAAACATCCTACATAAGTTTTAAAAATATGTCGTGCTAATATTCAAGATTTTTAAACTTAAACAGAGTTCAAAAAATAAACCTTGACTTTTTTGTGACGTGACAAATGAAGTACTTAGAGGCATTCACTACACATATTCATTATAATTAAGTACAGAAGTGTACATTATGAAATTTATATTTGGTGTCTTTTGCAGACTGTTAGAAAAATTACTTATTACATCTTAAATTATTTTCAGTTTGATCAAGAATTATTATTTTTCTTCTTAATATTAAACCTACGAATTTAATGAGCCACACTACCGAAAATTTGACAGTCAGTAATATTAATTTTTCACTTTTCGAATATTTTGTTAAGGAACTAATTGTAAACGTTCATGAAATATTTTATAGTTTTATCCTAATAAGGTCCCTAATTGTATCTTAAGATAATAAAATAATAATCCATAAAACTTTGAACAGAATTGGCAGGAAAGCAATTTTTTTTCCTTTTAGCACTGGCACAAATGTAGTTTACAAAACTGTGCATGTTATAAAATCTATTTATTATTTTTTTAAATAAAATTTATAAAGAGGGATAGAAGGAAAAAATAGAAATAGCACTTATTACAATTAGCCTGTATGGTCCTAATTACCTCACCTGACCCAACAACCAAAAATTAAACTTAAAACCATTTAATACCTAATCAGTGCGCTTATTAATAAATTTTTTTTTTAAATTGATGTTTGTTATTGAAACCGATAAAACACACACACACTTGAATGCGAAATTGCAGAAAAATTATCGTTTCGAGATTCTCAAGTCCATCCTCAAAATAAATAATAATTAGGTATATTTAAGGTACTGTTCTACTTATCAAGGAATGTATTTTAGAAAGTATACCTCCCACATGTCTTTATTTTTTTTAAATACCTTCCAAGTCTATCGTTGATGCAACACAATTTTACATTTAAATAGTACAATGTTAAATACCTTATTAAAATACCAGTTTATAAAAAAAACAGGTAAATTTTCAGAAATGTTTGAAAACAAATGATTTCGTAGAATAAAAAAAAACCCTGCACCATTCCCCTTTTAGAACATAAATTTTAGCTTTTTTTTACGATTAAATAAAACTTAATAGATTTTTTAAGTTAAACGACCCTAAAATTACTATGCACAATAAAAGGGGAGTTCTAAGGTAATAAGGAGTTTGTGATACCTTCATTAAAAATTATAGAATGCGTGAAATAAATTGAATAAAAGATTAAGAGAAAAACACTTACCCAAAGGAATTTTAAGTCCGTTTACATGATTACACTTCAAAGCGATACGCAGTCGCGGACACGAAAACCACTTGTTGCTCAAATTCCCGGGCTGAAAAAATCGTCTGACGACAACAACAAACAAAACCCCAAGAAAATGTCACGTGACGACACAGCTACAAATCCCACAGTTTTGCGCACTTTTAAGATTAGAACACGCACACTTATATTCAGAATGATTTTTAGTAAGAAATATCCAAGATGGAGCAGAAGAAGAAAACTTTTTTTCAATAATAGTAGCTACTCTCGCGGAGTTCGTTGCAGAGTTTTCATGGATTCCACTGACGCAAAGTTTGTTGGGAAACTGCAAACGAGAAACTACGCGTCTCTTGTTCCCCGTCGGGTGGCAACGGACTCGTTCCAGGTTGCCATTCGGGAAAGAAAAAACGGCGCCAATGATTTTTCGCCAAGAATCAAGGTTTCCAAATTAAGTACAATTTTATTCCTATTCGAATACAAAATTTGTAAAGGAGTATACTATATTGGTATCAATTGATACAATTTTAACTAAAGTAATTTCTAATTTTTATTAGAAAATGCTACTAAAACTTGAACAATTAATTTGTAAATATTTCTCATCTATACTTATTTTTCATATTAAAATTTTAATATGAAGAACAATTTTAATTCTAAAATTAAGTGCATTAAAAAGTCATGGTCATTCTGAAACAAAAAAAAAACAAGTAGGTTTGTAACAGAATCTGTCACTTAAACCGCTTCCATACAACATTTGTGCTCCAACAGGAAACAAACTATTTATATACCACAGAAAGAAATTCGCTAAACAGGGCATTTAGCTAGTTGTAATTCAAACTTTTAAACGCCCAAATTAACTATTTTCACCGTTCGTTCTTCTTTCTCAGAATTAATAATTAGAATTTATCGTTTGCTAAATTTGTTTCAAGTTCGAAGAATAATGATGTAATTTTTTTTAATGGGGTTGTTTCACGGAGGATCTGGCAATAGCTCTGCGGTTTTGTTTTCATGTCTTTCAACAGTGTTGCCAGCAGTTTTAGGAGAAAAATACTACGAAAAAATACCATTTAATTATAAAATTACAAAAACATACCATAAAAATACTAGCAAAGCGTTTCACGTTTTTTTAAAGTCACTAAAAAGATTCCAAAATACAGCTAGTATTTTTACGATATTTTTTTGTAATTTTAGAATAATTCTAAAATATAAAAAAAAATTCGTAAAAATACTAGCTGCATTTTGGAATCTTTTTAGTGACTTTGATGTGTCCCGTTTTACCCGACCATTTTCATTAATATTTTGGCAATGTGTTTAAGTTGTTTTAATTGAAATAGTAATATGTAATCAATTACAAAAATGTATTTTAATTTTAAATAATTATATATTTGAAATAAAAAAACGACTTTACTTTTGGGGTACAAATAATTGACCTGAGTTATGTAGGTATAAAATTTAGTTTTTGGTTAAAACTGTTAGCCAGAAAAATGTTTTGACCAAAAATTTAAACTTAAATCAGTCATCACAACCACTAGAGAATGAATTACCTACTGATGGTTGCACCGATAACACTAGCACAAACGGAGGACTTATTCAACCGTCCACTTCAACAGGAAACAAAGGACTTGGGCTATTATATTATTGGCCCTCACTGCCATTTTCTATAATATCACCCAAAGAAATTCTACCTCCATCACGAATGATTAGACCAAGACCTCACAATAAACACGACAGGAGAAGAGGGAAAACAGCAATTATAATAGGAAGCCCATATAAACTTTAGTTGGAAGAAGAGCTTGAAAAAACAGAACGAGAAACAACTAAAAAGCAGAAAAAAGGGCTGCCAAAACAAGTCTCTTGGATGTTCCGAAGAGAAAACAAACGGGACATAAAAGAAGTGGTGATGCAAGTGGAGATGCAAAACAGGCAAATAAAGTTTAAAATGTTACTCTGAACCTGATAAAAACGCTATCATCATTTACAGAAATCGAAGAAAATACACCTAACATAAGAAAACCTTTTTTAAAAAAAAATCATCAGCAAAATCATAGCTTTTACCCACCCTTGGTAGGGTAAAACGGGATAGTGTAAGACTTTGTGAAACCAGTATATTTTTCACATATTAATATTATTGAACAAATGTGACAAAGGTATTTTAAGTAGTTGAAAAGTTACTTTTAAATGACCTCTAGCTTTGGAATGTATACCCTGCACACAATAAGAAATAAAGCGAAGAATTGATAAGCTAGCCCGTTTTGGGGTACTTTTCCCTATGTAATATTCCTATCTTTTAAATAAAACCAAAACATTTCATATCAACATACAAACAAAGAGTTTCTTAGTGAAATATATTTGACGTCATTTCAAACTGATTAATGTCGCAAAAATATATTTCATTTATTTTATTGTTCAAAAGAATTGAAGTATCTCGAGTGACTGTTGTGAATGGCAATGGTGATTTAATTCTAATAAAAATGGCTTCTTATGCTTTTTAAATGATTATAATCGTTCAATCCGTCTGTCTGTCACCCACTTTCACAGAAAGAACCACAAGTGGGATATGTCATTTTGAAGCAAAAAATCAAATGAGCGATGAGCTACATTCCAAATTTCATTAAAAATGTTTAATTAGAAGTTTATTTAAAATTTAAATAACTAAAAATTTAATCTACATTGAAATAACATGAAAATTCCATTTTTATTCAATATTTTCACTGTTGCCATTTCAATAAACGTAAAAGAAACATTATTTAAAATAAAATTAAAATCTTTTGAAAGAATGTTTACTTATGTGATATAATTCAGTTTGGATTGTTGTAAAATCAAAATAGAGTTCTTTTGATAGTTCATTATATATGTATGAAGAAAAATGCATAGAGAATTCTAACTTGGCATAAAAAAATATGCAAAGTTTCGCTTTTATTTTTAAAGCGTCAATTGTACTAATTATATATTTTTCGAACAGTAAATTAATTTAACAAACGATAAATAACTGAATTTTCGGAGGAAATGTAAATAAAATGGGAAATTGCGGAGACACAAAGATATTTATTAAAAAAGATTACATCATTATTCTTCGAACTTCAAACAAATTTAGCAAACGATAATGTCTAATTATTAATTCTGAGAAAGAAGAACGAACGGTGAAAATAGTTAATTTGGGCGTTTTAAGATTTGAATTACAACTAGCTAAATGCCCTGTTTCGCGAATTTCTTTCTGTGGTATATAAATAGTTTGTTTCCTGTTGCGCACAAATGTTGTGTGGAAGCGGTTTAAGTGACAGATTCTGTAACGAACCCCTACTTGTTTACGTTATAAACGTAGTGTGGAAGCTAAACAAGTAGTTTTGTAACAGAATCTGTCACTCAGCCCACTTCCACACAACATTTGTGTTCAACAGGAAAAAAGTCGCCAAACACAATCTTAATTCTATTATAAACATTTACACGCTAAATTTGGCTAGTTTCATTTATTTTATTTCGAAAATTCAATAATTATTTTTCCAATAATTATTATTGTTTGCAAAAATGAATTTATAGAAATATTTCAAAGAAAGCGTATCGAAATTAGAAGACATTTAAAATATCAGAAAAAATTCGAATACGAAGTAATTATTTAAAGAACGGCAAAATTTAATGCTCATTTAAAAAGCAGAAGAAGCCATTTTTATTAGAATTTAATCACCATTGCCATTCACAACAATCACTCCAGAAACTTTAATTCTTTTAAATAATTAAAGAAACGAAATTTATTTTTGTGACATGAATCAGTTTGAAATGACGTCAAATGTATTTCATTAAGAGATTCGTTGATTGTATGTTGATATGAAATATTTGGGTTCAATTTAAAAAGAGAGGAATATTACTTGACGTATCACACTTGCATGTAGCATTTGTAGTTTGGGCTATGAAAGTGGGTGAAAGACGGACGGACAGACTGACAGACGGACTGAACGATTATAATACCTTCCACTTTTTACGTTATAAACGTAGTGTGGAGGCTAAAAACGGCGCTAATGGTTTTTCGCAAAGGAATCAGTTTCCAAATTAAGTAACGTTTTAATCCTTTTAGAATACAAAAATTGTGGAGTAGTATGTATTGGAGCCAATTGATACTACGTTACTAAAGTAATTTCTAATTATTATTTAGAAAATGCTAAAATTGATCAATTCATTTACAAATATTTCTTATCTAGGTACTTAATTTTCGCCTGCGTACTTTTCACATTTTATAATGTGAAGAACAATTCTAATTCTAACTTGAAGTGCATTAAAAATCATGGTTTTGTTTCAAAATAAATAATAATACGGACTATGGAGAGTTTCGGAGTTTTAGTGCAATATATTATTTGATGGTTTTTTTAGATAAGCCGTGGTATTTTCCCCCATTCTTCTCCAGAGCTTGGCAAAAAAAAACTATTTGGCGCACTGCAGGGGAATTAGCTTTCAGTGCCTTGAGATAAATTTTAATAAGGTTGCGAAGACAAATGATTTAAATATCCTTACTTTTGACCCTTTCTAACAAATGGAAGTTTCCCTTGTGAAATTTGCACAGCCGCTGGCTATAAAAATAAAGTGTAGGATTTGATTTTTAAATAGCTCATAAATAACCGAGTTTAATTCCAGTTAAATTTGACAATCTGTCGGTTAATCTTTTTTTTTGTAATCCTTTTTAAACTAACCAACTATATGTTCAAGGGTTAGTTTAGTTTGAATTATCGTCGCACTACAGCTACAAGAACTAGGAGATACTACAAAGACTAGGTTCGATTCCTTAACAATAATACAAAAATTATGGTATTGCCGATTCCACATTGCAAAACTTACATACATCGAAAAGAGAAACTATGAAAAAAAAATTAAAATAATTGATAGTGTATTTAAGTTTCATAAAGTAACTTTACAACTCTTAACAGTTTCAATTATTAATTTGTAAATATATTTTTATCTATTGGTACATAACTCCTCTTTTTTATTTGTTTAACTAACCAACCAAAAAAGAAATTGAGATAACATAATGCTGATAATAACATAATATAATTTGATAAGATAATATTGAGACGAAACATAAAATTAAAAACAGTGAGATTAGTTATTGTTTTGAATATTATGAGATACATTGATGCTAACACTTCAAAAGTCAATCCCATGGGCAAGACCCTGAAACAGAGTTTTCTAATTATGAACCACAGCCAAAGTCAAGTTATAAAAGGAACATCTGCGCGAAAGCATCGATTCATTTTAGGTTAGGTTGGTTTGAATTATCGTCGCACTAGAGCTACACTAGGGCTATTTGTGGGGCTATTATCTAATTATCCTATTATTAGGGCTATTATCTAATCGATTCATTTTAATAAAAGTACCATATTATGCACCACCATTTGGTATAGTGCCATACCATACCAAAACTACTGCATTTCGGGGAAATATAAAGCGAAAAGCTAACTACCAAGTAATTGGCTTGTTTCACGTGACTTAAGGCCCGTCCGTGGCCGAGTGGTTAGGGCATCAGCCTAGAGATTCATCCTTCTCAGGAGTGCGGGGGTTCGAATCCCACCTACTGCCAGTCATCCTATAAATAAGATCCATGCTGGAAATAGTAGAAAAACCCTCATCACGGATGGGCCCGAGTACACAGGGACAGACGTGCTCGTTAAATCTGTGGAGTCCAAAGTCCCGACGGCGTTAGCGTACGATGTCGCTCGAAGTTCCGTTGGGTGCCCGCTCAGGTGTCGACCTCGTCACTTGACCAGGGTTCTAAATTACGAGGCGTTATTGGCTGTGTTAAAGCTCCTGAAGGAGGCTAGAAATAGGCAGCAGGAAACGATTACCTTACCTTACGTGACTTAAATCATAGGGCCGTAGTGAGCCTAGTGGTCAGCGTCTCGGTCTCGGGATCGGAAGGTCCTGCGATCGAGTCCCGGTACCACTGAAGACCTACCGAGTATATGCGGAGTACGTGCTCGTTAAATCTGTTGGGTCCGAAAGTCCTCTAAGTTCCCATACCATATCAATACCTCTGGGGGTGACAAGCCAATTATGGGGATCCTCTAGTTGGCTTCTGTCTCTAAAAATTAGATGGATCCACTTATGTGTGTGTTGCCTGTTGTGTCTGTCTTACTTGACGAAGGTTTATAAGCGAGTCGCTGACCAAGCACACAAACCTGAATATATATGTCTACCAACCAACCAACCAACTTAAATCATTCCTGGATTTCATTGGTGGTTTCGGTGATAAGTGGTGTGACACAGTAAGCTCAGCCCACTGCATTGATTAACCAATCGATACCATATTTTCATTCTTGTAGAACTGTTGCCACTCAAGGAGTCAAACATAGCTAATGGATAACAAAAAATATTTATTCATTAATCAATAAATTGTGTTCTTATTTTATCCCTTTCTGATTACATATTTAGAACTGCACTTTAAGCTGCCGGTTAAAAGACATAAATGGAAAGGTATTAATGAAGATATATCTCGTGAAACTGAAGAATAAAAATTCTCTCAAAGTGTTCACTCATGCTGAGAAATGGTTAAAGAAACGAAATAATATGGAGATTAGTCTGATATGGGAATGAGCAAACGTTTTTTTTTTCTTTCTTTGAAGACAAGTTAACTATTGCAAATAGTATATAAGTGATTTGCGGAGCTTTCATTTTTGAATAAAAGTTGTAAAAAAAATAAAACATCGTGGGAATCGCATAAGAAACTGAATCAATTTTCTACATTTTAATAGATTATATGTCGCAGTCTTATTTACTTACGTGTCGGCTTCTTTTTTCTTTGAAATGAACGAGGTAGTTACGAATTTTATGATATCTTATAACTGTGTCTTATTCATGGAATTTTGCGTGGTTAAAATCAGTTTAAAAAAATCTCTAAATTACTTAATGTGCATTACTTGTAAATAATAATATTTATTCTGCAGAAAAAAAGGGTGGTTAAAAAGCGCTTTGAAACTTTAATAGAACATCCATAAACGTTCATATAATAGTGTGGTAAAAAAAACCAAGAAACGTTTGATGTTAAACTAATATGCATTTTATATTTAGTTATTTCAAATTTACACTATCCGATTTCGAATCAATAAACCTTTAATAATCTGAATTCCAATTTAATTTTTTAAAAATGATGACCACTCTAAAACTTCTCTACTTAAAGAACAAATACACTTAAAAGATTCTCATTAATAATGTTAATTATATTTATAAAAGTATATTAATAATAGGTTTGGGTAATACATAATAATGATTGAAAAGAACATGGACAGTTTTTTTGTTTTTTAGGGAAATTTGTTTGTAAAAATCATATTGATATGTATCTATGTTACGTCCCTTCTTGATTTTCAACTCTTCAATTGAAGAGTTAGTGGAAGAACATGCTAAGTGACAAAAAGGTGAAAACGAGAAAATGAGCTTTAAAGATTTTCGTTTGCACTTAGATACGTTAAAAACGGAACTTACAAAAGGTAAAAAAATATACTTAACTTAAAGTTTATGAAAATGGGGAGTCTTGTTATCTTTAAAGGATGGAATAACTTGTTTATTGACACAAAAATCTCAACTTTTTCAAAAATGTCACTTAGCACGTTCTTCCACTAAGCTCTTCAATTGTTAGTTGCTTTTCTGACAGGCAACATTATCGCGTTGCAAATAATGGTGCAATAATATTCACTCGTAATCTTATTCCAAATATCAGTGCAATGTCCCTATAGCATAAGCGAGACAAACAAGATCGCAAACATGAAATGGAAATTAAGATCAATTAATTACGGCATTTACTCTGATATCCATTCATAAAAAAGCGAATAAGTAGATCCTCGATAATTAATGATAGACTTCAGGTCTAGACTGCATGATTTGCATAATGAACATGTATTTCAATTTCTACATTCATGCATCGCCAAATGTGGCTACCATGCACATGAGAAGTGTATGCTAGGTTGCCAGTTTTGGGAAACTTTTATTTTTCCAATTAAAATCGAGACAAAGATGTCAATAAAACGTGTCATACCTCAATACTTATCAAAGGAAATAATAATCGAATTATTGGTTAGAAGTATGCGCATAAATGTGCAGTTCACCTTGTGCTATATACAAGTTTGCGGTTTGAATAAATGACCTATTCGAGGTGTAAAATAACAATTCATTCCAATACACTCTTAAAACAAAAGAGTGAAATCCACTCCTATAGGGGAAGTGCATTTTCGGCACCGGAAAGGAGTGGAAATTAACTCAGACTGAGTTAAAACCGCTCGTTTTAAGAGTGTAGGACGTAGATTGTTTTCTTTTATTTATTTTACCCCCTCCGCAAAAAGAGCGAAATACACTCCTATAGGAGAAGTGCATTTTGGGCACGGAAAGGAGTGGAAATTAACTCAGACTGAGTTAAAACCGCTCGTTTGTTTTAAGAGTGTACATAACTGATTTCCGATAATCGAAGGGGTGCGGGGGGGGAGGGCTCACTTCAATAAAAATTCTGAAATTGCTTTCTAGAGAGAGGTTTCATTCATTCTATATACAACCCCCTAGTTCCATATATAAACGTACATAATATTTGTAAGCAAATGTTATTCGAATGATTAATCATTTAAAATGAAAATTTATTTGCGATAATCGGTGGGGGGAGCACTTCAATGGAAATACTGACATTATAGAGGGATTACGGTTATTCTCAGTCAAACGCCAAACAAACCCTGAAAAGCGCTTTCCCTGCATCACACAATAAGATGCTCTTCTCGGATTTTCAATACAACCACCATAGGAGCGATTCTCGCCAAATCTAGGCAACCCTATCCCTTCTCGAAGAAAACAGTCTGAAAGATCTCCGCCGCTAGGGATCTTGGGAAGGAGACCGGGCCCGCCTGGGGGCCCAAGGATTATGACTATGAAAAATATATATAAAAAACATGGGGGGGGGGGGGATAAGAGTACTAGCTTGACGTTTAGCCGCATCACTAACTCTTATCTTTTTATTTTTTCGTTTTCCTTCCCTCCCTTTTTTTCCATTTTATCACCTGACCTGTTGGCTAGGGTCAGCGGACATAGGAAAAGACCTGTTGGATTGGAATTCGGCCGCAAATTCGTTTTCTTTTTTTTTGGTGGTGGTTCTTTTTTCTTTTGTTCTTTTCCTTTTATCGTTTGGGGGGTTGGGAAGTATTGTTTATGCTCTTTTAAGCGAACGTTGTCTTTTATGTCGTATGAACTATTTAAAGGATTTTTTTTTAAACTTTCACTTGCATAAAATCGATAATTATGATTCTCAGAATGTAATTTAATGCAATGAATAGTAATATTTAAAAAATGACAGATAAACTATATACACGAAGTATTAACTTTTATCCATTACAAAGAATATTGAAAGTAAAGTACAATGCTCTAAAACAAACTTTTATGTATATTCAAAACATGTATTGAATAGAATAATATAATAAATAACTTATATATTCGAATTAATAAATATGAATTCGATTATAAAAAACTTGATAATTTAATTTTGTATCATTAGTGTCAAAAAGTTCCAAAGACCTTATTTCATAATAGAAAATTTGAATACTCAGAAAACGAAAACAGTAGAAGAACATCTACAGGAAAAAAAGGTTTTTGTTGAAAATTCAAACAAGTCATGTTTTAATTCCTTTCAGTGAACAAGTATAACTCAACAGGTAATGCCTTCTTTCTCATCCTTCCCTTTGGATAGAGGGGGATAGGGATTATACAAGAACAAATGGTTCCTTAAATCACTTTCAATGGCCGTGTACAGGTATAGGCGCGTACCTTCCCATTGTCTTATTCGAAGCGGTGTTCTCGAACCTCCGCACTTCCAAGATGAAATGTTGTTATAAAAGTTTTCTTTCTTGTTTATGTTTTCTCAGAGTTTTTAAGAGTTGACTTCGTTATCTTTGGTTTGTTTGTTGCCCTCCTCTAAGTGTTTTGTAATTAAGTAGAGTCGTAAAATTTGGTTAATATATGTGAGGAGTTTATATAAAGGTTTAATTTAATATGACATGTATATTTTTGAAAACAGTACAATCTCTGAAATCGATACTCAAATTTCACGAAAATTTCGTGATTTTTTAAAGAAAATGATCTCGTAAAAATTGCTCCGAGTAAACGTTTCGTCAAATTGTGATAATTTTCTGTACCTGAGAATATGCGCATCGTCTGGATCTCACGTACCATGACCTCGTGAGAAAAGGATTGTTAAAAGGGTCACAATTTGTTTGACGATTGAAATTCCTAAAGATTAGACTTTCATTATTATGAGTCGTCAAACAAATTTTGACAATTCTTTCTTCACGAGGTAACAGCGAATGTTTGGACGACACTATTTTTAACGACACAGAGCGACCTTAATTTTTAAATTTTATCAATTAATTATTAAACAACTGGATGCTATTTTGCTTTCATTCTATGACGACATCTCATTCATCTAACGACTGATCAACGACCCTATAAATTAAAAAGAATTAGGAATTTAAGTATCGCACGAATTGAAAAAAAATTAAACAGATAATTGAAAATTTAAGCGTTTATTCCTTATTGGAAAATAACGTTTAAATATAATAAAGATTGAGAAATAATGCTACATAATTTTTTTCCGATTAAGATACAATTATAAAATCCCTATACACCATCAATCTATAAATAGTTATTTAAGAAAAGAACTTAGAAAAGAGAAAAATTAATATTTTTGATAATTTATATGTTCTGTGATCCCTTAAGGGTGTACTAGGTTATAAAAGGATACTACAATGAACTAATTTTTTACAAAAAAAGGAGGACTCTGACGTTTCTTACTCGTCACCCTTCAATGTGAACTCGTCAAGAAGATCAAACTTCTATTTTCAATCTTCGAAAAGGCCACAAAGGGATTTTACGGTAGGCAACAAACTCGAACGAATGCGTCATCATCCTTACCGCCCCATGACACACACACAACAATATATACCGTTGCCATTCTCCTCAGAGAAAAAAAGTGCTACATCTCCCCAATTATATTTTCTTGGGGATAATAAAACTCTTTACAGCAAAATCCCTAATTAATCCCCGGGTCACGCACTGGGATTTTGTGCCCGTTTGCCACTCTGCTGCCTCATAGGTTTTGTCTTGGCCTGGGAGGGCACGCAATACCATTATTGTGGCACAACTGAGACAGACTATTCGTGATATTTTGGCATAACAGTTGGTGTATTGGTGTATTTTTGGTAACTGTTTCTTAAAACAGAGGTTGCCGAACTTATATTATCCTCATCCTTACCACTTGCTGACAGAAGTTGACAACAATCATTTCACTGTCCGAAAATCTCGTCGTTTTTTTCTTCTCTTTTTCGAAAATAATTTGGCGAGTTAGTGAACACTTTGTTTCCCCACCTGGGGCAATTTAGTGGCAATTAAAAATCTCTCCAGGCATCCAAAGTGCTTTCACCAAGCTAATGACCGTAGAAAACATGAATTCCCATGCCGCCATTTTTTTTCACTATGCTTTCTAAGTTAGTAGAGCACATATCTAGCGACAAAATAGAAACAGCTCTGATATAAAGGCCAGTCTCAATTTGGCGATTTACGTTACGTTGCCAAGTAAAGAAAACGCCCCAATGTGGTAAACATTCCACTTCATATTTCATATAACCCGATAGCTATAGCAACCTTACGTTAAATTTTCAAGCTCTCCAAAAATCGCCAATGAACCTATATCATAGCTGTAGCACTATATATTCCAAACAACAGTTAACGCAAACCTATATTGATACTTCTCTAGCATCCCCATTACATTACAATAAGCTCACTCTGGCCGATGGAAAACAAAAGACCAGCTACGACCTTGAGCGTGCAGGCCCAGGTCAAGCAACCATAAACAATAATTACTACTAATGACACAATGAGCAAACCATTCCATTATGTATATACAACAATAACCATTTACTAGAAGTTTACCAAAAGGACAACATCGCAGTAATTTTGTGATGTCCGCAGTCTATGGGGCTCTGATGATAATAATAATTCTTTGTGTGCTATTTTAGTGGAGTGTAGGTCAGTTTAATGATTAATACTAGACGTAATATGCTACATAGTTCAGTTTTTACTTGGCATTTGTTGTAGGATTTGTTTAATTGGCATTTTTGCTTAGTTTCTAAACTCAAATCTGTAACTGTATTCTCTTTTGAATATGATGATTAAGGATGCATTAAAATACGTTATATTTTGAATAATTGGCTGGTTTAAATAAGTTTAATCCTCTTAAAGTTTTTGAAATTTTTTAACATCATAATGTTTATTTACCGCACCTTAAAAAACCATAGGATTTTTCATCTATATCGACAGTCTAAGACCTGTAATTGTTATAATTCATTGTAAGACTAATAACTAATAATTTTCAATAAATCGTTAATAATTCATTGTATGCTATTTTTGAGGATTGTAGAACAATCTTCCGGTCGTAGAGCCTTCATGGTTTATCTTATTTATTTAAATTTAGTTTACTAAAATTTTTACTCTATAACTTTGGTATATTTTGAAAGTTTGTCGCTTCGAAACCCCTTCGTCCATATAGTTGTTCTTAACCGTTCGTAATTGGCTTTATTCCGTTTCTACCTGTCCAATGGACAATTACAGCGTTTTCCACAAACATATTTATTCGTTTAAGCATATTAAAAAACCTCTAAAACTCAAGTATTTCTGGTTTTAAAGATGTATTTATTTTTAAATTCATTTTTAAAGTTAATGATACGTCACTCCTGTTAAACCTCTCTTAGCATAACAGATGGCGTCATGGTTGGCTTTTTTTTTGTTCTTGGCGTGTTATTTCGTATCACGTTTCACTATATCGCCTTTCAAACTGTGAAACGTGCTGTCATCCTTATCAAACTCTTTAAAAAGTTATGCTATTTTACAGAAACATGTCATGTTCATTCCAGTTAATTTCTTCAAACGCTGAACGATTTCACTCGACTATTCCGATCAGATCCAACAGTCAATAGTTCTGCAATAGCTTATACGCGCTCTAGTGTGTGTATTTTAACTAACAACCAAACTTGGATTAAGCTGTTTAACTTCCTTGATATGAACTGGTTACAAATAATATTGTCTTCTTTTAATGAGGTTTCGCAGAAATTGTAAGGTTTACTATTTTATAAAGTGTATTACAGCATAGATCGAAACATCGCCAAAAACATAACAGTTGACGTCAGATATGTTTTCAGTGACGTACATTTTCGGCAAATTTCAAATGCATTTTTTGTTGAAACTAAACATATTTGTGAATATTTAACCTTACATTCGGAATCTGCAGCTTCTAATGTACCAGAAAAACACATATATTATGAATTTCGCGTTCTCGAATCCCGGTAAGGCATAGATGTTTGTGTTTGTCGAGTATATGCGGAGTACGTGCTCGTTAAACCTGTTGGGTCCGAAAGTCCTGTGGGCGGTCATTGCGCAGTTTCCTACGGGTACAGGTCCCTGGAGACTATTTCCCTCCCCTTCAGGGACATGTCTAAATTGTGGAGGTGGCGATAGATGGCAGCATCTGTCTTATATGTGTGTGTATGCCGTGTCCGTCCTTCTTGACGATGGTTTATAAGCGGGTCTTTGTGACCAAGCACACAAGCCTGAAAATATGTGCCTACCAACCAACTAAATATCTAGTATAAAATATTTAGATGTGTGTTACAAAGAATTAATAATACAATAAATTTGATTCAGCCCAGACGTACCGTACATAAACCAGCATTTAAATCGTTTGCATTACGAGGGATACAGGGGGGGGGGGATTACAATTTTATGATTCAAGACAATGCATGTGTGTGCTGTACCGTGACAATGTCTTCTCGGAAAATATGGCCAAAGTAGAATATATTATTCATAAATTAAGTTTACGTTCAAAGAAGAGATGTGTTCTTCTTAATAACCATACAATACAAAGTTATTCTTTTGCTATTTCATGTTAACTATGACAAAGGTATTAAAATATAACTTAATGTTTGAATTCGGAATTTTATGGGAGAATTTTTACATAGAAATTATGTACCTGGAAATGATAATTTGTAAGAGAAAAAAATAATGATATTCTTTCGAATTCAAAAGGAGGTAATAATGAGAAATATTGATATATATATATAATTCTTCCCTCAATGGAAAATATTTTAAATTATTGCATTGCAATAACCGCATTCTATATTATATAGAATTCTTCATTTATATAAACTACTTTATATAGAAAGTCTAAGTATAGTTATTTTTGTGAAACATTTTATTGAATAGTAATTTATAATGTATTTGCAAACAGTTCTTCATTACTATAATCTAATCTATATACATAAAAGGCAACTTCCGTTTGTCTGTTTGCTTGTATAGACACGAGATCTAAAGAACCACGCAACAGATCGTCACGAAATTTGGCACAAAAATTCATCTCATCTCCGGAACAAACATAGGCTAAGAATTTTTCGAATCAGACCACTCCTTCTATCGTTTTCGAACGTTTTTATGTTTCCCATTCAATGCATTGAAGACCTTAGAGGTTTATTGCTCCTTCAACAGCACTTTTTCACGGATTGTTTATTTAGTTTTATTTTACAAATTTTTTTAAACGATTTTTTAAGTATATTTAGTTTAATTACAGCTAAAAAATTAGAAATAAACATCTAAAACAAAAATCGTTTGCTAGCTTTTTAGCAGTTAGAAAAATATTAAAAATAAAAATCATTTGCTTTAGTATCTTTATCACAGTTAAAAAAAAATACAAATAAATATAAAAAATGCAAATCGTTTGCTGGAGTAGCTTTATAGCATCTGAACAATTAGATCATGTAATTCGCTTTCTTTAAGAATATTTTATTTTCTGCACGCAGACCATGCCTTTTATGTATATAGATAACTGCATTGATTTAGTACTGTATACATTTGCATTGAATTCTTAATTTTTCAGCATTTGTATTGAATTATGGTAGAAATTTGTATTGCTTATATTGTGTCAAAAATTGTGTCAATTGTCTACAAAGTGTCAAAAAATAAGTTACTTAATTTATTATAGAACTCCCTTGAATTGCGTTAAAATAAATGTTTGAGACCCTTTTAAGATTTAGCTGTTTATCCATTTTTAATTCTTACTGATTATTTTTTACTTAAATATGTATTCTTTTTAATTTGAGCTTCTTATCAAAGGTATTTTTGAAATTAATATTAATCATTACTATATCCAAGTCGGGTAATTAAATGGAAAATTACTGGGTAATCTTATGTAACTAAAATGAAAGAAAAAAATAGTTAAATTGACTGTTAAATTATTTTTCCACCTCTAAACGTGCAACGTCGGGTATAGCAGCTAGTTTTAATATATTATAAAAACCATGGCTTAAAAACAAGCACTAAAAGTGTTAAAAGTGTCGTGACATTTTAGATTTAATTTAAACGAGTATAGGTAAATACCATATTTACAATTATATTGTGACAAAAACTTGACTACTATAGCCACTTGAATGGTACTTTATCTTATATCAAAGTTCCACCAATGCGGTATAAAGATAAATTACCATCATTGGTACTAAGTATATTTTTAAAAGTCTTGATACAGATAGCTCATAGCTGGTATTGCAACCAGGGTTCGAAATTCAAGGTCGTTGGTTGCAAAATGCGACCAAATCCTACAAGTTTGTGCCTTCAAAATTAATTTATTTGCTATTATCGCGACTAGTTTTCTTAAATGTCAGTATCAAGTTTTTAAAGTGGTTTTCAACGATCTGACCGAAATTAATCATCTTAAAATCTCAAATCCCCAAAGACCTGAAATTCGCCAAATTTTCTATATACTGTGATCCTTAAATCGCAAAACTCCGGCGGTACATAAAATGCGATATTCCAACTATTGTAAAATCTAGAAACTACTGCGATCGTTAATTTTGATTCCTAAAATTTGGGAACTCCAGCTCTCCTGAAATAGTGAAACTCCGGTGATTCTATAGGTACGCAACTACAGCAATCTATATAAAGAGTTTGCTCATAAATTACATGAAACTAGCATTTTTTCCAAAAATATTTTTTTCGAAAATGTTCCCAGAAAATTTACATTTGCTCCTAGATCGTTTAATTAGTAGCACAAATTGCTCCTAAATTTTTGCATCCCATTTCTAACACAGATTTCAACTGTGTCTATAGTATTTCTACATGGCCCACGTTTACTATATTATCTCCTGTCCTGTCTGGAGTCACTTTCGAAATATTGCAGAGTTTGAGAAATACCAAGACACTAAGTCACTTACAACGACGTGGGCAATTTGTTATATTCCTCAGTGACCTACAAAAAGTCGAGCAAACCTATGATGGATAGCTTTTACTTGTCGCAAACTTCGGAATTCTCTGTTCGCTTGTTATTGGGCGACTGCAACTAAGAGATTTACCGCTTGACAAAAGGTAAATGAGTGGAAATGTCAAAGTGTAGTGTAGCGTCTTCTCAGAATAGGACCTCCACGTTGGTAAATTGAAAATGGTAGTACGAGAATAGAGTAGAACAAGACGTCTTTAGGACGTCATAAAATGGCCGTTGAAATCGTGGCACATTTAATTATCCCCTTAAGGGGCAATTATAATTCTCCCCTTAATATAAAAAATATTTTTAATTATTGCATTGCAATAAACGGGTTCTATATCATATAGAATTCTACAATTGAATAAACTACTTTATATAGAAAGCCTAAGTATAGTTAATTTTGAGAAACATTTTGTATAGTAATAATTTTATAAAATCTAGCAAACATAGTTCTCTATTACTTTAATCCCATTTTAATACATTATAAAGACCATGACTGAAAAACAAGAACTAAAACTATTAAAAGTGGCGTGATATTTTAGATTTAGTTTAAACGGGTAAGTCAATACCATATTCACTAGTATATTGTGACAAAAGCAGTGGCGTAGCCAGGATTGCTCCAAGGGGGGGGGGTTACAAAAGTTCGATGTTGCCGATTTGGTTTAGCCAAAACTAAATTAGGTTATGATCAATAAAAAAACAAGGGCTAATTAATTCGAATTAATTAACTACAATTATTAGTTAATTATAATCAATTAACTGAAAGGACTAATTATTATTATAAACGATTAAAATAATTAAAAATTGATTAATCTACTAGAAATCCAAATAAATTTCATTATAATGATTTTAAACTATCAATGAACAATTAAATAATTTACTTCTAATTAAATTTAATAATTTATTATTGGCGAACAAAAATTAATTGGAAATTAATTGTCGTTAGTTGGAACTAATTGTCTTAGGAAATCTAAGGATGCCTATTTAAATAGCTGTTAATTAACAAATATAAGCTTAACATTATATTAGTCACCACAAATAACATTACAAAATGATAATTATAAACCAATTTAGAGAAAAATTGATAACATATAGCTGAAGATAAATCATCACTTACATTTTATGTCTTGGACTTTAGGAATTTAGGGTACGGAATTCTGTTTTGCAAAATTAAGTAATTTGGTTATTTATGTAAACAATATTTATTTTTGTATCAAACTAGCATGTATCTGATACAAAAAGGCGAAAAAATTAAATTTGAAATATAGGGTTTTAAGCATCAAGTGTGAGAAAGAAGGACTGTATAGCGGGGTGTGTTTATTTCCTTGAATACCCCACGCACTGTGTTTTCACGCGAACTTTCTTTGTTATTATAGGGTTGTCAACAGTCGAGGAGAGGGGGGGGGGTCAAGGGGGAGATAAGGAATTGAGGGGTCCATCCAGACCAGCAGCGGGTTCATCCCTCTAGACGAAACCGGATATGAATGAAAAAAAATTCCTTCATTTTACGAGTCAACCAAAGAGTAATAACCGGATATTCTTTAATGAAATATATTGCATAAAAAAATACTATTTTAGTGCACTAATGTTTTGGTGTAGTATATCCTATTAGACAAATCAAAAGTAGTATATTACGGAATATAAGTTTTATAATATTTCAGTTTTATTCTTATAACATCTCCAATTTTAAAAATTAAAATGGAAGCAGTGTGGCTTTGAAACTCTTAGTAAAACTCAATTTGGTCAGCTCAAGGAGATTTCTAGAATTAAAGAAATTGCTTCTATTTAGAAGCTGTTCTAGCAGTTATATCTATTTTTTTTTTTTTTTGAAGTCGATTTTTTTTGTAATTCCTAAACTAGGTACCTTTTTTTGGGTAGTACTATTTCTCTTCAGCGAAATGTTTTTTTTTTATGTCGAACACAATTGTTCTCAATAAACACTTTTAAATGTCCCGTAATTAAATATTAGTAGTTAAAATAATGAAACATAATTAGATTACCATTACTTTGAATGTTTATGCGTATTTTTTTATTCCATAAGCTCAATTTTACAGTATTTTTTAATATTAATTTATAAAAATTAATTTTATTTATTATTTAATTAATCATTTTGTATGAAGACGAAATACAAATTTTAATATCCTCAATATTATATGTGATTTCAAAAACATTAAAAAAAATAACGTTATACTAGTTGAATTAAGGGCCATATATTAAGTGTTTATAAAGAAGGACTGAGTGTGACATAATTTCTTTTCCTGAATAGAAATAGAACTATCCATATAAAAATTATCCTGGTTAAGTAACCATAAAGTTATTATTCACAGCTAAAAACAAATTCAAAAAGCTACTAGCCATAAACTCTAAATAATATTAAAGTTCTAAAAAAGCTTAATTTTGGTACAGTTTTAATCTTCATAATTCCCCGAGCTGGATGGCGCGGAAAAGATGGCAGCTTTTTTAACCCTCTCTCTCCCCCTCCCCCCCTCGTGTCTTCTCTAAAAAGTGTGTGAGGACGCGCACTTTTTAATTAACCTAATTCCCTATGATTCTGACCCCCATAATCCCCCCCCCCCCCCCCGACCTTCCTTGGCTTTTTTTAGTGGTCGGAAAATAGACATTTAAAAACACTGTCCCAGCTTGTGTTTATACTTTCTAAACTACCAGACCCTTTACACCTAAAATACTCCACTTCCAAAAAAACTGCGCACTTATGAACGAGTAATTCGACACCAGTTCGGGGGACTCCACCATACCATCGTCCCGTTAAAGAGGGGGGGGGGGGTGAGGAGATAGCTGCTTCCCCGACATTTTTGGCGATTGGTTTTGAATGTTTCTATTTGTTACACTTTCATGTGAGTGGGGTGGGAGCCAGGGGGCAGCAAAGTTGTCTTGATTTTTTTTTAAACCGATTTTAATAATTGGGATAGTGTGGCTGTTTGAGGGTTTTTGACACTATGTGGGGGTTCATGACCCTAACACCCTCGCTACGCACTGACAAAAGAATAGAGTAGTACAGGTCGTTTTTAGGGCGTCATAAAATGACCATGAACGTTCAAATCGTGGCACATTTAATCATATGAGAAGAAATAGTCCATTGAAGAGACATTTGTAAAACGAAATAATGTGGAGGTATTTTGTTCTTCTAAAAGTATATGAATTCTTAAAAAACATGTATAATTAAAGAATGGTGAATTAGTATAATTCTAAGTAATTAATTTTTCTTTTCATATAATTTTTTAAACAGTTAAAGAGCCTGAATGGGGATTCCTTTAGGTGAATAGTCTTTCCGATAGTCGTTACAATAGTAATGCATCAAATAAATGAGCACGTTTACCTCTTAAATTTTTCAATTAAAAAAATTGTCACAGTGAGAAAACTATCTATGGAAAAGTTCTTTTTGAAAAAGCACATTTTTAGACTAATGAATTAAATGTAAATTAGCTAATCTGATTGTTAGTCAGTGCATTAAATCCTAATGAAAAATTAAACGATAGTAAACGACTTATCACAGTTGAGTGATGTTGTGAAGACGTAATATATGTGTTAAGGTTTTGCTATTTTCAGGGGTTTTCTTTTAAGTTCACAATGGGCATGTTTCACTTCTTGAGTGGCAACTGACTAATTATGCTTTTAAAGATTTGGATCTCAGGTCTTATTAACCCATTAACAACTCATTTTTGAATACAATACTTACTAAATAAAAACGTCAACTTACAGTTTTTAAAATTCATTTTTCGTGCAACTTAATTAGTTCGACATAAACCGTTCAATACTATGGTCTTCATTTGTCCCATATTTTGTTTATTTAGATTAACTTAAGCAGAAAGTTTATTTTAGCGTCGTCAATAATTTAAATCCTTTAGACATACTTAAACATTTTCAAATTATCGGAAGGCTATCGGAATGTGGAATACCAATTCTGCACCAGCAATGACCTTTTAAAGCAAACGCTTCAATGCACTAAACCCCACAAATAAACACGGGTCCCACAATCGCATGTCATATCACAGGGGAAATCTCCAGAAACCGCCCCCTAAGCAAATTCCTCAGCCGACATGGCGAGTTAGCGCAAATCCGACATTCACCACGAGAGGGCGTTTCCAGGTACAAAAGAGGATAGCAGCGGGAAGTACATGATGGGTACAGGGTACACCTGTACTTCAAGGGAAGGGGCCGCTTACCTTTTGGTCGGTGTACCTGGATTGTCAAGGAATCGCTCGTTTGGCTCACATTTTATTTATATGAACTTCCATTCAGGAATCCGATACTAGTTTGAGGTTCTGCAAATACTAATTCGTTTTGGCATGAAATGCAAGGGAAGTAAAGTATTAAAATTTCATATATTTTAGTGTAACATTGCAAAAGGGGGGGGGGGGGTAAATGACTGGGTTACCTCTTGTATTAATGTTTGCTGTTTGCAATCAGGATGAGGTTTGAGGTAATGATAAATTTATTAGATAATAATGTAATGACAATACTTTAAAAGAAAAAAAAATATTCAACAGTTTAACTAGTGTGTATTATTCCATTTCGAAAGGAAAAAGAGGCAAGTGTTGCTTTTACATAATAAAAAAAATTCCCGTTGTGAATATTATATTGAAAAAATTTGCACAGTTCTAGATTTTGTTCACTATTTGGCTCACTAACTTTCCACTTGGCATCCTCTGTCATACGACAACCCTCCAAGAAGACCCCACAGAGAAAGCGTCTTTGTGGCTTGGGAGGGCGGAGACTGGGGCAAAATGGGGGTAGCAATTTGCAAAAATATATTCCACAACCAAAGTTTGACAAAAATGCAACTTGCGCTTTATCAACGAAACTCCAACCTCTGGCCTGTAAATTGTTTTCTTGAGCTTGCTCGATATCATATTGTAAAATACTAATAAGGCCTTTGAAAAATTTATGTAAAATGACGTCTTTTTAAATTATATTAATCGTCGTAATTTGGTTGTCCTCACAATGGCCCTTTTAGGATGAAATGTTTCGACGTCGTTATTAAATCATGGTTTATGATGTTATTTCGATAATTTTTCCAAGGAGACAAATGATCATTTTTGCGCCATTTGAACGCTAATTTACACTCTTAAAACAAACGAGCGGTTTTAACTCAGTCTGAGTTAATTTCCACTCCTTTCCGTGCCGAAAATGCACTTCTCCTATAGAGTGAATTTCACTCTTTTTCGGAGTGGGTAAAAGAATAAAAGAAAACAATCTGGGTCCACACTCTAAATGGCGGTTTTAACTCAGTCTGAGTTAATTTTCACTCCTTTCCGGTGCCGAAAATGCACTTCTCCTATAGGAGTGAATTTCACTCTTTTGTTTTAAGAGTGTACACAGTCAAAATAAAAAGATTTAAAGAGAAAAATATTTAAAGATTTTTGGGGGTTAGAAATAAATTTTTCCCGCTTGCTGTTGCCAGTATTGATAAGAAACGTTTGCTTTATCTAAACATGTAATGTAACTATGAAAATGTAACAATAGACAAAACGCGAGTAGCTTTCACTTTCGGCTACGGAAACTTTCAAATTTGGTTAAAGATAGTCAAAGCCAGTCCTAGGCAACGTTCTATAAAAATTTGATGATCCCCTGTAATAGTTTAATCATACTCGGACTTATTTTTATTCAATTTTTTTTTTAATGTCGAGCTTCTATTCTATATTCAATGGTCCAATTTCTATAATATGCACATGCACAACCACACACATGATTTTAACAACACCCAACACCCTTTTATTTTTCAAATATACCAATAGTGTAAAATTGATGGCAGTTGAAAATAATTGTATAGTTTAAAAAAATAGTTCTTTGGTTATTTTTGAGCTAATGATTAAAGAATAAGATTTTATTTTTTGTTCTTTTGTGATAAAATTGTGACAGTACAAGAAAATGATTTTATATGTATAAATAAAAAGTAGTCCATTGTACACAATGAACCTCAGGTTTGACCAGAGCCTGATTTCTGGCAGGGCAAACGGGGCACGTGCCCGGGGCCCCCACTTCAAGAGGGCCCCCAAATTTTCTTAAAAGAATAATATTGAAGGAAAATAGTTGCCACAAAGAAAATAATAATAAACATAATACAATTGAACCAAGTACTATTAATTTTTTATACGCAAGCCACTATTTTTTATTCCTTGTTAATTTTATAAATTAACTGCCTCAGCCATGTGATCAAGTGAATAAAAATTATATATGTAGATAAAATGATTTGACATGATACAATAGGTATCTGATGTCATATCTTAAGTATGTATTAAAAGAATTGTATGTAAAAAAGCAATGCTTACATGCGTACTTAATATAATAAAGGTAATTTATTCGTACAATTTTAAAATGTGAAAAAAATCATTTTCATGGACGGATTAATGTATGTTGCGGGGGCCCCCAAACTGGCTTGTGTCCTGGGCTTCTAAAGTTGTAAGTCGGGCCCTGGGTTTGACGCTAAATATTTTAAAATTCTAATTTATAGGGGGCGTCCGTTAATCACGTGATGTGATTTTGATGATTTTTGGGTTTTTTAAAGGTTAATATTGGAGCCCTTTTCAATTTTGAAGAGGAATTTCGGGCTACCCATCCCATGTCAATTCGGTGGTCAGTGCCTGGTGATTTTAATGGAAAAAATGCTTTTAAATGCACTCGAGTGTCTGATACAGCTTTTACAAACTAAGGAAACTATACAGGAAAAATCAAAGAAAGAAGGAATGGAGGCACTGATTCTAGAGGGCCTAACAACTTGGATTGAAAACACGGTGTCATGTGTCAGCATTAGGGGTTTTCTAGAGGGAAAGCACAAAATGCTTGGAATGTTATTTAAACTGAGCAGTAATTTTCGTGGGGTAATGCTCAACAGAATGCTGGTTTGACTAATACGTTAATAAAAGGGTTCTTTGTTGCATTATGGCAGTTTTGTAATACTGTATTTCACTATTCTTTTCGTCTAATAAAGAACTTTTATATAAAATGGCGGTGTAAGGAGTAGCCATTTACACATGTAGGTTTTGCACAATTAGGTGTTTAAAAATATATGCACGCCAACCGCCAACTGGTATAGAACCATACATAATTTTTAAAGAGTACGTGAAACAAAATTCACGAATATAAAATAAATTATTAAACCTTATTTTACGGAAATATTTTATTCGGTCAAAAATTATTTTGATTTCATTAATTTTTGACGTACTCCAACAAATATGTAAACTAATAATTATAAATTCAAAAGCAAACATTTTTTTTTATTTCTTAAGTCAATTGCAATTAAAACAACGTATGACGAGACCATAAAAAAATTTAAGATAACCTCACTTTTAAAGAAGCAGAAAAGACATTGTTTTTATATGTTGAAATATTGACTGAATTGTATCTTCATTGATAAAGGAAGTTTTTAGTGTGCGAAAAAAGTATTTTTTCTCAGTTTAAAAACGTTAAATAATTTAATAAATATTTGAAAATAAAAATGAGTCAAAATATTTAATGCTCATCACTATAATCTTGAAAATGCTACATTTTTAAATTCCAAATTTTTCCACGAAATTACAATTAAAAAATATGATATCCTAAAACTAAATTTTGCCTGATATCGATTAATTTAAAATATTCGTCTACTTGTGTTTTCCCCCTTAGATTTACAAAAATAAAGCTATAATCGATAATAAGCATTTGTCTATGCATCCATGCTACTTTTTATCCTTTAATAAGTAATGTGATCACGTGCTACTCTTCATTCTATTCTATCACCCCAGTATTTCCCCTCCCACTGCAAAACATCCAATACCTATCAAGTATTTTTCATAATATCAAACGCATTACAAATTTATCTTTACAGTGACGAATAGTTTTGGAGATAAAGTCTTATTCGTAGTTTGTATGTGACATTTATTTTTTCCTATGATAAACAGCATGACGACTTGTGTATACAAAGTATAAAAGAGCTTTAAAAGATTGTATTTTCGAGGGAGTTTGGATTTTATTAACATTCCTAAATGTTTACGCACCAAACACGTTTCTTTTGTGATTATTATACATTTATTGTTTTGTCTATAGAATGTACTTAATGAAAAATATTTGTTTTGTATTTCAGTTCGTGAAGGTCTTTATTGCTTTGTTCTTCGAGCTGTAAGGTTGTTATGTAAAAATATCATGTTCAGTGTACTTCTGAATATATAACAAGAAGTTCTTAAGAACTAAAATAGCCTACTTTCCTGTTACTTAAATGCTTACTGAAATTCTAATCGGGAAACAACTAGGTTCATAACAGTAAATATCATCAACAATCGTTTCTACACTAGATTTACACACATTAGAAAAAAAATAGCTAAACACAGCACTATCTATAATTTAAACTTCTAAAAGCCAAAATCAACTATTTTCCTTAATATTCTTTCACAAATAACTTAATATAATTTAACGTCTGCTCGATTTATTTGTAGTTCGAAGAATAATTAATATTTATTAATACAAAAAGTAAGGAACTACTCGACTGCATTAAAAAACAATAAATGTAAATTAAAACTAAGCAGAATTGTATGCAAAAATATGCCTTGCCGCTTTCTTTGTAGATCAATTAATGAATATCAAAGAATCAACATTGTGCTACATTTTATGACGTATTCCAAAATTATTCGTGAAAAAATTATTTTGCTTCAAATATTTTAAATAAAGTTTCTTCATGCCATTGTTGATTTGGCAACAGTGATTTAAATGACTCAAAATTGAATTTCAATGCTAATTCAATGGGAAATTCGCCGACAGATAGCAGATTTATGTCCGTCCGGACGTACAGACAGACGGACAAAAAGTATGAAAGTTGGGTATCTGAGGTCATAGCTTTCTAACAAAAAAAGAATTTTTAAGATCCGAATGATTAGAACCGATTTTGGAAGGGGGGTACGACAGACAGACAAACGGACAGACAGTCGACAGACAGACGACAGACATACGACAGAATGCATTACGAATTAGACAGACAGATGGACAGACAGACAGTAGGACATCAACGATAATACCTTAAGTGATAAAAGACTCAAAAATTAAATTCAAGCTAATTCATGGAATCGCGCAGATATATGTATGTTCGTCCGACGTACAGAAGACGACAAAAGTATGAAATGTATCTGAGGTCATGCTCTACAAAAAGATTTTTAAGATCGATAGATTAGAACCTGATTGGAGGGGGGTAGAGACAGACGGACATGAACCCGTGTCAATGACTACTTTTTCATTTTTTATTTTTGAAGTAAAAGAAAGTAGGCAAAAAATGCCTAACGCTTCTTTGTAAACATTAATGAACACAAATTCATATTACATTTATAACGTATTCCAAAATTATTCGTGAAAATTTTTTGCTTCAATATTTTTAAAGTTTCTTAGCTATTGTGATTTGGCAACAGTGATTTAAATGACTCAAATTAAATTTCAATGCTAATTCAATGGGATCCCGAAAGAGTAGATTATGTCCGTGCGACTACAGCAGGCGGACAAAAAGTAGAAAGTGGGTCTCTGACGTCATAGCTTTCTAACAAAAAAAGAATTTTAGATCCGACATGATAGAACCGATTTTGAAGGGGGGTACGGAAACAGTCACGGACGAAGACGACGGAAACGACCGCATGTCAATACCTACTTTTCATTGTTTTATTCTTTCGAATGAACAACAGAAAATAGGCTAAAATAGTTATAGTTAAGAAATTTTAAAACTAAGAAATCTATAGCGATATGAGTCTCTTATGTATTGATTCGTGAACGTTGTTAAAATAACTAGAGTGAACTTTACCATGTTAAGTGCATTTTTATAGTTTTATATTCTTTACGGTTTCCAATCCGTTTACAGATCTGAGTACAAACTAAACTTTGAAGCTCATTTTCTCGTGTTCACCTTTTTTCACTAAGCACGTTCTTCCACTAAGCTCTTCAATGGGAATATTTCTTATGACGTCACGTTCTCTATACTGCGATTTCATTGGTTATTTTGTTTTCTTTGAAAAGTGTGAAACAGCTCTGTTTTAAATCACGCGCTCCACTGCGATTTCATGTTATGTTTTTGACAAGTGAACAACCATTACTTAAAATTAAATCCTGGAATTATTAAATGATCCATAAAACAACTATAGCAAAAATTAATTGAAAATTAATAACAGCTCACTAAATAATAATACATTATTTTTTTAATAGATGTTTTATATTAATCAAGGCAAACGTCTTAGGATGGACAGCACTATTATAACTTTTTCGAACTAATATTGACATAAATTGAATTTCGAATTACCATGCAATAATAATAATTAATGTATAATAATTCGAATAGCATAAATGAATAAATATAGACCTAATTTATCACCCTCTTATTTTACCTTTATTTTCTTACAGTAAATGAGAAACAAGTAAGTGAATGAAGGAAAATAATGTATACCTAACCACCCTTCCCTTTTAAACGAGCCACTGAAAGAAACCCTTTTTGAAAACAAAGTGATTACCATTACATTGAATTTGAGGCGTGATAATGCGTTTAAATTTAAGTGAATATTCATAACATTATTCAAATAATATTTGGGCAAGGATGTTTTGAATATTGTTTGCCGTCGAACTAGAGCTAAGTCCAGAAATTGTGGGAATATGCAGGCGGTAACTGAAATCGACCACAAAATAGACCTATGCATATAGAGAGGTGCACGTTAAACTTATTCTTGGTCCATTGGCTGTGTTTAAGTCTTGTAATCAGATAACAATGAAATAAGAAATGTTGTGTGGCTCATAAAAAGATAAAATAATAATTGGAAAATAGAATATCAACACAAATTTGCTAAATTAAAGGTGTATCTCATCTAACAAATGCGTTTAGTTACTTCTTACCTAGTTAACTATTACGTGACGGCGAGTAAAGTAAACAACCAATTTTTCGAAACGTGCCCAACTAAAATACAACTGCTGTCATTCCCCGAAATGGAATTGTTTACTCACATGACTACCAAAGCTTTGTTTCCAAATTGACGTCGATATTTCGCTGAAATCAAGCTAAATGTTACCAAAAAGCGTGTCCTCTTGTTTTCCCTTCAGTTCGTTCAACCTCGCAACAAACGATACAGCAAACAATATTTTCTAAGAAATGTTTTCCCTTGTTAAACTGGAGCCAAACGAGAAACAAAGAACGCGAAATTGTTCTACGCATTCGTAGTCCTCATGACTGAAAGGAGACATTATTAGTAATTTATTGTCGAAAATCGTCGGGATGAAACTGTTGCCAGTTACAGCTAGGTAAACTACCAAAAGTCCTGTAAAAAACGATTTTTCCGGTATGGACATTGACTTATCACCAAGTAATTCTAAGAATAAATTCAATTGCATCCACCAGTACACCACCTATATCATTACAAGGACTGACTTGAGTACTACCGCATGTAGCGTCACATTAAGCCCTGATTTAAAAGTGTTGACCATTGGCGATTGCTCCTGTCAGAACATTGCTTACGCACGAGTTAGTAGTTATATTCTTCTTCATTCAAAGTTTCCTACCAATATCACCTTGATCAGACCGGGGGACGGGACGCTAGAAGCTAGGCCTGACCTAAGTACCGTACGCTGTTAAAAATTAGGCACTTTGTTTCACCAAAAATATGGTTCCTAGTAGCTGCAACGGCTGTGTGGTGAAACGTTAAACCATATTTTTGGTATTCGGTTGAACCATTTCTCAGGTTTTTGTTTCCAAATCCAGAAAAATGGTTCAACCAAACACCGAAAAAAAGGTGAAACATTTCACCACATACAGCCGTTGCAGCTACTAGGAACCAATATCATGGTGAAACCAAGCACAAAATTTTTAACAGTGTATAGCCCCATCATTAGTGCTTCGATTTTTATGAATTTTGACAATTAGTGAGAACACATTAAATCTTAGACGACAATTAATCAAACCCTAAAATTGGCTTATAAATGTGATGTCGGATGTGTTTGTACTGGTTACTCTAGTTTGTAATATAAATGATGGGTCTGATTTTTTTTCGTTTTTTAACTCATTTAAACATCCATTCAAAGTTAAGCTATTGTATTAGAATTATTCACCTAGGATCATCCTATTAAGTCCCAGGTCTCACTATATTACTCTTGTTAAAATTTGTAATTTTCAATTTATAAACTCTTTATATACAAAATATAATATTTTTTTTTATTAATAATTTTACCTAATATTTAGTAAGAGTTAGTACAAAGCGTTACGTTGGGTATACTGTTTCATCTGAAATTTGGTGGGCTAGTCTAAAATCTAAGTTCTAACAAATATAAAGTATATTTTCAGAAATTCAATAGTAGTATTATATACTAGGTGGCACGCCCCCTGCTCGCTATCGCTCGCCAACCCCCGTACACTTTTTGTTGTTTTCAGTCGGCCATTTTGAAAATGGGTAATATTTTTGGTCATTTCAGTCGACCGTTTTGAAGAAAAGACGCCAAATCCGGACAGGGTCCTTTAGGTTAATAAATTATAATTTAAATTTTTATACATTAAACGTCCCTAATATTATGCATCTTTAAAGTTAAACTTACTGATTATATCCTAAAGTTGTTGTTTTTTTGGCCTTATTGCAGCCATTCCCGAAATTGCCAATCCTTGTGTTATTTCGTAGTGCTTTTCTCAAAAAGTATATTAATGTTTTTCTGCCGTATCGAACTATGTTTTGTGCATAATATTTATATTTTTCCCTTTCTCAAGCCATTCCTGAAGAAACACTTTTTTGTTGTTTTCAGTCGGCCATTTTGAAATTTGTAGTATTTTTGTTCATTTCGACTGTTGCCATTCCAGAGATAGAAATATAAGGAAATTTGGGTTCCGTATAAGAGTATTATATATATAGATGTGAATCTTATAACGAATTATTTCGGTGTGCAATAACTTCATATGACAGCCATTTTTAACAATTATTGAATATTTAAGACAAAATCCATACCAGACATAAAAATAAACAGCTTGCATTTAAAAATCAAGTGTCAATAAGAATTTTAATCCTTCTCCAAAAGCAACGTTTTTGAGTTTTAAAAGATTAGCATGATATTTGCATAATAGTTTTCCCCTTTAAACCGCGCATTACGAAAAAGATAAACCTAATTGAAAAATCTTGCATGTTTCGCATACCGCAGAACTGGTTGGAAACTATTATGTGCATATCAAATGGTAGTCGACTATTCGATGGATTTGTATTGGACTGTTCGCAAATTTGTATGAGGAAGAAATGTTCCAAAATTAGTTGCCACAAAAAATACTAATAAATATAATACCCAAATGCCATGAATTGTTTAAAAGCGATGCACTATAATTATTATAACCCTTGTTATATTTTTATAAATTATGTTCTGGCCATGTGAATAAAAATGTGTATCTTTTTAAGTAATTTTATATGGTATTACATGACATGATATGTCGTATGTATCTTATGTATGTAGTAGTAAAATTGAGAAAAAAAAATTAAAAATATACAATGCTTACACGTGGATTTAGATAATTGTTAAAGGTTACGTGTTTAAATTTTAAAATTCGGGAAAAAATCACGTTAATAGATACATTAATGTATGTCATGGGCCCCCCCAAACTTGCTTGTGCCCTGGGACTCAAAAGTTGTACATCGAGCCCGGCTCCTATGAAAATACATTTTCCGAAAAGTCATTCCCACTGGAAAAATATGCAATGTTTACACTTGGATTTAAATAATTGTTAAAGGTTACTTATTCGTACACATTTAAAAATGTGGGAAAAAAATCACGTTAATACAAGTTATATTAATGTAAGTTGAGCCCCCCCCCCCCCCCCAAACTTGATTGTGCCCTGGAACCCAAAAGTTGTAAGTTGGGCCCGCTCCTATGAAAATACATTTTCCGAAAACTCTTTCCACTGGAATGGTAATCAAAACCTGAAAAAAGTCAATAAAAATATGCAATGCTTACCCATGGATTTAGATAATTGTTAAAGGTTACTCAAAGGTACAGAGTGAGTTACTTCGGCTTTTATACTACAATTACTATTATAATCTAAATGACTGGTAGAGAAACGTAGTACTAATTCAACGCCATCTAGCGTGGATAGCGCGTGTGGTGAACCGCCACAACTTATGTGTACAAATTTAAAAATGTGTGAAAAAATTACGTTAATAGATACAATAACGATAATGTTAATAGATTGTGGGTATTCTCAAATTTGCTTGTGCCAAAAGTTTTAAGTCGGGCCCGGCTCCTATGAAAGTACATTTTCTGGAAAGTCATTCTCACTGGAATGGCAATCAAAACCGGACTATGCCTCTCTATCCAGGATCTTGGCGGAGGAAAAAGTGGTGTGTTCTTAATAGACCATTATCTCCAATGGAGTAAAAAGTTGGCCTTGGTCAAACACGGCCTCCTTCTTCGCCAGTGGTCGTGCACCTGTGTCACGGAAGAATGCGAGAATAATTCGATACTTTTTCGTGGATGCTTCTTCCATGCTTCGAACTGAAGTGTCTAGGTTCTTCTTAAGAGAACTGTTTGTCTATGTATGTGTACAACTCTTCTCTAAAACGTTAAATGCCGCAATATTTTTTATAAAAAAAAAGGTTAAATGTTAAAATTAGAATAAATGAAGGGTGTATGCAAAACATTCTTCAAAATATAACTCATATGGGGGCGGCCCGCTAATTGACGATTTCGTAAGATTAAATTTATAATCATCAAAAGTCGCAAATGAACAGACCGGACCCTTTACCTTCTAATTTCAAAGATTGTAAAAGGAGTTGTTTTAACTCACAGAACCACTTGAATACCAAACGTGTGTGTTGAATGCAATTTATTATATGGTAGTCAATGGTTAAAACATTATTTAAGGGGGTGTTTTAAATGAAAAAAAGGAGAGATACTCCAGAACTGTTGTGTCTATTTAGATCAATCTTTGTATGAACAAAAGTATTATAAGATAAATAACATGGAATAAAATATTGTCTGCTACAGAAATGATTAGCAGTTAGACCTAATCCTTTTTGAGAGTTCAAAGGATGTCTTCTCTTACTTTGAAATATTTCTTATGCATAGGGTTTGAATTTGAGAGTTATATAAGTTAAGTTTTTGATACCTGTATTATTCAGAACTCCAGACAAAAAACTAATCTCTTTATCCTTCTCCTGTCTGATCAAGATCCCTCCACAGTCCACCACCCCTAGCTTTCAAAACTCCTTTATTGCGTCTTTGAGGAAACTTAATTATAAGGTATAAGTTAAAAAAAATACCTTTAAAAACTTTTCAGATAGGGATTCTTAAAAATACGTGAAATTCTTTTTACTTTAACTAAGTTATGGCAACCGAAAGATGACGAAATGTATTACCTATGGTTACTCAAAATCCTATGGGCGATATCAATTTAGCATTCCATATAAGGCGACGTTTACTTTTGTTGTGAGGGCAGCGGAGGCAGGTTTTCAGAACTGATGACGACTGTGTGAGTTTTCCAGGAAATTCTATCATATGACATATAGTAGTATAATTTGATCCCATGGAACATTTTATTATTTTCATTTACATAAGGCATTATTCCCGTTTAGTTTCAAAATCAGTTGCAAAAGAACAGTTCGTTCCACCTTGGAGCTCCCTCCCCCAAGTCGTGATTGGCAAACACCTCTCCTCTTTATTATATTGCTTCTTCATTTTTCCAGCCACAGCGGTCGGTCTTTGTTTTCTGATTATTTTTTGGGGCTGTTTGGCTGGTTACAAGAGGTACTTTATCCCTTCCCCCTGTGGTGGCAGGTTCAGGGCTGCGAAAGCGATTTTTTTTCCTTTTCGAAATCGCCAATTTGAGTTAGTATACGCCAAGTCTAATTTTTTTTATAATTTGGTTGAATTAACACCAAACTAGAGGGCTATTGGCAACGGGCTTCGTAATTTATAACCGTGACCGAAAAAACGAGGCCTGCACTAATGCAACCTTACATCGACATCGTACCAACACCTCCTATAAAACAAGGCCTCTGCACGGGTTACCATTTTGGGTGTGACGAAGTGAGAGTATAGTCCACCCACTCTGACCAATCACTTACTAAAAAAGTTGTCTTACTATGTCTAGGCATTGCTTCGCGCTTTTGTGATTGGTTAGATACGACTACTTCAACCTCGTCATTGTTTGAGTGAAGCGGCCTTCTCTAAAGAATATGTTAATCGTACGCGGCGTCAGGACTTTAAGCTCCATTAATTTAACGAGCACGTGTGTCCAAGTGTACTCGGAGAATTTTCGTTGGATATTTACCGCAATTTTCGTTTATAGGAAAGCAGTGTGGACAACCGGGAGTCGATCCCAGGTCAACGCATGTTCAACCGTGGCCGATAGCATTACGTCCACTGCTATAATACGAACTGAGTTGCTTCTGCTCCCAAGACTAGTTAGTACATACTACAGTATGTTTTAAATGCGTCGAAATTTTGACGAGATGGAATCCACGCCAACCAACGCAAGACTAGCAACAACGCAACTTTATATCGATAACGTACGCTGAGTCAGGATTTTGGAACACGACAGGTTTAACGTGCGCCATCCCTAAAAACACGACGTTATTTATAGGTAAGCTATTTTTGTCCAGCACGATCCATTTGAAAGATGGCTTAGACGAGGACAGAACAAGCGAAGGCATCCTTTGTGTCATTACACTCTTTTTGTAACGAAAGGATAAAACTCGACATAAAAAATCAAACTAAAAAAAAATCTTTTTATTATAATAAAATAATTTTAGTTATTAATATTAGCAACTAAAAAATATATCATGACTAGCTTTAATTCATTTCTCCGTGTGAATTATACATTTCAAAATAACAGTTCAAACTTATGTTTAAACCACGATAAAATATTAAATCTTTTAATTCGCCTTACTTACAACGGATACAAATTATAAATTCAGATGGAAAAGTAGATAAGATTTTTTCTTCAACTACAAAGATTCCTTTTGTTGCTTAAAGTACGTGATATTATGATAATTACTTGTATTTTAATTGATAATTGTGCAAAACATGAGTAATGCAAAAGCCTAAACTCAAACGACACAATAGATACCTTTCGATGTTATAAATGCTAATGAATGGCAGAATTTATGCAAAAGAAAAGGAAGGACAGACAGAAAGTCGTTGAATTTGAAATGGGATTACACGGGTTTCTTTTCGTCGTTGTTCTTGGTTTGCAAAATAAGCTTGTTTTCAGTTCTTTACATCAGAAATTCTTATGAAGCCTGTGGTGTGAGAATTTTTTTTATAATCCATTACTTCTTTTCAAATTTTATAGTTAAAACGTAGTATAAATACGTAAAAACTAATGATAAAACGTTTAAATGTTCGTTAAAACACTCATTTCTCTAAGAAAGAAAAATCTTTGTTTTAACTGTTTTAAGCAACCTGTTTTATCTTGTTCAAAGACATAATTTCTATGAAATTTTTATGACAATGACCTGAAAAACGTTTTGTTGCTGCGATTTGGACGGTATTTTGTTTTATTTGGTCGTTTATTCTATCGCGTCTAACTATTTATTTCAAATTATTTTTTTACGTATTTATACTATTTTTAATGGCAGATGTTGTAAAAATAAGCTTGTATTATACAACTCACTTTAAACTAATAATTTCGGGGTAACTTGGACAGAGGTCGAATTTAAGGTTTGGATTATTTTTTTTAAAAAAGGTAACATGGGACAACCTACGTAATATCTTTTAACGTCTTTTCGTTGTTATCGTCACAAAATATCAAACATCAATGCTAATTGAAGAGCTTAGTGGAGGAAAGTGCTAAGTGACATAAAGATGAAAATCAGAAAAGCTTAAAGTTTTCGTTAGATTCGTCGTTTGCTTAGATACATTAAAAATGACATTTACAAAAGGTAAAAATAAAAAATATTCTAAACTAAAGTTTATGAAAAGGGGGAATCTTGTAATCTTCACACAAAGGAGGGAATAACACGTTCATTAACACAAAAATCTCAATTTTTTCAAAAACGCACGTTCTTCCACAAAGCTATTCAATTGAGAACATTACAAAATTATAAGCTCCAAGATTGGGATTCTCCGCCAAATATGGCAGACCAGACATGGGAATATGTTGATAGGGACTAGTTTTTTAGGCAATCCTTGACCCCCTGATCTTACATTCTGAGGGGTCTTACATACAGGTGAATCAAGATTTAGGGATAAGAACGAGCCGGAATTCTCTTGATAAGGTGATTTTTCGAACGATTTCTTGGCGTAAAAATCATAATTCAAATTGTCAGGGTCGCCATCGGTTTTGCTTATCTTTTTTCTTATGGTTTCCGTTTCTTAAGCTTATTCTTACCGTTAATATAGTTCTGACTATAATATCAGGAGCAAAAAGTTATTTAAATTGAGAAAAAGTTGACTTGATTTTTTTTCTAATTTAAGAAGACATTTAAAATCTGATATTCGATCGTGTTATCTGAGTAGTATTTATATCTAACTGAAGTAAACTATCAAATAATCACTGCACCCGCAGCTTTCATCTGAACATTTATTTTATTGTATAATAAAAGGACTCTTGATTTTGGACTACACAGATTTAACAAGCACGTCTGTTACAGTGTACTCGGGGAACTCCGTATTTAAGTCGAGTTTATTTATTTTTGCCTACAAAATCCGCCAAAAGCTTTATAAGATGTGGCAAGTCTGCAACGCGGAACTCTCTGTATAAGAGGCTGATATTCTGACCACTAGGCTACGGAACCTCACATTTAGTAATACATTCTTTACTTTCATCCCAATGATACATACTATCAGAGAAATTACACAAATTATTCGAGCAAACATCAAACAATCTGTCGAACGTCATCAATTCGCACCTCTGCTGGTTCTGTTATCACCGCGTGGGACTCGAGTCGACAGAGTCATTTTTTATCCTCAACATTTTAAAAAGACGAAACAGTCAAATAATTAATTGTTCACTAATAGCCCGAATTTAGCGCCATCACTGACAATTACGAGACAGTCGGGCGTGGCCGCACACCGCAACAAAACCCAGCAGAAATCACCCAGCAGGTAAACTGAAGTAACTAGCCTTATGACTTAGACCATTGTTGCAAAAACTCAATTACTCTAACCGATAGTAAAACATTGGGAAAGAATAATTATTTCAAAGCAAAAATGGTCTAATCCAATGTTGTGGTAACTGCAGTTTACCCGCCCACAGCAGAAATGAGTTTAGGGGGCTGGCTTTCGACTAAGGATGTTATACAGGGTGGCGCAAATAAAAGCGGCCCCGTCATGGAGATAAGAATAAGATATAATTGTTGCAAAGTCAAAAACCAACGCAAAAACAGTTTGCTATGAGAAGCTATTGATCGCTTCAATATTTAAGCCCAAACAAACGCTTGGCGAATTATTTGACGGCAACTGTGCTATGGTTTGACAAGCTGGTTGGTTAAGTTAAGTTTAGTTTGAATTATCGTCGCACTAGAGCTACACGAAGGCTATCGGCGTCGTAATTTTGAACCATAGTCAAATGACGAGCCGACACCTGACAAGCTATAGATGGAATGCCATATAAACTGAAGGTTTGTACAGCTGTGCAAAAAAAAGTTCCCACTGGTGATTATTTCGGAATGCTTTAAGACTTGTTCAAATCCGATCCCGTCTGACGCCATTTCGTAACTAATAGTTGCAAGGCACTCTTTTTGACACTCTTACACGTAAAAATTCATTAACACACAACTGGCCACATTTTTTATACGAATTCGTTTTAATAAAACTTTCTACTATGAACACCCTCTGCTGTACTGTGAGTATCATCTTCACCTATGCATTGATCAACGCATACTCACACAGCCGCAACTCACATTTACGCACTAAGATTTGAACCCACCAGTAGTCCATGAGTACTGAGTAGCTCTAATGTGATGGTAATCCAATCCAACCAATGCAATAGCAGGTTTGCCAAGTGAAGCCATTACACGCTTGAATAAGCTTTTATTTCGACTTGAAGACGTTCAGACGGCTTCCATAGTTTTTCTCGCCAAGCATTTAAATGCCCTCTTATTTCTACGTCGGGGCCACTTTTATTTGCGCCATCCTGTAGTTTTGAATGTTGATGATTATTCTTAGTTTCTGTTATTTTGAGTTCTTTTATTCAGTTTCTTTTAATACTTTTACTCATTTTGTCATTTTATTTTTCTTCTTGGATTCCTTTATTTTAATTATATTTAGGTTATGTTGAATTTCCGTCGTACTAGAGCTACACGAGGGCTACACTGGCCTCCCCAGCCACTATTTTCCTATTAAGAACTGCGCAAGTAAATCTATACATCCTCGTCACTTTAGCGTGGTTTAAAATTACGAAGCCTGCGAGTTAGATTGATTCTTTAGTGTTCTAAATGAAGATAATTGAAACCAGTTTTAGCTACCTCACTACGTTTATAACGTAAAATGTGGAAGGTGTTATAATCATTCAGTCTGTCTGTCTGTCCGTCACCCACTTTCATAGCTGAAACTACAAATGCTACGGACAAGTGTGATACGTTAAAAAATTCAGCGCACCGAAATTAGAATACATTGGAAATTTCAGAAAAGAATTCGAATTCGAAGTACTTCATTTATTTAAAAAACTGCAAAATTTAATGATCATTTAAAAAGCATAGGAAGCCATTTTTATTAGAATTAAATCACCATTGCCATTAGCAACAATTGCTCGAGAAACTAATTCTTTTAGACAATAAATTAAAATAAACTTATTTTTGCGACATCGATCAGTTTGAATTGACGTCAAATATATTTCACTGAAAGGTTCATTGTATGTTGATATAAAATATTTCATTCTATTTAAAAGTGAGGAATATTACATATTTATTCTTTGAAACATAAATTAATTTTTGCAAACGATAAGTAATAATTATTGAATTTTCGAAATAAAATAAATGAAACTAGCCAAATGTAGCATGTAAATGTTTAATACAGAATTAATGCTGTGTTTGAGCTTTTTTACCTGTTAAACACTTGTGTGGAAGCGGGTTAAGTGACAGATTCTGTTCCAAACCTACTTGTTTTAAATAAGAAAGCGCGGCAAATAAATGAGAAAAAAACAAGAATTATAATCCAAGCGCCAAGTAAGAGGGTCGACCAAAGAAAAAAAAAAAACATCAGACTAATCATGTACATTTTAATTTGTAACCTTTTGCCATAGTGTAGAATAGGAAAAACTATTTTATTTATTATTAGGTCGTGAAAATTCCGAAGAAATGATTTTTACTTTCAATTACCTAATATGAAATATAAATTAATTAAAAAATTGCGTTAGAGCAGATTGTTGTGATTTGGTTTAGGTTGTAGCTAGTAATATATGATGAAGAATGCAAAGATTAAAGTCGCGGTTTTAAATTTTTTTTAAAAGAGAACTAGTGGTCAAATGTGATGTTTTATATACTTATTTATGGGGACAAAAGATTATGTTTGACAGGAACAGTATAGTTATGTAGCAAAAAGCAATCATTAATTGAACAATTATAATAATCTGTTCTCTCTCTTCGCCCTGATCTGGCAGAAAGTTCGCACAAATATATTTCTGCCGAATTTTACACCATTAGTTTTCAATATTACAATTTTATAGTTTAGGAGGTTACTCTTTAAGCATTATTGGTTGGGTGACTAAACGTACTGCACTTTGCAGACCGGAATACTTTTAATATGTCATGTCCTGTTTATTTCATGAAGCTCTAAAATGCTTAAAATGTCCTCGGCAAAACTCAAAGTCAAGGTAAAAACAAAGTGAGATCTCAAAATGTTTAACATTTACTGAAAATTTTGGAGGCTCACAACATTCAGCATAAAAGAAAATGAAAATTATGGGCCCTAGGCTCTGACCTTATGGAAAAGGCCCTGTTTTTTACCGAACATTTAAAAAATCTGGTCACCTAAATTTCAATATAGTTAAGTACCTGGGGACAAAATTCTATTTTGAAACAAACAAGCCGACTCGAAAGAAAACAAAAGCCTAATCTCTCTCCTCCATCTTTGATTATTTTCGCAGTCCGTAACTCATCTATCAGGGAACGCGTTTTTGGTGAACCTTGAAATGCAGGAAGACTCAGTGTTTCAGTTTAGTCATATTTTTTAAAAATATTTTTTATTCAGTTTATTTTAATTTTTTTTAGTTCATTTCATTTGATTAAGATTTATCGCAGTTCGGAGCGCGTGACGTTCAAAAAACCAATGGGCTACGGAAATCACATTCATAATTATTCGGAGTATTTTTAATAATCTATTGTTCATGTATACTTTTTAGTGTTCCTATTTTATAATTCGAATTTAAAACAAATAAGCCAACTCGTAAGAAAACAAAAGCCCTGTGTCACCCTCCATCTTTATTTTCGCAGTCCGTAACTCATCTAACAGCTGAAACTAGATCAAAGTCGCCATTAGAAGGGAAGGAGCTCTCGGGATCAGGGAACGCGTTTTCGGGGAACCTTGAAATGCAGGCAAATGCAGGTGAGGATAGAAAAAAAATCAACAGAAAATCCGCCTTTTGCCTTTTGCGCACCTGTCTAGTCTATCTTTTTCTCCCCCTACCTGGTAGAAGATTTTGAAAAATATTGTGCTGTTTTTTTCCTCTTGATTTTTAGGATGAGAAAGAATGCTTTTTCGCCTAGGTTTAGCCTGACCAGATTTGTTTCAGTGATCAACTTCTCGACTATGAAATCACTCATTAAATGTTCATAAATCATATTTTATTTACGTTGTTTTTACTACTACAAAAAAAAAACTACGAAAAATCTAAACGTAGACTATTTGCACAATTTTTATAGTTAGATAGTTGAGTAACAAAAACTGTACTGAGGAATGTAGTACGTCTGGCCAACCTATCTAGGTTACCTATCGTCTCGTCACTTGACCAGGGTTCTAAATTACGAGGCGTTATTGGCTGTGTTAAAGCTAGTGAAGGAGGCTAGAAATAGGCAGCCAGAAACGATTACATTACCGTACCTATCGTTACTTGACGACCGACGGATACAAATTACAAGACGCGTTGCTAACAGCCCTTTGGTAGCTCTAGTTCGGCTATTTACAGCGTAAATTTGTTTTGAGTTCCAAAGTATGTTAGGAATAAATAAGTTCAATTAGTATTAGATAATTTTGGGTTGTTTTCTATTCTTTTTAATTTTAGTTTTGACCGCCCCGAATCCTTACCAAAGGCTGTGGACGAAATACCCTCTTAAGAATATTTCGTCTACGATTGATATTTCGATCCTTCTAAGCATTTTAAGAATTTAATCAATAAGGAATTACATATCTCTAGTCATATTCAAGATATATCTAATCTTTTTTTTAAAAAAAGCACATTAGCGCAAGAGGTTAAAATTTAAGAAATAGTCACAAGTGTTATAATCATAACATTGACATCGGACATCGTAATGTAAATTACTGAATTTTCGACTAAAGTATGACGATGAAAAATTATTAAGGACCTAGTAGGTCGTTTGGCCACCCAAATAAAAAGGTAAAATTTATTTCGTACACAACCATTTTATAACAGGGTAAGGGTTATTTTTAAAAATTAGCACAGATTAGTTGTTCTTAGAAAACAACACAAAGAAATAACAACTGTTTTAAATAAAGAGCACAAAGATAAAAATCCTGACACCCCCCCCCCCCCCATTTTTCCATGCACCTTTTCGATGTAAAGTTGACTCAAAAGACTTGCAGTACAAACATTCATACCAGGGCATTTTCATTTCCCCCAAATACTAATATTAGCCGGACCTATTTGACTATACGAGCAGTCAGTATTTGCTATTTTCGGCATGCAGATATTGAGAAATATTTTATTTATATATAGCAATAACTTTTTTTTAAATAAAACTTAAATTTATTTTTCGCTTACATATTATATAAATATTATATTAAACTTTATACACATTATAAATACTCGTATTTTTAGAATTAATCTATGTAATTTAACTTATATTAGTTTATTTTCTTGATAATAGGATAAATTGTAATCATTTGTAGCGGTTCAAGCTACTCGCATAAGCCTTTTATTCTCTCCACCTACCTACCTAATCATATATATTTCAAATAGTAAAATGTCGATTGTAATTCAAATCTTGCATAACTTTGGGCTCTTACTCTAGCATATGCATTTGTTTACTTTTATAAAACTCAATTTTTCAAAAAATATATCCCTTTTACAAGAACTTTTCTTTTTAAAAAGTTCAATTTTAGTAATATTACTATAAAAACAATTTGACAAAACTTTCTTTCAAATTTGACCAGGAATTTAAAACCATAGTCACGTTGTAAGGTCGATACCTCTGAGCTGGCACCCAAAGCAATTTTAATCGACGTATGGCTGGAAAATGAGACAAGTGTATATCGCATGTGATTTAGACCCAAATCAGAATCGAATACTGTATCAACTTGCCGGAGTCCACCCCCTAAACCACGTGGCAACTGACGCCTTCCCCAAAAAAAAGTTTTCTCTGAGATGAAAAGCGTTCTGTTGAATCAGCTGAACGTTTTGTACACATATACACGTCGCTCATCTAAAATTGACGTTATTGAGCACCTCCTGAGCAAATTTGTGCTGATTGCAAATTTGTGCTGTTTGTACCCCCAGGTACGAGGCTTAATTTTGTGCAAATAAATATCCCTGGGTCGATAATAAATTGAAGGGCTTAGTGGAAGAACGTCCTAAGTGACATTTTTGAAAAATATTGAGATTTTTTGTGTCAATGAACATGTTAACATATACTTCTTTAAAGATAACAAGTTTCCCCCCTTTTATAAACTTTATACCTTAAGTATATTTCTAGCCGTTTGCAAGTATGTACCGTTTTTAATGGACCTAAGTTCAAACGAAAAACTTCAAAGCTCATTTTCACCTTTTTGTTACCTAGCATGTACTTCCACTAAGCTCTTCAATTGTGTACCTCATAGCCAAAGTTTGTAATTTTCTTTCGTTATTATTATTATTATTTGAGGCATAGAATTGTGGTTTTTCTATGTAGTGTAGTATATATTAATCACTATATCACTGTATCACTGCATCACTGTATAACTTGTGTTGTTATTGATATAGTTTATAAACTTATATCCGACAAAAATATTTCGATAATCGTGTTTATCCTCTGAGGGATAAGCAAATTGTCTGAAGCGTAAACTTGTTTTTTACTGCATGTATGTACCGCATAAAATTTTAATTTTTATCCATATTGCATATTAGTATTCGTATCGAATTTACCATTTTGTCTGCCATAATTTATTTCCAAAATTATAGACTTTTCTTTTTACTGGTTTATGCTATTGACCTTTATAGATAGCCAATAAAATAAATTAAAGGATAATATAAATTAAATTTAAATCCAAACCGTGTTAAAAGTCCATGACAATCAAAATTCAATTTTATTCTACTGTATAGATGCTAGATAATGCAAATAAACATAAAGTAAACCATAATTGTCGCTGAAGAATAAAATATTCAACTTCTTATGAAATCTTTTGGTGGTTTGGTTTTTACCTATTGCGGATTTTCAGTCTTCTCTATCATTTGATAGGATTAAATAAATTTTATTCAACGCCGGTGGTCATTCACAGTTTTATTATTTGCCTTTAAATAATAATTTTTAAAAAAGTTTTAGATCTAAGGATCGCTTTAGATGGTAGACCTAATGGTACCGGTAATGTTTTCGCCATACATACGGTGCGAAACCTGCTCTTACAGTTTTACCTGCGGTTTTTTTTAATTTAAGTATATAGTGACATGTTTAAGTGAATTTAAAGTACGGGAAAATTGTGTACTGTTTATTGCCAGTGCAGCAGCGTTTAAAATGGAAGAGTACAGGGGGAAAACCCCTTCATCGACTGGGAATCTGTCCGTATTGAGGTCAGCTTGGCGAGTAGTGGCGACGGAAACTAGTTTCTCCATTTGGTTATTCTTCGGCGATTCAAGCGTCAAACCCTGGTTTGTAAGAACACAAAATCGGACGCTGCGCAGTGCGTCCGAATTTTCCGCTTTCTTATTGGCCCTAGTTGTCACGTGACCGCGGCACCAAATAAAACGTTGATCTCAGCGTTCGAAAATCTCGAATTAGTTGTGGTTTGATTAGAGCGTCCAAACCGTGCGAAATGGCCGGTGTTTCTACCTATTCGAATGAGATAATGATGGCCTTCGCTCCCTACGCATGCGTTAGATGCGGACGCATCGCTAGACGTGAATTCTAACAAACCACCCAAGCGAAGATAAGACGCTTATATAGATGAGCAGGGCGTGTTTTAACGCTTCGACGTGCGTTTTCAATCCTTACAAACCAGGGCTTCAGACTGGTGTTTGGCGTGGATCGCGATCTTAGAGGTAGAATACCAGTGCGCTGCGTGATAAGAATCAAGGCAAAACTGGCTATCTTCACCAAGCAGACCTGATGCAGACTTATTCCCAGTCGATGAATTGGTTCTTAGCCTGTACTCTTCAATTGTCACTACTTGATGGAAAACCCAAGGTAAAACTGTAACTGCGGTTTTCGTTTCCGTCGCATGTGAAATATCCCATTGACTTGTGGCCTAGTGGTTTGGATCGCAGACCATTACGCTAGCAGTCTGCGCGCTGTAACGGGTGCGGGTTCGATTCCCGCCTTTGCCCTGGGTGTACTTCCTTTCTCTGTGTCAGTAAAAATTCTTTCTGTGTCTGTCTTATTTGACGAAGGCTTATAAGCGTGTCTCATGATCAAGCTCACAAGCCGGAATATATATGTACCTACCCACCCCTACCCCCATTGACTTGCCGCTGCGATCATACACACCGTATAAGTACGGTGAAAATACCACAACACTTGTGTGTGAAATAAACCTTTATTAGATTTTTAAAAAAATCAGTATTCATTTTACTGACGAGTGTATGTTGGACGAACCAACAATGGATAATGTGCGGTTATTCTAATTATATTTTTTACAGAATAAATAATATCATTAACACAAATGCTTAATGAAGTTTTTCCAGATGATGTAACTCTCCTGTTTTCGTTTTTTCCTGCGATTATATTGGTTGTTTCAATTTCACTATAAAAATTGTTTCGCCTGCTGTGTTCTATTGTAGAGTTCGAAGCGTCCAACAAGTTTTTATTCTTGTTATGTATTTAACTTTATCGGTTTTAATTCTATTAAATTTAAAGTATGCAAAGCATTACCAAAACGTAGATGCTGATGGAAAACTTCGGTTTAGATGATATTTTGTCTAATGTGGAGAAATTAAGCGAAATTGTGGGACAGCATTTTAACGTGATTCGCGAATAGAGAAAAGCTTTAGCTCGGATGAAAGAAAGTTTGCACACAACATTCGTTTCAGTGCGGAGTAAGGTCAGAAAATATTGTAATGTTCAAAACAAATGCAACTCCAACAGGGCCAAGAATGAAAACAATACCGCTGGAACTGTTGCCACTCACGACGTGAAACATGCCCATTCAATTAAAAAAAATCGTATGTTTAACATCTTTACAAAGTAAAACACATCGTAGTTTTTCGACACTATTCGGGTGTAATAATGTAAAACAATTCTGTTATATTCGGAGAGAAAATGGCAACTTAGGCAAAACAATGCTCCATAAAACTTCCTAACAAGGCAGGTTTTGGATTTGTGGATCCTTCAGGGAAATTTATTACTTATTGAAATCTTTTCTCTCTATATTATTTCGATGATCTTGAGCAACATGAGAAGCATAACCCAGTCGAAAAAGTGTAATTTGCATCAGCCAAAAGAGAGATACCACTAAATGCTTTCTTTTTAGCTACTTTTCTTTTTTAATTCGAAAGAATTAAAAAAATGAAAAAGTAGTATTGACATGCGGTCGATGTCCGCTGTTGTCTGTTATTCTGTCTGTCCGACCCCCTTCCAAAATCGGTTCTATCCATCGGATCTTAAAAATTCATTTTTTGTTAGAAAGCTATGACCTCAGATACCCAACTTTCATACTTTTTGTCCGTCTGTCTGTACGTCCGGACGGACATAAATCTACTATCTGTCGGCGAATTTCCCATTGAATTAGCATTGAAATTCAATTTTGAGTCATTTAAATCACTGTTGCCAAATTAACAATGGCATGAGAAACTTTATTTATTTAAACATATTTGAAGGAAAATAATATTTTTATGAATCAGTTTGGAATGACGTCATAAAATGTAGCACAATTTGATTCTTTGATTATTCATTAATTATCTACCAAGAAAGCGGCAAGGCATACTTTTGCATGCAATTATGCTTAGTTTTAATTTACATTTCTTATTTTTTAATGCAGTTCGGAGTAGTTTCATTACTTTTGTTATCAATAAATATTTAATTATTCTTCGAACTACAAATAAATCACGAGCAGATGATAAATAGTATTTAATTAATTTACGAAAGAATATTAAGGAAAATAGTTGATTTTGGCTTTTAGAAGTTTGAATTATAGCTGGGTGCTGTGTTTCGATTTTTTTCTAATGTGTATAAATCTAGTGTAGAAACGGCTGTTGATGATATTTACTTTAGGAACCTAGTTTTTTTTCCCGATTAGAACTTCAGTAAGTATTTAAGTAACAGGAAAGTAGGCTATTTTAGTTCTTTATGAACTTCTTGTTTGTTTCGTGTAGAAAACAGAAGATCACGTGTCAAGTCAGAAAGGACCATTGCAAGCCAAATCCTTTTGTATATCAGCTTCTAGTGCTTCGAACGAAATTATTCATATATATTTTGGTTTTGTTTGAAATAACATCGCACTAGAGCTACACGAGCTAATTTTTTTTTAATCTCTCAATGATAATCTACATCTGGTAGAAAAACAAAGCGATCTTATACAGCAATAAATATTTTACCATTCCACAGATGGCAGCACCGACAATTTTGATCACGGTCACAGAGAGTAGAGTCAACTTTTTCTCCATAATCTCACAGATGGCAGCACCAACAGATTTGTTCCAACAGTCTAACAAGTGGGAGCTCCAACCCAAATGTTAATTCAACAATCTCACAGATGGCAGCACAAACATGAATAGTAAGTATGGTGAAAATTCACAATAAAATATTTTAAAAATGTAAAATATACTAAATGAAGGATTAACTTAATATTTCGCCTACTGCAGAGGAGAATGACTATGTTACCATTGTGTAACCTTTCTAGTTGCAAACCGGAAACCAACGATAATTCAGGAATTGTTAGTTCTACACTAAGTACAGCTGGGGAGAAAAAAAAAAACGATCCACCCTTCGTTTTTCGGCTGCTATTGATCAGGGAATTTTGTGAAAGGTGTCATTTTTCAGGAAATAGCGTATGGAATTCAGAACTGGCAACCAAAATTGTATAAGGGGTCGTCTACATATTAAAATGAGTACCAACTTCGAAAATTCCAATGGCAACACCCAATTTTTTTATATAAAAATGTTTATCATCTTTAAAATACCCCAGATCCAAAAAAATATATTAATTTGCATTATTTGTTGAGATATAAGCATTCGAAGTTGAAGGCCCATAATGTAAAAAAAGTTTCACAAACTTTTATTTATACCTCCACAAATAAAATGAATTAAACCAACATTTTTTTTTTTCATTATATACTTCTTAATCTTCCAAAAACAAATCACACAAGTTTTTTCACCAATTTTTAATTTTTATTATTTTTTTATTTAAATTTAAATAAGAAAAAATAAAACATGAATAGCAACCCCAAATTTTTGTTACATAAATCGATAAAGTAGATCAAGTAGAACCAAAATCCCGAATTTTTTAATTCAACAACAATTATTTGCCGAGTTATTGTAAAAATACTGAAAAAAACGAATTTTAGGGACCGTGTAAAAAATTACTTAGCAAATTGGATCCTAATTTGCATTATCGTTTGGTGGTTGAAAAGCGTTTTTGGTAAATGTTTATTCAAATTATTGATGTCTATCAAATGTCTAAAAATCTTTTCTTGTTTCAAGTGCATACAATGTATTTTGTTTGTATAATTAACATTAAATTATATCGATTACTATGTTTTTAAATGTATGTTATTTCCAATATTATTTATAATTATTTTATTATAAAATTTCCAATAATATGTTATTTCCTCGATTTTTTTTTTAATTATTAGAGATTACTTATTTATTTAGTTATTTAGTCAGTCAGTCCGTTAGTTAGTCAGTCAGTCAGTTAGTCAGTCAGTCGGTTAGTTAGTTAGTCAGTCGGTTAGTTAGTTAGTTAGTCAGTCGGTTAGTTAGTCGGCCAGTTAATTAGTCAGTCCGTTAGTTAGTCAGTCCGTAAGTTAGTCAGTCCGTAAGTTAGTTAGTCAGTCAGTAAGTTAGTCAGTCAGTCAGTCAGTTAGTCAGTCAGTTAGTCCAATGTTAATTGTTAGTTAGCCAGTCAGTCAATTAGTTAGTCAGTGAGTCAGTCAGTTAGTCCGTTAGTTAGCCAGTCAGTCAATTAGTTAGTCAGTGAGTCAGTCAGTTCACTGACTAACTAATTGACAGTCAGTTAGACTAAGTTAGTCAGTCTGGACTAACTAAAGGAGTGACTAACTAACGGAATGATTAATTGACTGACTGACTGACTTACTAACTAACTGACTGATTAACTAACTGACTGATTAACTGACTAACTGACTAACTAACCGACTGACTAACGGATTAACTAACGGACTGACTGACTAACTAACTGACTGATTAACTAACTGACTGATTAACTAACTGAATGATTAACTGCCTGACTAACTAACTGACTGACTGACTAACTTACTGACTGACTAACTAACTTACTGACTGACTGATTAACTAACTGACTGGCTAACTAACTAACTGACTGACTAACTAACCGTCTAACTAACTGATTAAATAACTGACTAAATAACTAAATAAATAAATAATCTCTAATATTTAAAAAACAAGAAGTTCATAAAGAACTAAAATAGCCTACTTTCCTGTTACTTAAATACTTACAGAAGTTCTAATCGGGAAAAAAACTAGGTTCCTAAAGTAAATATCATCAACAGCCGTTTCTACACTAGATTTATACACATTAGAAAAAAAAATCGAAACACAGCACCCAGCTATAATTTAAACTTCTAAAAGCCAAAATCAACTATTTTCCTTAATATTCGTTCGCAAATTAATTAAATATTATTTATCATCTGCTCGTGATTTATTTGTAGTTCGAAGAATAAATATTTATTAATAACAAAAGTAATGAAACTACTCCGAACTGCATTAAAAAACAAGAAATGTAAATTAAAACTAAGCATAATTACATGCAAAAGTATGCCTTGCCGCTTTCTTGGTAGATAATTAATGAATAATCAAAGAATCAAATTGTTCTACATTTTATGACGTCATTCCAAACTGATTCATGAAAATATTATTTTGCTTCAAATATGTTTAAATAAAGTTTCTCATGCCATTGTTGATTTGGCAACAGTGATTTAAATGACTCAAAATTGAATTTCAATGCTAATTCAATGGGAAATTCGCCGACAGATAGTAGATTTATGTCCGTCCGGACGTACAGACAGACGGACAAAAAGTATGAAAGTTGGGTATCTGAGGTCATAGCTTTCTAACAAAAAAAGAATTTTTAAGATCCGATGATTAGAACCGATTTTGGAAGGGGGTACAGACAGACAGACAAACCGACAGACAGGCGGACAGACAGACGGACAGACATACGAACAGACAGACATACGAACAGACAGACAGATGGACAGACAGACAGATGGACATCAACCGCATTTCAATACCTACAGTGATTTAAATGACTCAAAATTGAATTTCAATGCTAATTCAATGGGAAATTCGCCAAAAGATAGTAGATTTATGTCCGTCCGGACGTACAGACAGACGGACAAAAAGTATGAAAGTTGGGTATCTGAGGTCATAGCTTTCTAACAAAAAAAGAATTTTTAAGATCCGATGATTAGAACCGATTTTGGAAGGGGGGTACAGACAGACAGACAAACGGACAGACAGGCGGACAGACAGGCGGACAGACAGACGGACAGACATACGAACAAACAGACATACGAACAGACAGACAGATGGACAGACAGACAGATGGACAGACAGACAGATGGACATCAACCGCATTTCAATACCTACAGTGATTTAAATGACTCAAAATTGAATTTCAATGCTAATTCAATGGGAAATTCGCCGACAGATAGTAGATTTATGTCCGTCCGGACGTACAGACAGACGGACAAAAAGTATGAAAGTTGGGTATCTGAGGTCATAGCTTTCTAACAAAAAAAGAATTTTTAAGATCCGATGATTAGAACCGATTTTGGAAGGGGGGTACAGACAGACAGACAAACGGACAGACAGGCGGACAGACAGACGGACAGACAGACGGACAGACATACGGACAGACAGACAGATGGACAGACAGACAGTTGGACATCAGCCGCATTTTAATACCTACAGTGATTTAAATGACTCAAAATTGAATTTCAATGCTAATTCAATGGGAAATTCGCCGACAGATAGTAGATTTATGTCCGTCCGGACGTACAGACAGACGGACAAAAAGTATGAAAGTTGGGTATCTGAGGTCATAGCTTTCTAACAAAAAAAGAATTTTTAAGATCCGATGATTAGAACCGATTTTGGAAGGGGGTACAGACAGACAGACAAACGGACAGACAGGCGGACAGACAGACGGACAGACATACGAACAGACAGACATACGAACAGACAGACAGATGGACAGACAGACAGATGGACATCAACCGCATTTCAATACCTACAGTGATTTAAATGACTCAAAATTGAATTTCAATGCTAATTCAATGGGAAATTCGCCAAAAGATAGTAGATTTATGTCCGTCCGGACGTACAGACAGACGGACAAAAAGTATGAAAGTTGGGTATCTGAGGTCATAGCTTTCTAACAAAAAAAGAATTTTTAAGATCCGATGATTAAACCGATTTTGGAAGAGGGGTACAGACAGACAGACAAACGGACAGACAGGCGGACAGACAGACGGACAGACATACGAACAGACAGACATACGAACAGACAGACAGATGGACAGACAGACAGATGGACAGACAGACATATGGACATCAACCGCATTTCAATACCTACAGTGATTTAAATGACTCAAAATTGAATTTCAATGCTAATTCAATGGGAAATTCGCCGACAGATAGTAGATTTATGTCCGTCCGGACGTACAGACAGACGGACAGAAAGTATGAAAGTTGGGTATCTGAGGTCATAGCTTTCTAACAAAAAAAGAATTTTTAAGATCCGATGGTTAGAACCGATTTTGGAAGGGGGGTACAGACAGACAGACAAACGGACAGACAGGCGGACAGACAGACGGACAGACAGACGGACAGACAGACGACAGACATACGAACAGACAGACAGATGGACAGACAGACAGTTGGACATCAACCGCATTTCAATACCTACAGTGATTTAAATGACTCAAAATTGAATTTCAATGCTAATTCAATGGGAAATTCGCCGACAGATAGTAGATTTATGTCCGTCCGGACGTACAGACAGACGGACAAAAAGTATGAAAGTTGGGTATCTGAGGTCATAGCTTTCTAACAAAAAAAGAATTTTTAAGATCCGATGATTAGAACCGATTTTGGAAGGGGGGTACAGACAGACAGACAAACGGACAGACATGCGGACAGACAGACGGACAGACATACGAACAGACAGACAGATGGACAGACAGACAGTTGGACATCAACCGCATTTCAATACCTACAGTGATTTAAATGACTCAAAATTGAATTTCAATGCTAATTCAATGGGAAATTCGCCGACAGTTAGTAGATTTATGTCCGTCCGGACGTACAGACAGACGGACAAAAAGTATGAAAGTTGGGTATCTGAGGTTATAGCTTTCTAACAAAAAAAGAATTTTTATGATCCGATGATTAGAACCGATTTTGGAAGGGGGGTACGGACAGACGGACATCGACCGCATGTCAATACCTACTTTTTCATTTTTAGCCTACTTTTTCTTTTTTTAATTCGAAAGAATTAAAAAAATGAAAAAGTAGGTATTGACATGCGGTCGATGTCCGTCTGTCCGTCTGTCCGTCTGTCCGTACCCCCCTTCCAAAATCGGTTCTAATCATCGGATCTTAAAAATTCTTTTTTTGTTAGAAAGCTATAACCTCAGATACCCAACTTTCATACTTTTTGTCCGTCTGTCTGTACGTCCGGACGGACATAAATCTACTATCTGTCGGCGAATTTCCCATTGAATTAGCATTGAAATTCAATTTTGAGTCATTTAAATCACTGTAGGTATTGAAATGCGGTTGATGTCCAACTGTCTGTCTGTCCACCTGTCTGTCTGTTCGTATGTCTGTCTGTTCGTATGTCTGTCCGTCTGTCTGTCCACCTGTCTGTCCGTTTGTCTGTCTGTCTGTCTGTCTGTTCGTATGACTGTCTGTTCGTATGACTGTCTGTTCGTATGTCTGTCCGCCTGTCTGTCCGTCTGTCCGTACCCCCCTTCCAAAATCGGTTCTAATCATCGGATCTTAAAAATTCTTTTTTTGTTAGAAAGCTATAACCTCAGATACCCAACTTTCATACTTTTTGTCCGTCTGTCTGTACGTCCGGACGGACATAAATCTACTATCTGTCGGCGAATTTCCCATTGAATTAGCATTGAAATTCAATTTTGAGTCATTTAAATCACTGTAGGTATTGAAATGCGGTTGATGTCCATCTGTCTGTCTGTCTGTTCGTATGTCTGTCCGTCTGTCTGTCCGCCTGTCTGTCCGTTTGTCTGTCTGTCTGTACCCCCCTTCCAAAATCGGTTCTAATCATCGGATCTTAAAAATTCTTTTTTGTTAGAAAGCTATAACCTCAGATACCCAACTTTCATACTTTTTGTCCGTCTGTCTGTACGTCCGGACGGACATAAATCTACTATCTGTCGGCGAATTTCCCATTGAATTAGCATTGAAATTCAATTTTGAGTCATTTAAATCACTGTTGCCAAATCAACAATGGCATGAGAAACTTTATTTAAACATATTTGAAGCAAAATAATATTTTCATGAATCAGTTTGGAATGACGTCATAAAATGTAGAACAATTTGATTCTTTGATTATTCATTAATTATCTACCAAGAAAGCGGCAAGGCATACTTTTGCATGCAATTATGCTTAGTTTTAATTTACATTTCTTGTTTTTTAATGCAGTTCGCAGTAGTTTCATTACTTTTGTTATTAATAAATATTTATTCTTCGAACTACAAATAAATCACGAGCAGATGATAAATAATATTTAATTAATTTGCGAACGAATATTAAGAAAAATAGTTGATTTTGGCTTTTAGAAGTTTAAATTATAGCTGGGTGCTGTGTTTCGATTTTTTTTTCTAATGTGTATAAATCTAGTGTAGAAACGGCTGTTGATGATATTTACTTTAGGAACCTAGTTTTTTTCCCGATTAGAACTTCAGTAAGTATTTAAGTAACAGGAAAGTAGGCTATTTTAGTTCTTTATGAACTTCTTGTTTTAATTCTTTCGAATTAAAAAAAGAAAAGTAGGCTAAAAATCGAGAAATGGATAAAAATCTATTTTCGGGATTTAGACCCATTCGGGATTTTGACTCATTCGGGATTTTGGCTTGTCTTAATTTTGGCTTGTCGGGATTTCGGCTGTCGGAGACCCAGTGTGCCGAATTTTAAACCAACCTTTTGTAGCAATATGAATGAAACAAAAATTTGCATAAAATGTAAAACATAAATGTAATAATCATGTTTGTCTATCTGATTGTAACTAATCGCATTTGAATATCTGTTCGTTATAAATAATCGTATATGTGACTTAATTTAAAATTAAAACTTTTTCTCGTCTACCCTTTATTTTATTTCTGACTTTTAAAATCCAAAATTTTAAAAAACAAGTAGGTTTGTAACAGAATCTGTCACTTAACCCGCTTCCACACATTTGTGATTAACAGGAAAAAACGCGTCAAACACAACATTAATTCTATATTAAAAATTTACAAGCTAAATTTGGCTAGTTTCATTTATTTTATTTCGAAAATTCAATAATTATTACTTATCGTTTGCAAAAATTAATTTATATTTTAAAGAATAAATATATCATATTCCTCGCTTTTAAATAGAATGAAAACATGTCATGTCAACATACAAAGAATCTCGTAGTGAAATATATTTGACGTCATTTCAAACTGATCGATGTCGCAAAAATAAATTTATTTTCATTTATTGTCTAAAAGAATTAAAGTTTCTCGAGCGATTGTTGCGAATGGCGAATGTGATTTAATTCTAATAAAAACAGGGCCTTTAGCTATTAGTAATTCAAAAGTTTTAAACGCCAAAATTAACTATTTTCATTAATCTTCTTTCTCAGATTGCATATTTTTTTTGTGCCAAGTCAGAATTCTCTGTGCATCTTTCTTCATACATATATAATGAACCATTAAAAGAACACTATTGTGAAACTACAACAATCCAAACTGAATTATAACACATAAATAAATATTCTTTAAAAAGTATTTATTTTTATTTGAAATAAAGTTTCTAGTACGTTTAACGAAATGGCAACAGTGAAAATATTGAATAAAAATGGAATTTGCATGTTATTTCAATGTAGATTAATTTTTTAGTTATTTAAATTTTAAATAAACTTCTAATTAAAAATTTTAATGAAATTCGGAATTTAGCCTAATCTGATTTGTTGCTTCAAAATGACGTATCCCACTTGTCTGTGGGACTTGTGGTTCTTTCTGTGAAAGTGGGTGACAGACGGACTGAACGATTATAAAACCTTCCACTTTTTACGTTATAAACGTAGTGTGGAAGCTAAAAGGTAAAAACATTTAAAAAAAATCACAATATTAGTGAAGAAGGTTTAATTCTTGCATCCTTTGGCGAGATTATGGTAACCCTTTTGATAGCTTGTCGTTTCGAAAAAACACCCTAAATATTACCTTTATCAATTTGGAGATTTCCCCCCAAACGAATTGAAAATTAATGCTTTAATATCTCAGCAAATAATGCAAAATGAATAATTCTTTTTTATACCTGAGGTATTTTGAAGTTGCTGAACAATTTTATGTAAAAAAAATTGGGTGTTGCTATTGGAATTTTCAAAGTTGGTACTCATTTTAATATGTAGACGACCCCTTATACAATTTTAGTTGCCAGTTCTTAATTCCTTACGCTATTTCTTGAAAAATGACACCTTGAACAAAATTCTTTGACCAATAGCAGCCGAAATATGAAGGGTGGATCGTTTTTTTTTTCCCCAGCTGTACTATATGAAGTGAAAGATTTTATAAATGCATTGAACTTTTGCCACCAATTTTTACGGTTCAATCTATAAATGCAAGGAAAAGTTATAGTTAACATTAAAATAATTTATATCGAACATCCATTGATAAATTCAGGAGACATACGCAGTAAAAAAATTAAGGGATATACCCATAAATTAGTTATTATTAAATATCTACAGAGCTGTTAGTTATATTTAAATGAGGCTTAGGGTATAGCAATAGATTAATGCATGACAAATAATGCATCACAAAAATATTCAATCGCAAAAGAAAAAAAATCAGAAATTGAGAACCCTCCTTAGTAACACATTCAAGAAAACAGAAATAAAATAAAAGTTGAATATTTGATAGCTCACACCAAGCAGTTAAAAAAAAATAAAGAGAAGAAGACATTTTGATAAGACCAACCTAATTTTACCAATAAAAAAATGTAAAATTAGAATGAAAACTTACAACAATTTTATATTCATAAAATACTCATATTGGTTATGTTTCCTACGCATTACCAAACAATGGTGTTTTGAAGGGTCTTCTCTTAACTTGACTTTGTAAATACCATTAACAACTCCACTTCCTAATCAAAATATTATCTTTTAAGTTTTTTAAATTTCGTTTTCGTGTAACTTAACTTATCCTACATGAATTGTTCAGGACTATGGTTTCTTTTGTCTTAAGGTAACAAGGAACAAAACGATCACTCAAAACATCGAATTTTCATTTAAACTTTAGTTACTGAATCGTGCCTTTACGAAAAAAACTTCTATGATGCACATTTGAATATGGTTCTGGAGTTTGCAAATTTGGTAGTTAATTTCAATATAACTTTGTTACCAGCTTTAAATATCATTATTCCAAAAACACCAATTTTCAGCCTTAAGGTACATTTTTCTCTTTTTCTATTCTATTAGAACGGTTTAAATTTTCTGTGATGTCGTATACAGGTCTATTTAACACAGTGAACCAAAAACATTTTTAAAAAAATTAAGTGAGTAAAAATAAGACGATTTTTCTAATTTAAGAAAGGTGCAACATTTCTATTTAGGTTAATAAGTTAAAAATATGAATGCCTTATCGTCAAACTTGAGGTTCATTGCATTGAATGGACTTTTTTTTATTTCTATAAAAAACTATTTTCAGATACACGCAATAGTTGTGCTAGAAAGTGTACCTAAAAGCTAAAAATCGGTGTTTTACAATAATGACATATGGAGCTCTGGAAACAAATTATATAGAAATTAACTACCAAATTTGCTAATTCCAACCCCATATTCAGATGCGTATTATATAAAAATTTTTTTGCAAATATTCATTTTAGTGATTGAAAGTTAGAATGAAAATTTTATATTTTGAAGCGTCGTTGTGTTCCCTGTCCCCTTAAATAAGCAGAAAGATCATTTTCGCGAGGCAAATTTTCTTGCCAATCGTTATTAATGGCTTCATAGATATAGAGTCACAGTCAGAATTTTTTTTTTTTGGTTTACTTATAAGCTACAGGGACTGGGAATTATTTTAGGTGGTATCAAAAGTGAAATACTAAGGAAATGCCAAATTCAAATAGTATTCAAAATTTTTTCTTTTTTATTAGAATCCAATGTGGAACAAAAAGGTTAGCTACAAAAAAAAAATAATACTTCACACTTGCAACAGTAATTTCTTTTTTAAATAAGTATACTGGAATCTTCTAATATAATATCTTTTATTACATATTCTGCATATTACATGTTTGAAAACCAATGCATGCATAAACCATCATTTCAACAAAAGTAAAAAATGAAAGAAAAAAAACATATTATCGATTTAAACATAAAATGTACAGCTATTTCTGATTTCTTATACAAGTATGTGATTAACAGTCTATATTTCTCTTACAATTTATTATCACTATAAATATGTTCAACTCTATGTGTATTCTGCTAATATATGTTTTCTTTCAAGATTTTTAGTTCATATAAAATTTCTATATAACGATCCAAGTCGGTAAAAGAACTTTAAAAGTAAAGGCTAGCTACTAATGTTCTCTAAATGATTGTAAAAAAGGGTGATATTTTCAAACTACATGTAAACATAGTCAAAATTATTTGTAGTAGTGCATGTGTCCTTGCTTGGCATGATTGGGGGTAGAATAGACTTGTTTTTCAACTGTTGGCTGTGTAATTCTTTAGCAGCTTCGTGCAATTTCTCGACAAAATCCGGAACACCTACAGTAAACACACAATTTTAAGTAAGAGTAAAGTTTTTCCATACCAATGGAAAAACTAATGTAAAACAAATAAAATGTCCAAATGCAAATTAAATGTCCTACCAATTTTCAAAAATTACAATCCATATTATTACTTTATTCTATATTAAGATGATTTAAAGGACATAGTTTGGGGTTACTTAAAAGAAACTAAATCAGTTATTATTGAAACATCCAATAAAAGACGCTACTTCACTATGTTTTAGTTTCAGTAATTTTAACTCTTTCCTGACTAAAAATGATCAGTCGATCATACAAACAGCCTTGGGCTCTGATGTCCAAAATATTAGAAGACAATAATATATACAGGGTTGTTAAAAACCCGGTTTTTTTCATGAAAAACCCAACCCACTTGTGTTTTTTCGGGTTTTATGGGTTTTTTCAGTAGTTTGGATGTGTTTTTCAGGATTTTGTGATTTATTGAGGGAAGTTTTAACTATTTTTCTATACATTACATTACAATTTTTAAAACTAACAGAACATCTTGAGAGAGGTAATCAGGAATGATGTAATTTAAATTAGAACAATTAAAAAATAATTGCATATAGTTAGATGAATGTATATTTAAATTTATAAATGTATTGTCTAGAACCAAGTATTGTTGATTGTGTATGTGTAAAATTATATAATCCGGAATATTGTAACGATAGAAATTTAAATTAGAATTTTAAAAAATGTATTTGTTATATTTAATTATTAAATAGTTAGTATATATTTAAATTTGTAAATGCATTTTAAATATTGAAGGTACAAATATGTAAAAATATATCAAGAGAATACTAAAATATTAATTAAAAATGACAGGAAATGTATATTTTTTGGATGTATACAAAGTTTTTACTTTTTTTTAATTTTCAGTAAAGACAATTTTAAGTTCAATTGCCCACTTGGGTTTTTTGATGGTTTTTTCAAGGTTTTTTTTGAAAAAACACAGACGGGTTTTTTCGGGTCGGGTAAAATCATAACAACACTGAATATATAGATACTTCATGTCAGAATAATTTTCAGGAACATAGTTCATTGTCTGTGGAAACAGACTTTCAGTTTTTGCTCATTGTTGAAAACACTGTTTGTACACTGCGATGCAAAAGTTTAGACAATGATTTCATTTAGCTGTAAAATTTAGAATTGTGATAGTAGAGTTACAATAACCTCCTAAACATATTAAAACAAGTAGGTTTGTTACAGAATCTGTCACTTAAACCGCTTCCACACAACATTTGTGCTCAACAGGAAACAAACTTTGGATACACCTCAGGAAGAAGTTCGCCAAGCAGAGCCTTTAGCGAGTTGTTATTAAACATTTAAACGATAAAATTAATTATTTTCATTAATCTTCTTTCTCAGATTTAATAATTAGACTTTATCATTCGCTTAATTTGTTTGAAGTTCGAAGAATAATAATGTAATCTTTTTTAATAAATATCTTTGTGTCGCCACAATTTACCATTTACATTTCTTTCGAAAATTCAGTCATTTATCGTTTGTTAAATTAATTTACAGTTCGAAAAATATATAATTAGTGCAATTGATGCTTTAAAAATAAAAGCGAAACTTTGCATATTTTTTATGCCAAGTTAGAATTCTCTATGCATCCTTCTTCATACATATATAATAAACCATCAAAAGAACTCTATTGTGATATTACAACAATTCAAACTGAATTATATCGCATAAATAAATATTCTTTCAAAAGTGTTTATTTTTATTTTAAATAAAGTTTCTCATACGTTTAACGAAATGGCAACAGTGAAAATATCAATAAAAATGGAATTTGCATGTTATTTCAATGTAGATAAAAAAAATTAGTTATTTAAATTTTAAATAAACTTCTAATTTAATTTTTTTAATGAAATTTGGAATGTAGCCTAATCTGATTTTTTGCTTCAAAATGACGTATCCCACTTGTCTGTGGGACTTGTGGTTCTTTCTGTGAAAGTGGGTGACAGACGGACGGACTGAACGATTATAATACCTTCCACTTTTTACGTTATAAACGCAGTGTGGAAGCTAAAAGTACTTTGAAATGCTATAATTGAAACATATATGTTTGATTTGCTATAACAATTTTTTTTTTCATAAAATAAAAATTCGACAATACAGCCACTTTAAATCTTTATTCAATTCATATTTGCTTCAATTGTACAATTTAACATCTCTAAATACGAATCGAATGCCTACCAGTCCATATCCTTAAAGTTTTGAAACAAATTCGTAGATTTAAAGACATGTATTGACCGATTTTCTAGATGAAAAGTGCAGTCTTTCCCATATAAAATCACAAAATAGCGACATATTATTCTTTTTTTCACTTTAGTACAATGTATAGATAGTCACCTCAAGTTCAAAAAGAAGTCCATGAAAACATGAGCATTTGACATAACTCTTAATTACCTGATCTAGCCATCCAGTTGTATGCAGGGGCAGGAAATGCAGCCTGAGGATCATCAAAGTAAGTAAGGACATAGTCAAAGCCATTCTACAAAGAAAGTTTCAATTTAGGTATATCATTTACATTGAATCTATAACTTAATTTTGATTAACTTGAATAACAAAATGTATTATATCTGATTTGATTACTATAATTTTGTACCAATAAGAAGCTCCGTGGTATTTTTAGGATGGATCTTAAATCATTTTTACATAAGTACTTTTCATATATAGCAATGAAAAGTAATTTTGTATAACACACTAAAAATGTTCTTTATCAATTTCCATAAGTTTGATGAATGTTGTTTGAGCTATTCATGATCAAATTGATGTTGCTTAAGGACTTTCCTTAGGGGGGAAATGTCTAGGAACAGTGGCAACCTTAGAACACAACAAAATTATTTTTAGTTTGACATAAATATTTTTAGAAGTTGCTTCTTTAGCAAACAATAATTGTTATTAACACATAGGATTCATTTTTCATTATTCACGCAGTACTTTAAGTCCTTGTCAATGCAATTTAAACAATTGTAAAATTAGATGAAATATTGATATTCCATTCAAAACAATTCCTGAGAACTCATAAGTGTTTTTACACACAATTAAAATTCATTCAACTATAGGTTCCCTAAAAAGATTTCTTGTTTAACACACATCAACATCATATTTCCTTTATGGCCCCTTGAGTTTAAACAGTCACATGCAAAATGCAAACCTAAGCTCACATCTGTGTAATATTGGTGTCGGAACATTACAGCCACGGGTAGGTAAACTGCAGTAACCACAACAATGAGTTGGACCATTTTTGCTCTGAAATATTCAGTCTTTCTGTATACTTTCTTATAGGTTAGAGTTATTGACTGCTTGCAACAACGCTCCAAGTCATAAGTCTAGATACTGCAGTTTACCAGTCCACGGCAGATTAAAGAACAAACTATTAATCACTAAAAGATTATTTTTAAAACTGCAAACCTCGTCATAAGTCCTGTGTGGTCTAATGACCATTCTAGAGCTGTAGTCGTAAACTCGGACATATTTGTTGTTTACAGGACAAGATGGGTGAACAATAGCTCTGGACACCAACACCATTGTATTTGTTTGAGGGCTTATCTAAAGCAATAAAAAACATGATATGGATATTTTTTGGAAAAACCTAGTTATCTGAAAAATCTAAAGAAATAAGATATCTGTTTGATCACATCTAAGTACTAATGTATATTATAAATGCTAAAATCCAAATGAAAGAATTCTTGAATTAGTAACTAATTTAGTATTTGGGAAAGATATAATACTTCATTAATAAGATATCCATTGAATACATTTTTTTAGTTTTGCAAATATATAGCTATAGAAAAACTAATCATAAAAAAAAATGCATCCACCATAAATAAAGAAATTTTACATTAATGTAATAGATTTGAGATGCATCAATTGAGAAGTAGACTAATTAGATACATAAAGTTTAAAATATTGTGCAATCTCGTTACTGCGAATGAGGTCGTCATTATTTGCCAATTTCATGCTTTTGGTTGTTAAGGTTTATTTTCAGAAATGACAATTGCAAAATTCACTCACTAATCATGTATTTGTGATGAGCCTTTGTATTTGGATTCACTGAAATGTAGCAGTATTTTGCTTTTATGTCCAAGTAACTTTTAGCAACTTAACTTAACAAGCAACTTTTAACTTAACAAATTAAGAAGTAACTTTTTATGTCCAAGTACAAGTCTTATCAATATTGGATGAACATTACATAGAAGAATTGAGGATGTGAAAAAACTATATGACTAAGTTCCAAAAAAATTATATCTAAGGATAAAAGGTTGAGAGAGAGACATTATGTGCAGCCTCAATCGTATTAAAAATGTTTTGGCAGAGATTTTCTAAATTAACTATTTTGTAAGAGTAACTGAACTAAAATAAAGTAGGGTTGATTCATAGATATCATAGTTAAAGTATTAGATTGGCAGATCACGTGACCTCCAATGCTAACGACAGGACGGGCATGGAAGCCTTTTAAGAGGGCAAAATGGCCAGTGTTTCTGCCACTTTAAGGAGAAAGATACTACGAAAAACTACCATTTAATTCTAAAATTATAAAAAAAAAATTGTAAAAATACTAGCTGCATTTTGGAATCTTTTTAGTGACTTTAAATCCTTTTCTTGTATTTTTTTTTTTGTAATTTTAGAATTAAATGGTAGTTTTTCATAGTATTTTTCGCCTTAAAGTGGCAGCAACACTGGCCATTTTGCCCTCTTAAAAGGCCTCCATGCGCGTCCCGTCGCTAGCATTGGAGGTCACGTGATCTGCCAATCTAATACTTTATTAACTATGATATCTATGGGTTGATTAAAGTGCAAAAATAAATGTTACTAACCACAGCTCTTCTAATATAGACATACTCTCGACTGTACATAGGATACTAAAAAGAGGGAAAATAAAGATATTTAATATAATTTTTTAGAAATGAATAAACATAACTAAGAAGATTTCTTTAAGCCATTCTTTGAATATAATTTTTAATACGAGATCAAACACCAATTGAGAGAAGTTAAAAATAATTTTAAGGTTATGCATCAATATTTACCATGACTTAAAATTTATTTTCTTAAATATTTTGAATTCAAATGAGGAAAAATTAAAATATTTACAGGATAGTGCATAACCCAATGCATGACTTCACAGCCACCATCTACATTTTCTTTGTCTATGACATCTAGCTTAATAACAAGCTTGTCCCACTTTTTTCTGTACTCAATATCAGTCTGAAATAAAAACACAAACTGTTACTTTGCTGTAAAAATGGTTATAGAGCTGTAGAATGATTTGAGGGGGAATGGGAACAGGTCTTCAAAACGAAGTGTCTCTATGTTAATCCAATGGAATAAATCCAATGCAATAACCCAATGGTAATAATTTTCTAAGCCAAATTACTCTGGCTGTATTGAATATTTTTACGAATGGATTTTTTATATGACAAATGAAGTTGGCTTACAGGGCTCTATAATCTAAATTTTTTTAAACGCGTTGGGAAAAAAAATTTTAATAAATTATTTTACAAAAAAATATTTGAACCCATTTGAAAAAGTGGGATTTTCAGTCCATGGACAAATTATTAGACGCACTGCAAGATTTCATGTATCAATCAATGATGAACAAAATACCTTTAGAAGGACATTTGTGTTCCTAAACTTAAGCTATTGAATAGAAAATACTATCTGCTATACATAATCCATATATCGACATATTTTTTAATGATATGGCATTCTTTGGTATGTTTTCATCATTACTGAAAATAATACAGTGTGTCTAATAATTTGTCCAGCCCTGTAAGCTAGCTACATTTATCATATAAAAATCTGTTTGTAAAAATATTCAATATAGCAGGAAAAATTTGGCTTAGAAATGTATTTTTTCCAATTGTTTAACACAGAGACAATTCGGTTTGGAGACACGCTTCCATTCCCCCTTAATAACAAATCACACTTTAAAAGATTTACTGTAATAACTTTCTAGAATTGTATTAAAATATTTCTTGAAACATAATAAACCATGTTGTATAGTTACAAGACCACTTTACCTGAACGGCAAAAAATGTTCTGGCAGGCACATCATAAAATGTCCCCATTACTAAAAACAGAAATCAACTATTTAGGTATTTGAATCACTTTCAGAAAATAAAATGTGTATTTCATTACTTTTACATGAACTATGTTACCTTTAACATTGACAGAAACAAAATATGCCAATGAATGAAAGAGAAATGCATTTATTTTACATTTATTAAGAAAAATATTTGCACTTATGCACAAACAAAATAATGAATAAACATGAAATTTAAAAACACATGGAATAATAAAACATGGAACATAAAAACATGGATCCAAGTCCATAAAACATGGACAATAAAACATTTTAAAACAATTTAAAAAGTAAACATTTGTCCTTTGTTTAAAAAGTAAAAAATTCAGCATTTGCATGAAAATAAAAGTAATGAAAGGATAACGTAACAAGTCTACGGAATAAGCATAAAATTTCTCGCATTCCGTAGACTAGTGAGTCTGAAATTTGTCACTGTGATTATAAGCATAAAAGCTGAAAACAAATGCAAAACTGGGGTCACCGGCCAAGTTCATCTTTGTGATACATACTTCATGGTTCTTCACATAAAAAGTTAAAAGACAGTTACAAATGATATTTAAAATAAAGACAATGATTTGAAAATTAAAAAAAATTAATGCATTCAACAATCAAATTTGTAGTAGAAATAATTATTTGTTTTACTAAGTGTATCAAGGGATCAATTTAAAGTTCTTTTAAGGAGAAGTTGGCCAAGTTTCACAATGATTATTGGCTCATGACATTACTTTTATGCACATATAATGCGACTAGACGTCCCGTGTTTTGTCTTGCTGTCCCGCAGATCAAATGTCCCTCCTTTCTATTACAGTCCCACAAAGTCCTGCCAAAACGTCCCGCTTTTCTGTTACAGTCCCATAATTTATCGAAAAATTTGAGAAAATATAAATTTAAAAAATAGATTTTACAACATTTTTGGCGAATACTCCTTGTTAATATGATCTTAAAATTATCATTTCAGGATATTTGGGATACACATTTATTAGTATATTTAATTCTTCATTATTAGTTATGTATTATTTGTCTTGCGATAATAAATATGCCATTGTTTGAAAAATTTAGAGGGGGGATATTATATGAAAAATTTTCTGAGTGGGGTAGGGGTTGGCAACGAAATGTCATGATTTTTAGTTTTGAAAATCTGTTCACATTATGCATATATTATTGCTGCGAAAAATGATCCTGTTCTCTGAATAGAAAATGCTTCACTAATCTAAACAAAACATTTCAAAATGAATTACATACTTTTATATTCATAGAGATAAGAATTGGGAAAAGCTTTCCGCCAGACTTGTATACATTCCTTCTTGATGACTGCTTCCCACCCATCCTCCAGTAGCTTATTGACAAGGCCTTGACCTGAAATAGGCTTTGTCGGATGATCTTCACTGCTGCGATATCCTTCCAGTTCGCATGCACAGCTAGAACAAAACACATGTAAAAAACATAGTTACACTTTTGGTTATTGTATAGTTAATAAGTGCCTTCAAAATGTATTTTACACCAGAACTTGAAGTTAGAGTTAGTAGCATAATTCAAATAAATGTATTTTATCGATAAACAGCACGTTTTCTAAGCTACACTTACAGTAGGGAAATCCATATGCAGGCAATTCTACCATAATTTTTAATTTTATGTTCCTTGGGCATAACTTTTGAAAAAAATAATATTTATTTTCAATTTTTTCTTATTATACTAATAGACTGGTCCTTATATTATTGCAAAATGGAATTTTAAAGCAAAGAAACTCCAAAACATTTTTAGGTCACAAAACAATGCAGAAAATTCCTTACTGTCCCATGCCGCGAATGTCAAATTTTCAGTTTAGTGCTCAAACTAACACATTTTTTAGCTAAAAATTACATTCATTTGGATTTTAAATTTAACTAATACTATATCTTAACAAATTCCTTCCATAAAATTTTGGCTATTAATATTTATAATGTGTATTTCTCTTCTCCTAACTTTGTCCCTGGGTTTTGGTGCATTCACTGACCTCATTGCTAAAGTGGTGAAGAGAGGCACTGGATGGAGCTACAGTGATTCTTCAATCATGAAAACTGTATTGCAGAAAACACACATTTCAGTTAGTAACCGCATTTTTTTGTTATACTTTACCAATAAGCCCAAAAGTTTAAAAAAAAACTCCGTAAAATGAGCTGCGTGGCTTTATCGCTTTTCTTACAGTCCCCCAGGGCTAATGTTAATTTTTGCTTGATAATTGAATTTTTTTTCTATAAATATGTTTAAGTGGAGTATGAGGAGTAAAAAAATCCATTTTTATTAAACTAGAGTTAGTTTCAACGCAAAAGAGACTGGAAAACATCGTGAATTTCCTTAGCTTCCGTTCTTTACCGTCGCAATGATCTAGGGATGGAAAACCGAAACCAGTTTTAAGAGTAACCGTTTTTTTTAGACTTCTGTTTCATTGAAAAATAGTTATTTTTGTAAGGCTGGTTTCTTTAACATCGTTTTTTTTTTTTTTAAACTGCCATCACTTATTATTATTATCATTTTTTTTTACAAATTAGCTTTGCTGGACTTTTTTTTGGAATTCTAGAACCCATATAAGCATTTTTACACACATTTAAAGTGGTTTTGAAAAAATAAATTTCACAAGTTTTTTTGTACCTGAAATTAAAAATTATGGTAGAACTGCCCATACACTTGTTTAGCAAGGTAAATTTTCCAATTAATCCAAAAAAATTCTTTAAGAATACAATGTATGCGTAAAGATTTATAAATCAAAAATAATTATTATATTATGTTTTATGAAGATTCCTAATAAAATGTTCCAGTACAGAAATGCAATGTATGGGCTTTACTTCAGAGTCGTTTTACGAAAACTTCTGACAAAATATATGGTGATAGTTTGTATATTTATTGAAAAAAGTGAAATGTTGACTTCCAGAATTTGGCAAAGTTAAATTTATTCAACCTACATCATATCAATAAAAATTATTGGTTTTCAAAACAGGTTGTGGTGTTATGATAAATATTTTGAAGCATAACTCACTCCAAATTACGATTTCGGAAAATGTGCATTTCTTCAAGAAGTGACTCGTCCACTTTTCTAATTCTAAAGCAAATATAAAAATAAAATATAAACTAAAGCAATAATAGCAAAGATAAATGTAACAATTGTACTACAATTAACTAATTTAGTTGAGTAAAAAGAAAAGAATGCAACTACAAACAAACTAAGTAAATAAAGATAAAATAAAAAGTTCTATGCAATAAAATTTCTATAGTCGACTGTTGTATCTGATTGGAATAATCTAATCAGGTAGATTGAAATTAACTAAAATGATCATAACATCTTTCTGTAAAATGAAACACCTTTTTCAAAAAAGTTCTATAAGAATGAGAGGACATATTTCAGTTTCAACAGCCATAAAGTGAAATGAAAAAACACACCAAGCTCAAGAAAGCTTACCATGACGGCATTTGTTATGCCAAGAGCTTTTTGAGTACTTTACTGGAAGTGACATATCACATGGGAAAATATTTCCATTTATGAATACATGTTAATTGATTTTGAAGAAATATACCACAATCTTCATGTTTGGAATCAAACTAAACTTTACATTAAATATTAACAACAGTTTCAGTGTCTAAGTTTATCCTGCATGTACCCAAAACTAAACATTTCTAATTGAAAACTGAAAGTAAATATTAAACAAGTTGTCTTACTTAGTTGTAAAATATAAATTATCAAATAAAGGAGAAAAAAAGGTGATTGGTTACATTTGTTAGTTTGAATTATCGTCGCACTAGTGCTACTCAAGGGCTATTGGAGACAGACGTAGTAGTTTAGAGCAACAGTCAAGTAACGGGTTACTATATTTGTAAATTATGTATATTTTTTCATTTTACAACTAGGTAATGGACTAAGCCAGATAATATACTAGATGATTTGACTAGTCTACAAAACCTATTTTTTTTATATAAATTCTGATCTACAAACACCTAATATTTTTTTTAACTTAGCGACTACAACTTCCTGTTAAAAATATAAAACCTACTTATTTTCTTTATGTGATATAGTGGATATTAAACTTCTTTCATCTCCACATTGGTATAAAATGCTAAGAGAAATATAAAAAACTTTTTTACGAATCAACACATTCAATTTATTATCTAAATACTTTCTTACTGATCAAACACTATTTCACCACATAATTTCTTTTTATTTAATTTTTTTCCTTTAGAACATATTTGGTGATAAAAGGTGTCTGTTTTTGATTTTAGTTATATTGGTAAGGTGCAAAAACACATGAATTTGGTTAATATTCCAGTCCAGCTTAACTTTATAATGCAGCTTGATATATATTTATCACCCTTTCTTTAATTCATGACAATCACTAGTAGCTGCTAATTAACATATCTACACTTTTATAACACCTGTTCTGCAGATCCTAACATGGAAATTGAAATGCTTACGCAGAATATCTACATTTTGTGTGCATGTTGAGTAAAATCCAAATTCAATGTCGGGAGACATCACAAAAATAAAAATTATGTTACTTCCGAAAGTCACCCCTGCTTGTGTTTTTTATAGGTAAGCCTGAAACCACTCTTTTGAGGTGTGCAACCATAGTTTTTTTTCCCTTTCTTTGGATTAGTGTAGATGGTTGCCAAAAAAATTATTTTCCATTCATTGAAAAGTGTGTGCCATTATTGCTAGACTAAAAAAAAAATGGCTTTTACCAGGTGTTTATTATATATTTTGGTACTTATGTATTAACACCATCGCAGCTACAGAATGCCGCCAATCTATAAATTAAATTGTTATGACAAATCATGGCAATAAAACACTTTATTTCAAATCAAAGTAGTTGATCCGATTTCTGTTGAAAATGGGCCAATTGCAGGATTGCTCTTTATTGTCGCATTAGCGAAACTTCTGCTGTGGTGGCGTTAATATGCAAGTACCATATTTTTTTAAGGTTTTATTATTTTATACCTAACATATAAACCTTTATATATTATTAGGTATTATGTTAACATACTTTTGTATCTCTTCATCGGTAATTTTTTCACTCTCCCAGCTGAACAAGGCAGTCCCAAGCATGAGCGAAAAAGGTCGTGTTTTGGAGCGCAGATTCCTAGACCATTGCGAAACGATTGTTTTTACAGTTTTTTCAGAGTACAACTGATTATACAAGTTCCACATCTGGGACATACGCCTCACCCTCTGGGAAGCTATGAAATTGCACTGATTCGTTAAGATTTCCCCCAAAATAACAAGCTTTTCGTTACAATGCGATTTAAAGTCATCCCATAACTTTTTTCTTGTGTCGAACTCCAGAATGGATTTAAGAGTGTAACCGCGCCGTTCCGAAGCATCTGATCTTGCAGAAAGTGAAAAACGTCTTTTCCAGTCAATAGACAATTCATTTGCACTGTAGCTGCGATAGTTATTGCGAAAGTTTCTAGTTAGATTGTTGTACACACAGCACCCTTGGAGATTAACCTTTAATTTTGCCATGATGAATGTTTACAATGCGATCTTTTTATCTATCATATGAAATAGTACGGAACAATTTAAGATTGTAAGACATTAAAAAGCCTGATAAGTTGTGTAGTTTTTAATTGCACAACACGTTTTTAAAAAGTCAAATTTACATTTTGATTTTTGACCGGAATGATAAACAAACTTGATAACAGTCGCAGTTATCTGAGTCAGATGACGACAAATGCGCAGAAAAAATTATTTGTGGCCTATGCTTTGTTTTGTATAGCGCTTACTACGAGCTACTAACGATGGTTTGAAGAGGGAAAAGCTATATATATATTTGATTAGGGTTAGGTTGAAATATAGTCACACTAGGGCAATTGGCCGTCGACGGGTGTCATAATTTAGAACCACAGTTAAGTGACGACCCAACACCTGGCTCCATATTTGAGTTAGCTCCCAGGGCATAGACAGCATACTGCTAAGCGGATCTGAAAGCTCCCTCCTAAAAATTGAAAATTTTGCCCAAAAATCTATATATTTAAAAATATATAATAATTTTTGAAAATTTGAATTAAAAGTTTAAAGGACTCAGCCCTCTCCATAAAAGTCTAACTACGGCTTTGGTAGATTCAAAACAAAATGAAGTAAAAATCACTTGATGCAGTAGGGAAATCGGTTTAATTGATTATTAACATTAAACTAGAGCTATATCTTTTTTTAAGTAGGGAGAATCTAAACGGTTCGGTTAGTTTAGTTTGAATAATCGTCGCATTAGAGCTACATATTGAATTTAGACGTACATTTAAATGTGTGCAAATGCTTCCTAAAGTATGATATGGATAAATTTCTACTTTCAAAAACGATTAAAAAAGTTACAATCAATGTCCCATTTAAGCACAATTAGGAAACTTTTGACATTTTTTCCATTAGCACCTGATTGAAAGATGAATAGTGTCTCGTAATTTAAAAACAAATAAATTAAGATAACATTTGAGCTATCATCATTCTGTCTAACAAAACATGTTATTGTGATGAGAATTATAACGATCGATTTTATGTGTATTAAACTTCTTTTGTCAATTTCTTTATGCAGACCTTATCTTGTAAACTTTGCATGAGTCAAATTTTAACAGGGAATTTTGATGAACTTTGTATTCTCCTCTCCCACACAATTTAAAGCTTGTTTTAGATAAACTTCATAGCTATAAATGCTACATTGTGATTATTCATTCCTTAATATCCATTTTATATAACCTAACATTACAAAACATAATCTATTGATATTATTCTTGCATTATAAGGTTTTTTTTTATCAGAGGTGTTTAAAAACCAGTAATCTACCTAATGTTACAAATTAGTATGATGCTGTACAAAATAAATATACCATGTTATTAAAAAATCATTTTAATCAATATTTCTATTATCTTACACAAAATCATATAACTGCAGTCAAGCACTGATCTAAATCAACAAGGTCAAAAACGTCACTGTAGGAAGTTTGTTTTTCAAGAAAAGATGTTAGAGTTGCATAATTGTCTTTGGTTTGGACTAGAGTTTTATTTTGATCAGTAGACTTGACACAGAACATCACTTCATTAATTTCTGCAGGTATTTTTCGGGAAAATATCACTTTAAAAACAGATTTCAGCTTGCTGCAGACTTCTTTGTGTAGTTCAGAATTGCGGCAGGCAAGGTTTATCATGACCACACCTGGAAAAAAGTATATAATGAAAACCAGGGTTGTGCACTTTTTTTTTAAGGAAGGAGTATTTTTTCAAACAAACCAAACCTTTAACTAGTTAAATTTTAATAGGGGACTTGCACATGATGTCATACCCATTTTAATACATTCCATTCAGGCCATTTTTACCCTCTTTGTAACCTGGCCAGGGTTCGAAATTAATGGTCGCTAGTCTCAAAATGCTACTAGTTTCTTTAAAAAATTTTTTATTGTGGTTTCCTACAATCTCGCCAAAAATAATCATCTTGAAATCCTAAAACTTCATCAATCCAAAATTTGTCAAACCCTTGCTGTAATCATAAAGTCACAAAATTAAGGATCCTAAAATCCAACTACTCCGCTGATCTATAAATTGCAAAACTTTGTTGAATTTCATAAAATCCCCAAATTTAGCTATTGTAAAATACCAGAATTGCAGTGATTGTCAAATTTATCAACAACCCAAAAACTTTTTTAAAACAATCAGGACGAACGTAATTCAGAAATTCCGGCTATTGTAAATTGTAACTTATTAAATTTTGGAACTTCAATTATCCTAAAACCGCAAAAATATGGGGAGATCTCGAAAAAGGATGCAACTCTGTAGATCTTAAAATGGCTCATTAGACATTGTACACTCCAAAGTTAGCAGAAATTTTTAAAGTATTTTTTCAGTAATTCATTTAAATGTGCATTTTCGCTCCTAGATTTTTAAGTTACATATATTGCTCCAAAATAACTTTATCCATTTCAAACACTGAACCCGGTTTGTTTGTTTTGAGTCAGCTGACCTTCATCTATCTTCTTCTCCAGGTGAAAGTCCCCCATTAGCACTTACATGCACTATGCTAACAAAATGCAAAACACTTTACCTGAGTCATGCACTAAATCCAGCATGCTTTGAAGCATTTCAGTTTCAAGAAAGGGAATTGGTGGCCCACTTATTCCCAGAGCGGTGTCTTTGTTATCGACATCCACAATTACTGCATCATACTTTATGTCTGAAAAATTAAGGGAACATGCAAGTTTTGTGGATTAATTGAAGAGTTTAGTGAAAGAATATGGTAAGTGACAAAAAGGAGAAAATGAGCTTGAATGTTTTTAGTTTGCACTTAATTCCGTTAAAAACAGTACTTGCAAACGGTAAAAAATATACTTAACTTTAAGTTTATGAAAAAGGGGAAACTTGTTATCTTTAAAGGAAAATAAAATGTTCATTGATACAAATATCTAATTTTTTTTCTCAAAAATGTCACATAGCACATTCGTCCACTAAGTTCTTCAATTGTTAATAAAATTAGAAAAAATGATACATAGAAAAATAGTTTATAAAAGGTTAATTTGTTTATCTAGAGCTAATATTCCAATCTACAATTTGAACAATACATAGGATTGTACTTCAAGAAATAGAGGAGTCTAGAGAAAAATAACGGATAAAATAAAAATATTTAACCCTACAAAAGTTAGGATCATTAAAAGTTAATTGGAACATACTATTACACTTAGTAGTGGTAGCCATTTTTATCATAAATTAAACTGAATAAAATGTACAATGTTACATTTTAAGAGTTTAAATAATAAAGGAATAACCTACGGAATAAATGTTACAATAAAAGCAAGTGATAAGTTAAAAATCAACGGTGAATTACTTACCTTTTTCAACTGATTTCTTAATGAATTTCAGACCATCATCAATGTGGACTTTTAACCTATCATCAGTAGTGAGATTAAACCACTTTTTTGAAATATCTAATATACAGGGATCTAATTCAACTACTTCAATCAATGCCTAAAATATAATTTAAATTCATAAAAATCATTGATATTCAGCAATCAGCACATAATTTTTTTTATGTAATAAAGGAATATATAATAATGTAATAAAGGATTTTTTTCGAATTAATTTAAATTTTGAATAAATCAACTTATTCATCAACTTATTAAAAGAATTTTGTTATTAAAATTTAAACTTTTATTTAGTTCTAAGGTGACCATTTTCTGAACTTTACTTACATCAGGAAAATGCTTGTGCAAATACATTGGTAAAGTTCCTCCACCTAGGCCTATAATTAGCACTTTAGGACCTATAATAGTTTTACAAACATATAAAATTAATTTAAACATATAAAAAATAGTATATCTATGTGTTTATTTTAGTTCTTTGGTAACTGAACTATATATGGATGCATTATTTTTAAGCATTTATATTTCTATGGTACTAATAGATTTCCATTTCTTACAAATACAAATTGGCTCTTAATTATCAAATAAAACATTAAGCTTTAATCACAAAACATTAAGTTCCATACAAAATATACCATAGCAAATTGTTTTAAAATAAAATCAATTTTAAAAGTTACTAATTATTTTTATACCTTACACAATTGAATTTATTAAGATACATTTTGATAAACACATTATTTTTATTTATTCAAGGCTTTAACTGTACTTACACAACATTTTGTCTTTTAAAAATGCTAATCCTGAAATAATGGCAACATGGTGATCACAGGCAATATAGTCAAAGTCAATTTGGAGTTTAGGGGGTCCACCTTTATTTCTTTTCTTTTTTGTGGGAACTGCAATGAATTTTTTAACATGAATAATTAGGGTTACCAGTTTACCATCATCCAGAAGTTACCTCACTCTTTGAGGTAAATTCAATGTTTATTCAAAATAAATTATATACACAGTTTAAAATAATTTAATGTATTTTAACGGTTATTTTTGATACTTCCAAGAAACCTTTTAAATTTTAAATGACCTTTTCAGAATAGTGCATCTGCCCATATCAATAAATAGTTACCAAAAGTGGTAGCATTTAGTAAATGACACAACAAGAATAATTGGAATACATAAAAATGAAACTTTGAAGGTTTTTTATGCTACCAAAAACAATGTCAGTTTTAATTTATACCAGCTGATACCACATGTGACATCGAATGAGGATTTTTTTAATGCTTAATAACATGAGGAAACACAGTTTTTATAGCATTATAAAATTTTTAATTGCTTTTGCAACATGTCTAGGCATTCTTTCGAAAAAATAAAAGTATAGAACTGATAAAGTCATAGGAGAGAAAATATTTTTCCATAAAAACCATATTCCCTTATTATACCAGTCCACACTGTCTTCCACATTTTGGAGTAAATTTTTTTAAAGTAATTATTTACATTCTAGCATTCAACTAACAATGTTATTTCATGTTACCTATCATTAATTTGGCTTCCGATTGAATTATATAAGGGCTGTCAAGAAAAATAAGTCTTCTGAACTGATCCTCATTGGTTGAAAGGACATCTTCAACAACAAATTCTCCACTCATTCGACTTCTATCTCTGCATCTGATTTCTCGTTTACCCACATCGTCACCCAGGGACAAAATTGGAATCTACGAGTCAAAACATAATCAATAATTAATATACTTTAATTTTTTACCTTTCAAGCATAAAAATATACTTTTGATTGAATCTAAAGTTTTCTAGAATACTTTATTAGGTTTACTAACAACACAATATCAGATGGCCTTCAGTTATCAACAACTGTTAAAGATCCATCTTGTTTCCTTTCAAGCGTAAAAATATAGTTTTGATTGAAACTAAGTTTTCTAGAATACTTTATTAGGTTTATTAACACCACAATATCACAGCTGGATCTAAGTTATCGGCAACTGTAAAGGATCCATCTGGAAGGAAATAATCAAAAACATTGCATTATAATTTGTGATATAGTCAGAAGACAAGAACAAATGAACTCTTACCCAACACAACCTGACTTGGATTTTGTCTCACTATACACATTTAAGTATAATACTATTAATTTTTTTTTCAATGAACAGGCCTGCACTATTATATTACATAGGATGGCAGTAGAACTAAGCACACACATCCAAAATTTTCAATCTGGTCAACCTTTAGAAAGTGGTTATAAGTTTAATAAAATCATAAATATTGGATATAAGCCAATACTTTATAGTAACCTTTTAGCAGACAATTATTGATCTTGAATGAGGTTTTCTTTTGGAAAAAGAGCTGCTATACTTGATTAGTGGTTGCCAGGAAAATTAAATGCATATAAAATACCTAACTCCTGCCAATAACTCAACTACTCATCTGCTAGAGACTAACCAATCAGGCTTCTTTTGAACTTGATAGAACATAGTAAAATCACGACTGTAAAACAAATATTTTACGTGCAAAGTTTGTGAAAATATCCCTGAATATTCTAGCATGTGTTGCAATTTAATGTGATAACTATACTACTCTCAGTTCTAGTTTGGTTCACAGCTATTTGATATGTTTGTTAGTAAGGTAGAAAACCTTCCAATTTTTTTTTAATAATCAAATTTTAATTTGCTTTAATAAGATATATTAACACTCTAGCCCACACATTTCTCAATAATGTAAATAAGATTTCAAATAAAAAAAATCCTTTTAATATTGTAGAACTACATTGAAAGTATCAGTGGTCACAATTTTTGTAAAAGAAAAGTACAAACTAAATGAAAAAACAAGACTAGGCTTACTTGTCCCTTGTTAGCAATAGGTGCAAGTTCTAAGACTTTCTTGGACAAGTCACTCTTAACTTCTTCCAAGCTGTAGTATACATTGTCTCTTAAAAGATGGACCACAATCAATCGTTCACAGTTGGCGTTCAGAGCTAGTTCCTGACGACCTTGTGGTGTAGAAAAAAGCCATTCTGTTTCTCTGAAAAGTCCCAAAATCAGATGATATTAAAAAAAAAGTTCCCAGCTGCTTGATTATTTGGAGAGTTCAGAATGCAAGTGAAGCAAGTCCACTTTTTGTCATTTTCAAGTTACAGCACAATTGCATGCACTAACTATAGAGAATTTAAGTGTAATAATAAAAAAAAGTCATAGTTTAGATAATATCCGCTAAGCTGCAGTAATTAAAGAAAAGTTAAGAGGCGATTTTGTTGTAAAGCACTTTAAACTTCTGTAGCACAAAGAAGCTTTTTATGGGCTTAGTTCACTTGTATTTGAGCTCTCCATTAACAAAACAAATGCACTTGTTGAAAAAAATTCAGATTGGAGAATTTTCAGCAGTAAAAAATTATTATAAGGGCAATTATTTGTAAATATGATGAAATAATTTTAACTATGATGAGGAAAATGAGAAAACACTTGATCTGCTATGCAACATAGTGACCATGAGTGTTGAGAGATTTATACTACAGGCAATTAAATGTTCACAGATCAAAACTAGCAACTAATGTATCTTTATAAGTACAAATATGTAAAATGAGCAAAATTTAAAACAATCTAAAAATTGAAGGGAAAAAATATTAAAATAACAATTGTTTCAAGATTTGTTTTGTATCTCAAGACCTCCATTCTGAATTGAAAGATATTTAAAATTAACATGTTAAAATATTTGACAGAAAACTTACCTTCCCTGGGGAACAACAAAAATGGCAAATTTCAGAGTAGAAGTCTCATTTCTATCCACTACAAACATTCTGTATTTCAGTAGTCCACTCTCGGCAGAACAAAGTTCTAAACAAATATCGTCATCCACCACTTTTCTTTGGAAAAATGAAAACAAATCTCAATTAAAAAAAATAATAAGCAATAGCAAAGTCTTAGTTTAGACTTAGTGTTTTAGTCAGAATTAATGAATTTCAAATTTGGGAAAAAAGAAAACAATAATAAAACAACTATTATCTTAAAAATTTACAAAAGATTTTGTCTCAACCACTTAACAGTTTAGAATTGATGTTGAATTATTTTTCAGTTACCCTGACTTTCTTGTCTTCTACTAGTGATCTTAACTTACTGAAGACATTTCTTACTATGACATTTTGACATTCATTTTTTTAAATTTTGGATTCTAAAAAAGTATCAACTGCAAAACAATCGAATTTTCCTCGATTAAGTTAATACAGTTTTCCCTCAATTAGGTTGATTGAAAAATGACACTAGGGGTGTGTAGCACTACATAACTTTCAATTACCATTCAATCAAACAATCAATACACATTTAAAGGAGGTATAGATACCTATAAAAAACCTAAAAAGTTCTATGGCAGCTTCTCATTGTGTATGCAAGATTTTCTCGAAAACCTTATTATGACGTCCAACAGGCATTAAAAACTTGTGTAACAAATTTGAAGTCTGTATCTCTTTTAGTTCGGGCTATCGAGTGGTTTCAGATAGTCGGACCAAAGCTCAAGATCACTTTGGGTGGCTAAAGTTTTTAAAGCTAAACTAAACGATAAATGTCATTCTTAAAATAACAGAATCTGTCACTTAACTCGCTTCCACATATTTGTGTTTAACAGGAAAAAACGCGCCAAACACAACATTAATTCTATATTTAACATTTACAAGCTAAATTTGGCTAGTTTCATTTATTTTATTTCGAAAATTCAATAATTATTACTTATCGTTTGCAAAAATTAATTTATATTTTAAAGAATAAATATGTCATATTCCTCGCTTTTAAATAGAATGAAAACATTTCATATCACCATACAAGGATTCCGTAGTGAAATATATTTGACGTCATTTCAAACTGATCGATGTTGCAAAAATAAATTAATTTTAATTTATTGTCTAAAAGAATTAAAGTTTCTCGAGCGATTGTTGCGAATGGCAAATGTGATTTAATTCTAATAAAAACAGGGCCTTTAGCTATTTGTAATTCAAACTTTTAAACGCCAAAATTAACTATTTTCATTAATCTTCTTTCTCAGATTTAATAATTAGACTTTATCGTTTGCTAAATTTGTTTGAAGTTCGAAGAATAATGATGTAATCTTTTTTAATAAATATTTTTGTCGCCACAATTTCCTATTTACATTTCTTTCGAAAATTCACTTATTTATAATTTGTTAAATTAATTTACAGTTCAAAAAATTTATAATTTGTACAATTGATGCTTTAAAAATAAAAGCAAAACTTAGCATATTTTTTTTATGTTAAGTTAGAATTCTCTATGCATCTTTCTACATACATATATATAGAACCATTAAAAGAACTCTATTGTGATAATACAACAATCCAAACCGAATTATATCACATAAATAAATATTTTTTCAAAAGTGTATTTTTATTTTAACAAAAGTTTCTCGTACGTTTAACGAAATGGCAACAGTGAAAATATTGAATAAAAATGGAATTTGCATGTTATTTCAATGTAGATTAAATTTTTAGTTATTTCAATTTTAAATAAGCTTCTAGTTTAAATTTTTTAATGAAATTTGGCATGTAGCCTAATCTGATTTTTTGCTTCAAAATGACGTATCCCACTTGTCTGTGGGACTTGTGGATGGCAACAGTGAAAATATGAATAAAAATAGAATTTGCATGTTATTTCAATGTAGATAAAAAAAATTTAGTTATTTAAATTTTAAATAAACTTCTAATTTAAATTTTTTAATGAAATTTGGAATGTAGCCTAATCTGATTTTTTGCTTTAAAATGACGTATCCCACTTGTCTGTGGGACTTGTGGTTCTTTCTGTGAAAGTGGGTGACAGACAGACGGACTGAACGATTATAAAACCTTCCACTTTTTACGTTATAAACGTAGTGTGGAAGCTAAAAGGACCAACCTCTTGCTGAGATAATGCTTTAAGAAAGCATAGTGTTGAGCAGATTTTACATATTCTATGATATCACCTTTGGATGAACAACGCTTGGGCGCAGACTTTTCATCATGTACAATTTCTAAAACCTTAACAAAAAAAAGTATGTTTAAAAACAGTATATAAGAAAAAAAAATTGCTCAAAAGTTATAGATTTTGAAATCAGATATTAGTTTCAAATATGTAGTTCATAGGCTATGTCCTCACTACGACATTAAACGCCACAAAGCAACAAATTTGGCGACTTGGCAGAGTCAGCCACCATGCTATTGCATTGCTTGGCGCACTTGGCAGTCGCCAAATTTTGTTGCTTTTGTTGCCTTTGTGACATTTGTTGTCGTAGTGAGGACATAGCCATAGAAAATAAAACCTCATCTAACACATTATTTAAAAGTATTCATCATTACCAGGATGTTATTCATTACTACATGTTGTCTCCAATGCACATAAGATTTAGAAATAATTTTCTGTAGTTAGAGCTTTTAAAAACATATATTATGCAAGCAAAGTACTACATTTATGAAATTCAATGTTTTTAAAAAAAATTGTATAGCATTAAAACGAAAAAAACATCTGCATTTAAAATTATTTTAGTTCCAAAGGAAATCTGAAGAGATACAATTTTTTTACTGCATTAAGTAATTAATGATGGTTGGCAAGAGATGGTTATTAAGCATTTGGAGACAAATGATATGTATATTTCAATAGTTACCATAGGAACACCTTTAATTTTCTTCAGTTTTGTAAAGACAACAGCATATATAGGGAAAGCTATTGAATCATCATGTTTGGCTTCAGCTTCAGTACAACGATGGAATCTCATGAGCCATCCCCTTTATAAAAGATAACCTTAACTTAATACTTTATATATTAATTTGAGATATTTGTAAAACATAAATTTAATATGGAATATTTGGTTAAGTGTTATTTTACATATTTTATATTATACAACTTTATTGGTCACAAGACATTTAAAGTTGATGGTATCAAATTAAATTCCAATATTTTAACACAAGTTTTGATAGTTTAAACCATAGAATAAAAATAAAACAGTTTTTATCTTTCATTCTATTTTGTAGGACCTACATAGCTAACTTGTTTGCGACCATAAGTAAAGAGTTTGTTGTTTATACCTTTGTTGGTCAGCACTAAGAATTTCTACCATTGGATACTACTTCACTAAAATAAATTTTTATACATTTTACTGGAAGAGGTTATGTATATGAAGCATTTGATAGATAATATGAGTCAAGAGAAATGAAGTTCGTAGTTATATCACACCTTGCTATTGTTTCTGACTTTAAGAAACATTGTGTAGATTTTTTGAAATAAAATAATTCATGTAAAATGTAAAATAATTTTTATTTGGAATCAGGTAAAATAAGCCTTATGGTGCAATTAAAAGTTGAAAAACAATAGTAGCTTTTGCAAGCATATAAGAGTGAATATAGTAGACCAACTTAGTACCTCCATAATTTAGTATTGTACTTAAAAAAGTACAAATAAAATGCTTAAAGGTTAAAAATAGTTTAGTTATTAAAGTCATAGTCTAAGATAACTTACTTGTCTGCAAACCAGTCTAAAAGTTTATTCAGGACATGTTCTTGCAGCAGAGAAAAGCAAAGGTATCGCCCACCATTTCGTAGAACTCGTTCAATTTTAGAAAACATTTTGTTGATTCTTTCATCAACTTCTTTGGATTTATCCACCAAGAGGGCATCGAGGGTACCTTTGTCCACTACAACAGCAAATGTTCCATCTTCAAAAGTTAACTGAAATAGAATTATTAGAATACATGATTAATAACCACCCACATAATTATTTTAAAGAATGTATCCTGATTTTAATCTCTTTGTCAACACATTGAAGTCTACGCTATTAAATTTCTTCAAGTGGTATTATATTTTCAATGATTTTCTAAGAAATATAAAGTACTTTTTCCTAATTTAGACAACTCTAACGAGGCTCATTTCAAAGATTTTACACTAATTCTTCTTTTGATTGGACTATGGCAGAGATGCTGTTGATAGGCATAGGATATAAAAATATATATAAGTTTTTTTTAAAGTTAAACTCAGTTTTAAAGTTAAGTTTAGTTTAAAAAGTGGGCAAAGAGGCTGTGCACATTTTCAATAGTTTTTCTAAGCAGTTGGAAGTTGATAAAAAAATATTAAAATAGTAGTACTGTAGACATCCTCTTAACAGCCTTAAATGGGATCGAGGGCAAACTAGTTAAGCGAAAAGCTGGAGAAGTTAAATTAAGATTTGGATATACATTTGATTGCACGTCTATGCATTGACGATATTTGCGTTAAATACACAATCTAAGTAATGCACCATTTTATTCAATGAATTGAAACGTTACAAGTTGCATATCATAAAAAAATCCATAATTTTTGTTGTTGAAATCTGGAAAATCACAGAAACTTGCTATATAGTTTCGTGATTTTTAGCTTCTACACTACGTTTATAACGTAAAAAGTGGAAAGTATTATAATCGTTCAGTCCGTCCGTCTGTCTGTCACCCACTTTACAGAACGAACCGAAAGTCACATAAACAAGGGGGATACATCATTTTGAAGCACAAAATCAGGTTAGGCTACATCCCAAATTTCATTAAAAAATTTAAATTAGAAGTATATTTAATATTTAAATAACTAAAAATTTAATCCACATTGAAATAACATGCAAATTCCATTTTTATTCACTATTTTCACTGTTGCCATTTCATCAAACGTACAAGAAACTTTATTTATAATAAAAATAAAACTCTTGAAAGAATATTTATTTATGTGATATAATTTAGTTTGGATTGTTGTAATATTACAATAGAGTTCTTTTGATGGTTCATTATATATGTATGAGGAAGGATGCATAGAGAATTCTAACTTTGAATAAAAAAAATAAGCGAAAGTTCGCTTTTATTTTTAAAGCATCAATTTTACTAATTATTTATTATTCTCTTTTTCGAAAGAAAGTTAATGAATATGGGAAATTGTGGCAACTAAAAGATTTTTATTACAAAAAGTTACATCTTTATTTTTCGAATTTCAAACAAATTCAGCAAACGATAATGAGTAATTATTAATTTGCGAAAGAAGATTAATGAAAAAAGTTAATTTTGGCATTTGAAAGTTTGAGTTAGAAATAAATTATAAGCTGAAGGCCCTGTTTGGCGAATTTTTTTTCAGAGGTGTATAAATAGTGCGTTTTTTGTTGAGCACAAATACTGTGTGGAAGCGGTTTAAGTGACAGTTTCTGTAACAAACCTACCATATATACTCGTGTATAAGCCAAGAAATTTTGGACAAATTTAGTGCCGTAAAAATCGGGGTCGACTTATGCACGAGACATCGATTTTCCGAAAAAAAATAAATCCCTAATCTTTAAACTAAAACTGAATTTCAATCAAACGTAAGGTTTAAATACTATCTATTAAAAATAAAGACACAAAAGCAGTTAAATTAGATTGGTATCTATTCACGGTGATGATTCACCATGTGATGCTTTATTGTTAGTTCTTGGCGCGATGCGTATTTTGCATGTGTAGCTCTGGCACATGGCAGTTCAGTCAACCAGTTTTCAAGGTGTAAAGAAAACAACGGCGGTCCGTGAGCTTGGCAGCATGGTCTTCACGCTTCATGGAACATAGTTTCAACTAAGCTTCTCCATTAATGGTCAGCAATGTCAAGGACACTCAGAGACGAAACCTGTTTTATTTTCATTGGGGTTGAAATTTAGCTTGCAAAATAAATAATAAAAATTACGGTCCGTCATTAACCGGTTTCTTCTTATTTTCTTCAGAAAGCCCTGATCTTATTTCCTACCTCGACTAGTACACGGGTTACCGATTTTGGAAGGATATTTGGTTTAAAAATTGGTGGTCGACTTATACACGGAGTCGGGTTATACATGAGTATACACAGTACTTTTTTTTATCACCACCATATGGAATGGGAGATTGAAAAATGATACAGTCGCAACTTACGTCTGCCGAAATAAACAAACAAATCTTAAATTTAAACTATAAATATTATAGGAAAAAGGTTAAATCGTTTATTTTTTCATTTGAGATAACCAAATTTTATATATATATTTTTTCCATGGAACGAAACAAGACATTTTTACATCTAAAGGATTTAAAAAAATCATCCTGTAAAAATACAATTGAAGAGTCTGTTTAAGGGGAAACCTACTGTAATAAACATATTTCAAGCCACTTTTGTCCAAGTGAAATTCATAAAAAGTATTCAGTCTCAAACACTTTGATTGATTATATGTTAAAATAAAGTCTTACATTCAATACATCCATTGTTTCAAAAGACATTTCTGGACGGCATTTCCCATACTTTTCCTTCATTTGGTTGATGACAGGAGCGCTAATATCAATGCTAATTGAATGACAAATACCAACATCATAAAGGTCTGCAGATAGCTTTGAATTACCACATCCTACAACCAAAATTTTGTCTTTTGGGTGAATATATTTGTCTAGGATTTCACTTAAACTTTCATATTCTCCATACCTGAAAACAAGCATAAATTATTAAAATGCTTAATTTGAACAATTAAAAACAGATTTTGAATTCAAATATGATATACAACTGTTTTACAAAAACTTTAAATGCTACTTTTTTTTATAAAACAAAGCGACATATATGGGTACAAAATTTCTAATACATAGAAAAAATATTAAATGTAAATATTAAAATGTTATTTATATAGCTTACCGAGCTGGCACAAACAAAACTTTACGGTAACATAGCACATGGTGTCAGGACTTTGGATTACAACAGATTTAATGAGCACCAGCAGTACACAGAGGGGGCTATTTATTTTCAAAATTTTGAGTCCATCACCATCCGTTTATAAGATAACAAGACGCAATATAACAAAGTTCAAAGGCATTTAGGGATGCAAAAATAAGGACGGAAAGGTATTTGGTAATGAATCAGAAGCATGTCAAAAAACCTTATTTATAAATAGTGATTCTTCCAATATTTACCACTCAAAATGTTTCTGCTTTGAAAAGAACTCATTCCAATAATCTCCTGAACCAAACTCTCGGTGATCCTTTGGCAATAAATCCATCCTTATTTGCTTTTAAATTCAAATCTATAAAATAGAATGGTACTTACAAGACAATTTAGTTACTTAAAAAACAAAAATATAACATATATAATTCAAATTATACATACAAAAGTTGACACCAAGCACACACATACTAGAGATTATATAGCAATCGTTTTTTTAAAGAAAATATACACTAATTTTTACTATTTGATAAAAACAGGTTTTAAAATTAGGTAAGTAAATGTAACTAAACCGGCAAGGATAAGATACAAATACCAGTGTTGGATAAAGCCTAATGAAAATACGTAAAATAATGCAAAATAAAATGAAAACACTATTAATTTAGATATTAAACTTATACTTTAAAATTTATACCAATAACTTGAAATGTGTTTCATAAACAAAAAATCTCATGCATCATTATTTACAAACAAAAGCACGAACTGAAACTTTGCACTAAGATGCTATTAGTATTCTATATATAAATGATCAAAACTTAAATTTTATTTCGAAAGTAAGATGACAAAATTTACCGTCAGAGGTCAACTAAAACTAAAAGTTTTGTTTAATAAAAATTTATTCAATGAATTCGATAATAGTAATGTAAAATTAGCGTTAAATTGATGGTATGATTCAAAAAATTTGTAATACTCTAAATCATATAATTTTTTAAAACAAATTTGAGATACCATTTAGAAAACGAAACCATTTTGACATTTGTAGCTGCAACCGAAAATATCAAAGATCACAGCGTTCGATTTGTTTTTTATTTTCTAATTTCTTCACTACGAAGGTACGAAGTACGGGTGTTTATGTTTCAGTGTCTAAATGTGACATTTACAAAATTTATATTTTAAGTAACTATTGTAAATAGATTTATTTATATAAAATGGAACTTTTAATGAATAGTGATTATTATGTACTCTTAAATAATGAGCACAGTCTTTGGTGTAGCAGAAGTGATGGTTGTTTTACACCTAAAAGTGGTAAGTCCGAATCCAAGAAACTTTTCCGGTTATTTTTCTTTCGGTTTTACGCTCTATTTATGAAAGGTATTTAAGAAACTCGTAACAGTTGTATTAAATTCGGGAGAAAAACAATTAATTTCAAGCATTCATAGTTTTTTTCTAGGAGCTTCAGATTTTATGGTCGCGATATTAAATAACGTAACATATTTTAACCTCATAAGTACAGTACGAGATGAGATACAAAAAAATATTGAAATTTATAAAATATCTATTCAAATTTGATACCGATTTAAAAATTATTTGTAATTAGGTCAATCTGTTTATCAACATTTATTTATAAAATGTTATTAAATTGCTACAGTAAAAAAATTAATTAGGAGAAATAAGTAGTTTATTTCTCTTTTATATAAAATTAGTTAGAATTAGAAGTATCATAAAACGACCTTTTATTAATATTTGATGGGTGTTTTGATTGAGACAAATAATTTAAGAATTATTTAATAAAATAAACAATTAAAAATAGTATAAACAAAATAGTATATCAACAGAGAGTCCAGCAAGTTAATTGCTGGTTTAAATATTTATAGCTAAACAGTGGCATGTGATTATGTTGAAACCTTTTGTTTTGTTCTTGTTTCAAGTTCTATTGTATTATGCTAAACTAGATAAGCGTTTTCTACTTTTGTTTGACTGAATAGATATTTTCTTTCCAAAACCTTGAAAAGTTAGGACAAGAAAGACATTGTGTTTCTGCAAAAACTAGAAAAATGGATTTTTAAAAATATTTTTCTTTTAAGATTGCATAGGAAATTACCTAATATTTTATAAATTATGGTTTATTCTCCATTGATAGTATTTTTTAATATTTTCTTTTAATTTTTTTAATAGGAATAGTTTTTTATGCATTTACAATTATGAAAGCTAATCTACAGTTTTGTTTCAATATTGACAAAATTCAGAGTATGTACTACTTTTTTTTTTACCCAGGGCCATATGAAAGCTGAATAGTGTGGTGTATTTTAAATATTGCATTAAAATTTTTGTATGAGCTTAAGTTTAAATCAGTGTAAATTGTACATGAAGTTGAGATATCTTAAAAATAGAGATATCTCTTTAAATAAGTACTACATTGGTATTGTTCTTTAAAGAGTAGGGTGACCAGATATTTTCTTCATCAATGCAGTACAGTGTTAAAGAAGCAAAACGAAAAGATTATTACACATCATCATGTTCATTTTATATTTTATAGTGCATTATTTTTGTTTCAGTCATGTAATCGACTCATGACTTGGTAATATGGTGCAAAATACTTAGTTCAAAACAATAAAAATTTAAACTAATTAATAAACTTTTAGGCTACAATGTAATAAAGCGCCTGCCATTATGAGAAACTATTGATTGATTGAGAGCATATAAGTCAAACATCCATTGCTTTATTTTGGTTTGGTTGAGAGTTATCAGCATAGAAAATGTTCTGCTTATGGTTCTAATAGAGAATTGTTAATCATCATGAAAAATAGCTCTAGGACATTTTGGAGTACAAATGGCAGGGCAAAATTTGAAACAGGCAGGGCAAAAGTATAAAAAGCAGTACTGTACTGAGAAATGCAGTACTTCTGGTCACCTTATTAAGGAGTTATGTGAATAGCTTTTTATTTTTACATTGCCCAAGAAAAATTGGCACAACTTTAATATTGATTTTGGCATTCAGCTTGACTTAAGAAGTTTTCTGGATTTTACTCAATAGTAGAGATAAAGATATTGGCACAAATACAGATTTGCAAGTATCTAGAAGAAATAACCAACACAAAAGATTTTCTAAGCTAGTTTAGAATGTGCCAGGGTTTCTATAGATGGGTGAAATGAACTTTAAACTTGGTTGGCCTAAGGCTAACTGATATCGTTTGATCTAAATTCACCAAAATCTAGGTTAATTTAAAGTCTCAAAACTGTAGGTCATCTTAAATTTAAATTAATTTTATAATACGCTGTATTACTCATGCAAAAATATTAATTATATTAAATATTAAAAAAATTTAAGTTTGAAATTTTTCTTTAATTTTGTCTGACCCTTGATATATTTGTTAATATCTTTTCAGTCTGACATATATTCATGTGGTTATTAATTTATTGTTATACACAAGTTGAAAAATATCAATCATAATCATGTACAATATTTATAAGACTAATTTAGTTTTAGAATTTTCTAAAAAAATTCTGGGTAATAAATTATTGTTATTTAATTAAATCATAATATACTTTTATGAATTTTTTAGGATTTTAATTAAAAAAAAATCATTACCTTTTCAGCTAAAGAAGTTGAAACATTAAACGACTCTGTATGTATTGGAATTGTCTTTGGTGTTATTGGAAAGTTTACTGTTCAACAAGGTAAGAAATTATTTTATAATTCATTTGAAAATTATAGTAAACATCAGGGATTGGAAAGTTACTTAAAAAAAGTAACTCTGTTACAGTTACTTAATACGAAAACTAACTAATCAGTTACTTTTAGAAATTTCAAGTGAAAGTAAAATTTATATTTAGCCATTTTACTGTTTTTGAAAGAAAACCAAGAGTGGAAATGGTGGCAATTGGAAAAAGTTAAGAACAAAAATTCAGTGTTGTTAAAAGTTAAAGGATCAGATTTACTGTACGGTCCCCCTTGGCGCAATTTTTTCGAATTTAGTGATAAATAATTTGTTCTGGCAACCTGTCTGACTTCAACTGAAGATTCGAATTCTATGACTTTGCACCGATGACGTTTTCCTGCTACCCTATTAGGACCGTTGGTTGGGTTTTCATAAGAAATATTCCCATACGATCTTTCTTTGAATCGCGGTTTTTAAAAAAAAGTCGCAAATATAGGGACTTTTGGCACGATTTTGGAAAGTTCGCCAAGGGGGACCATACAGTAAATCTCTACCAAAGTTAAATTTTAAGTAATTAAATTTCAGTGTTAAATTTTAATTAATTAAATTTTAGCAGTAGGCCATAAATATCTGTGAAGAGCGGCATGAGAAGTAAAGAAATTTTCTGTTACTCCCTCGCCACTAAAAGTAACTAAGTTGCAAATGAAAAAGGGATTCCCCCCAAAAGTAACTGTTACAAGTAATGTGTTACTCCAAACCTTGGAAAACATATTAAATCTAAACCATTCAATTTAATAAAGTAATGAAATAAATGAATTATTTCAGATAGTGACCAGCGCTTAGTTGTCATCAAAGATAGATCAGTTGTCGGTGTTTTGCCAGGGGGGCATGATGTCTACAAAATCCAAAAAATTGCACTTTTGCCTTTGAATCAGCAGCATCTTCCTGATGTGGAATTTGAGGTAAATTTTTTTAAAAAGCAGTTTAAAATAGCAAAAGGATTTTCAACCTTGTCACTGACACTGTATTTTGTGATCTAATTATTTATGTACTTCATTGAAAAATGGCTGGTGTTTAATGTTATTAAATAAGGCATCAATCCTTTTTCTGGTAGGGTAAAGAAATTTAAATATTTATGAAATCTTGAAATTTATTGAAACAAGCATATATTAACCAAACTGGTTTATGTACTATCGTAGAAGATTATTTTCTTTGAATTGATATAATAATTAAAAATTGCTTTGATAAAAGTTTAAATAATGAACTTGAAATTATGGTGTGTAGGTCTTGACAAGTAGGATATCAGTTGGTCTTCCAAAGTTAAAGTAGAAAAATAAAATGTTGAATGGGAAAAAATTTATATAAAAAAGTCTAAGAAACAATGAAAACAATATTAGTTATACTTATAAATATTGTTAAAAAATATTTACAGATACCTATATAATTTATTGTATTCTGTGTTAGTTAATTTGTCAAGATGTTTTGTTTTGTGCATAGACTTATTGATTAGCTGTTATATGGGTTATGACGGCTGAATAGATGGCTAAAAATCCCTTACCTACATAATTTTTTACTAAGAATATTTAGATAGTACAACAGAGTTGACTGCCAAATATATTGTGTATCACATTCTTATTTGTAAATTTGAATTATGAGCAGAAAAGTAATCTTATTATTTTCTTCTACTTCCCTTGGTTTTGCTTAGAAACTAAATTTATTTATGGTTCTAGGTTTGCAAAAAACATAGGTTTAATCCCAAAAAGGCTGAAAAGCCTTCAAATAACCAAGATACTCAACAAAAAGCATTTCAGAAAACATGGAATACTTTGAAATCAGCTACTTCTCAGGTTAAAGCTAGAAAAGTAAGTCTGAAACGTTTTTAATTTTTGAAATACTTACTTGGTATTATTCTTGTTGTATTGTGTAATTTGTTAGCTGCCAGCTTTGCAATATTATTTAAATACTTAATTTTTTTAGTGTTCATTTTGATTGTTGAACCAAAAGGAAAACATGCAATGCTACATAAATCTTTCTTCCTAAAAATTGTTTTTTAAAAATTTTTAAAAAACAATTAAAAAACGTTTAAAAATTTTTCTTTGAAATTGTTTTTAAATTTTTCTTCCTAAAAATTGTTTTTCTAAAAATTGTCTTGTAGTGCAATTTTCAAATTATATCAGTATTATTAAATTATTTCAATAAATATCAATAATCAGTAAATACTCTCATACTATTTAGAAACAAAGGACTTTATTTATAAAAAGTTTCACTAACCCTTAGGTATACGAAGTATCATTATTTATTTTTAAAATTATTTTGCATTATTATAACAAACTAAGCTTCATTAAACTGAAAGCACAGAAAATGATTAAAAAAAACTACATACAACACCCTAGACATCTATTATAAGCTAACAATTTAAACCATTTCAAGAAGACTTCTTCATCTAGGTCAGTGACTCATTGATTTCAGCCGTGTCTTTCCTGACGAATCGAATAATCATTCCAGCAATTTTAAACCAAGTGGAATTGGGTCCTTGGGATCAGTGCCCCCATATACTGGCTTTGAAGGTAGGCCCATTTTGGTTGGGACTGGTTTCGATGCATGTTTGTTTCGCATTGCTGGCGGCTAACAAATGGTGTTGGGGGAATTGGATGATTATACTTTTTTTTCTCTCTAAATTGTTTCTTGACTCAAAGATGATCACTGCTTTTTTTGGTTAATAAAAGTTGAAGAGTCCAGGGAAGAACCCCTTGATTGTCTAGGAATCTTCCTGTATTCAGGTCTGCTTGGCGGACATTGGCCACAGGAAACCGTTTTCTCCCTTGGTTCTTCTCTCGCGGTACAAACGTGGGACTCGTGTCTCGCGTGAATCAGGTTTGTCGCGACTGAAGAACCAAGTAAGAAACCGGTTTCCTTACACAGTTAGGCGCTGATTCGCTATCGTCGCCAAAGAGGCCTGATACAGACAGATATCCTGTCAATGACGGATTTTTTCCCCTGTACTCTTTAGTTGTGTTTTTAATATGGATGATATCTTTTTATCAAAACTCCTGTTTAATTGTCTTTGATGTATAAATGGATGTTTTTACATATATGAAATTCATTTTTTTAATTGATTAATTTCAAGTTTAAACTTGTTTGTGTTGTCTGCTTTCATTGTCCGCTATAAAATCTTGTTTTTCTTCACCACAAAAATATTTCTACTTTAGCTAGTTAGTTCTTGTTTATCTTAATATTTGTTTTTATTTGTACATAATACTTATATTAAAATGGAATCCTATGTCCATGTCCGTTTTAATTGTTTGCATTTTGTCCCACACAAATACAAATTTGTTTAATGTTTTGCTCTAATCATGAATGTTACGAGTTTTATGTTTCTTTATATGCTTTTGTTTTTATGTATGTATTTCTTTATAAGTATTGTTTATATTATAGCAACCTAAAGAGCAAAGGGACAAGGAAAAGTTAGAAAAGAAAATTATTGAGGTATATTTTACATCCTTATTTGTGAATATATTTTTCGGATATTCATATCTTCTATCATAATATAATTCATTATCTGTGTATACCTTAACTTTATTATCAAAGCAATATTTTTTAAAATTTGTTTTTTCCTGTTTAAAGGTTCTTTTAAATAAATTTTTCGAAAAAACCCTACATATAACGAGACTAGAGTAGGAATTAATCTTATAATTTTTTTAGGAGAGAGAAAATGATGATTACCATGACATTAATGTTTTTATTATTATTTTTTTAATGATATATTATTATTGAAATCTTTCTAATTCGTTTTCTGTCTAATCCTTCTAATTGTCTACTTTTTAAATAAAAAATGGATTTCTGTGCTTTTTAATTATTACTATCTACTTGCTTAAATGAAGGTAAACCATCAAAGTTTAACATTTGTTTAGGAATTCACAAAAATGTTCACTGATACAGACTCATTCTACTATTCACAAACTGGAGACCTCACTAATTCTGTGCAACGGCAATTTGCACAGTCCAAAGATCCAGAGTTCAAAGGGGTTCCTCTGTGGAAAAGAATTGATGATCGTTTCTTTTGGAATAAGTTCATGTTATCAGAGTTGATAAATCTTAATGTAAGTTATGTATTAAAATTCCTAAAATAGTCATGTTCATACAACACATGTAAAGGTTAAACTTATAGTCCTAAAAAATTTTTTGGACTATAAAGTGTAATCTGCTGTAGGGGGGCGTACATAAATTACGTCACGAAAAATTTTGACTTTTTGACCTCCCCCTACGCCACACTGCGTCATGTTTGATCGAACACCTCCCCCTAAAATTACGTCAAGTAGTTGCGCCCCCCCCCCTTAAAGAAAAAGTTAATTTCAATATTTCCCTTTGTTTCTGAAATTTGAAAAAAATGCATATTTTTATATTTAAAAAAAAATTATTTGGAAAGAAAAATAATGTAAAATATATCTTGGATAAATAATTTATTCATAGGAATATACCAACATTGTATTTACATTTCCGTTGTCTAATGTCTAACTAGCCATTCGCTAATGTCTTCTAAAGAAGGGGGCCTGAAAGTAATCGGAACTGTCTAGTCTAGTTCTGGGTCTTTTGGTGTTCGTCCAGGTAGCTGCCAGTCCTCTAATTGGTCAAGACAGTGTCGCAATTTTGCGTGTTACAAAGTACCATTATGAAAAGGTCTGTAAAATATAGGAGACTAATAATGCCAACATTGTTGCATATAATAATCTCCCCATCCTCTTTCTGAAATAAAGTGTTTCTTATAAAAAAAAAGATTTCAATTTTTTTTTCTCAAAAACATTATTTATGTAAAACCAGATTTTCCTTGCAAAATTAGAAAAAATCGAATTGTTACGTCACGCTAGTGATTACCCCTACCCCCCTCCATGTCACGATCCGTCACGTTGGCACATACCCCTCCCCCGTCCCCTCTGAGCGTGACATAATTTATGTATGTCCCCTAGGCAGGTAAACTGTTGTAATTAGCCTAATGAATTGGACCATTATTGCAAGCACTCAAGTACTATAACCTATATGAAAACATACTGAAAATGACTAATTATTTCTGAGCAAAAATAGTCCAATTCATTGTTGCGGTTACTGCAGTTTACCCGAAATGGCAGTAATAAGGGACTTTTGTGTGTCTTACATTTTTTTTTCAATACTGAGCCGGTGTTTCCTCTAGAGGGTATTCAATATTCTGGTTTTGAATGTATTTCACTAAACCTATGCCTGTTTATCGACCTTTAGACTCTAGAGGTTAAAAATCCTTATGCTATTCTTATTTTCAAAAAACATTTATAAGAACCTTAAAAATATATTATTGATAATTTACGAGAAAAAATAGCCCACTAAAAATATGTAAAAATAAGTATCCTATTTTAAAATTGAACAATCAGTGAAGTCATGGATTTTAATCAATAGTTGGCACTTAAATAATTTTCATTATATATTAATGGAAGGTTCGCATTAAGTATGAAAAGGAAATAATTCAGTATAGAACTGATCTTTTCAGTAAACAAGGTTCTAAGATGTATAATGACATAACCCTCCTTCTGTCTGAAGTGACGTTATTCCATTTCTAAAAACTCCAAGCCATGTAAAGACATTAGATTAGGGATTTCCATACCTGCCAACTACTACAGATTGTCCATAGTTTCTACGGACGAGGATATCAAACTACGGAGTTACGGAAACAGTCAAAACTACGGATAAGCTTTGATCAAAAATACAAAATTTACTTTGGAGATTTGTTTCGTCTTGTTATTAGTAATTTTTTAGCATTTAATGAATCAATCAGTTTGTTGGCCTAGAAAAACAAGGCTGATGATTTTCATGGGATTTTTAAAAAAAAAAATCTATATGATGTATATTTCATTTGCGGAAATAAAATGCTCAAATGCGGATCAAAGTATTTTTCTTATTCGTGCGGAAAGTAAACCTACCCACAACGATTTGTAACATTTGCTAAGTAGCCGCATAATCGCAGTAGGTTAGTGTTCTTTTTATAGTTCTTATTATGATGAGATCGGATGTTCTTTTTAAAGTTCTACTTGTGATCAGATTTGTCAACCAGCTGCAGCTCGGTGAAATCATATTTTTTAGTTTGATTTCCCACAAAATGGCCGACTTTGGTATTCTACACTATGTTTATAATGTAAAAAGTGCAAGTTTTTATAAAGGCTACGTCCGTCTGTTTGTCACCCAATTTTATAGAAAGAGTCACAAGTCAAGTGGGATACGTCATATTGAAGCAAAAAATTACCCATGGCTTTATCCAAAATTTCATTAAACTTTTCAATTAGAAGTATATTTAAAATTTAAATATCTAAAAATTTAATCTACATTTAAATAAGAATATTAAATTTTCATTCAATACTTCCACTGTGGCCACTTTATCAAACACACGAGGTACAAATTATTAGAAGGCAAACCCATCATTTTTTTATTAAGAAGAAGCTACAGATAATGTTTTTTTTGCTTAAAAATTGGGTTATTTTTAATTTTTGAAATAATGTATAGTTAAATGATGTTATGATAAGCTTCAATTCCATTAGTAAAGCCAAAAATAAACTACATCATTATTCTTCGAACTTGAAACAAATTTAGCAAACAATCAAGGCTATTAATTTAATCTTTGAAAGACAATAAAATTTGTTAGTTTCGGCCTTTAAAAGTCTAATTTTGAACTATCTAAAGGTCGCATGAGTTGATTTCCTCTCTAAGGTGTATAAATACAGTATATAGAAGCCATTCTAAGTACCACCTACAAAAACCTACTTATTTTCTTTCAAGGACCCATTATGCGACCCTTGGATAACCCCCATCATCCAAGGCTTTGTCCAGATCGAACAATGCTGGATCGACATTGTAGACGACGCAGAATCCCTTTCCGCTGACGGTTCCAGGTTTTTCCAGCCACCCGTACTTTTGCCGGAATCTTCAGCCAAAAACTACACCATGATCTTGATTTCTCGGAGAAGCAGACACAGGGCCGGCACACGATATAAAAGGAGGGGAGTGGATGAATCCGGAAAATGTGCAAATTATGTGGAGACGGAACAGATTTTCGAGTTCCAGTCGCATATAGTTTCGTTTGTTCAAGTTCGTGGGTCGGTGCCCATTTTCTGGAGTCAGCCTGGGTATAAATACAGGCCTCCTCCTCAACTTGATAAAGGTTTGATTCTTATTTTTAGTTATACAAAATAATTTGGAAATGAATGTCATGTATTACGCATGATTTTTCATAAATTAATGTATGTATTGTATGATTAGTTTCTAAAAGTTAATAGATATTCCTCATGTGTTCAACATTATCAATTTGAATGATTATTGCATATTTAGTACGATTTTTCATAAATTTGTGCATATTTTATACGATTAGTTTCTAAAAGTTAATATTCATCATTAAACCAATATTTATTCATAAAGTTCATTGCTATTTCAACCATTATCAATTTTCCTGACTTAACTATTTAAAATAACACAAGCCCCAATATGATTTTTTAATTGAGAAAATATTTTACATTACAAATTTCTAATATTACATTTAAATTTGTAAAAAAATTTTATTCAACAACTTTTCTGCTCCCTTTAATCACAGCTACTAGTTTTAATGTCATTTCCTTTGTCTCCAATGAAAAATGTTTGTCTGTGCAGTTTGACTAACTAGTAATTCAATTGGTTTTGTAATTTGAACATAATAATGTAAGCTGCATATTATTTACAATTAGAGGAATAAGACCAGTTGTTTGGGTGTTGTGACATTTGTAATGTGCTTTTATTCATTCCATTTAATAATGAATATAAAACATAACATTTTTATTTGAAATACCAATTTCAATCACGAAATGCTAACTTAATAATGCAATTTGTGACTTTAATGTTATATTATCCTTAGGAGAAGAAGAAACACAACAAGCCTTTGAGAAGCACTTTGTTGAAGAACTTAGTATCTATGGATCACAAGTTATTATCAATTTAATGGAGCAATCTGGAAAAGAAAAAGTAATCAACGATGCCTATTTAAACCACATCCTAGAATATAGCTGTCCTGATCTCACTTATGTGAGCTTTGATTTTCATGAGTATTGGTAAGCTTTTTATTTCTATTTGGATTATAACTGGTATATTGTTTAAATCTGTGTGCAAAGCGGGCAGAAATAAATAGACTAGACTTTGTTTGGTGTTGCTTATCCTTATGTGGGAAAAGGTTTCTGGAAAAGTCTTCTTGTAACTGTATGAACATTGATCCCTTTTTGCAATAAACTGCAGATAGAAGATCCGTATATTGATTCTGTTTAACCTTTTTATAAATGAATTTGTTTTACACCTAGTTTTAACAGGACGTAAATTTTGTAAGCCCTATTTTACAAAAATGTCCTCTCCATTAAAAACAGGCAATCGTGATGCATGCACATTGCATTTATATATTTCCAAATTCTCATAACTCATCAAGTAATCAATATTTGTTCTTTAATTTTTTAATATTTTTTAAATGCATGTGCCAATCGTCTCAGGATTTAAATAACTTTCTATAACTCAATAAGCTTTATCTTATTCTCCTAATCTGAGTTGTCCTTATTTAAAGTACATACTTTAAGTTTTTAAATTACTAATAACATAAAACACTTAAGTAAAGAAAGTTTTTTTTAAAAAAAACTTTGCAAAATATTTTCATTTTATTGTAAATATAGAGATGACCATCTGAATATTTTTCATCATATTTTTTTACGTTTCAATAATATTTTGATATGTGTCTGTCATTACTGATGTCCGATTTTTCAAAAAGCAAGTTTTCAGTCATTTACAAATAGGGCCAATGTAATCATTACCTTTTTTTCAGCCGTGGTATGAGGTTTGAAAACGTAACAGTCCTCATCGAAAGTATTCACGACATCACTCGGGATATGAGATACTGCTGGTAAGATTTATAATTTTCTAATAAATGTTAGTTTTTTGTAAGATACAGGGTTCCCACTGGTCCTTGAAAATCCTTAAGAAGTCCTTGATTTTGAATTTCGATTTCAAGGACCCATTAATACTCCTTGATTTTAACCAAAAATCTTTGAAAAGTCCTTGAATTTTATTTTTGATTTTCAAGACACCCTAATACTCATTGATTTTGACCAACAATTTTTGAAAAGTCCTTGATTTTGTTCGTCCGCGACATTCGAATTTCGACAAGTCATTCCTAAAACTTGGCGTCAATCAATGATTTTTTTAATTATCATCTTGCATTGTATCGCTTATAACTGTGATTTCAATTAAGTCCTAAACAAGTCCTCAAATTTTTAAATAATGTAAATGCTTTTTGATTAATAATAAATATACATTGAATTAAAAGAATTTAGTATTGTGAATCTGAGTTATTTTATGAATTTTGTCTTATTGGAAGAAATGACGCATTATGATTAAAGGTCCTTGAAAAAAATTCATGGTCCTTGAAAAGTCCTTAAAAACTCCTTGATTTTTATTTTGAAATAAGAGTGGGAACCCTGAGATATATTAATGTTATATTGTAATACTTACTGTTATGGACATTTGTTTATAGAAAATAATTCTAAAATAATATAATTTAAAGTTAATAAATAGCCTGAGACAGAAAAATTACTTTTTTCATTATTTATTAAAAAAAATTATTTAATAGGCATTTCCCACCTCCTTTTAATAGCAATTTTTTTACTTCAAATAATAACTTCCTCCTTAATTTTTTTATAATAATTCCCTCTTTTAATGGTCCTTTTATACTCAAAATCCTATTTTACAATGGCCTGCTTATAATATGATACTCAATAACAACTCAAGTTTTAATATTCAAAGATCAAAACATTCAATAACTTATTTTATTAAAGTTCTTTTGTTTCATTTATAGAATAATATTTTTTTTACATACTGATACTTGTTTTAGGACTGACAGTGAAGGCTTAATTTGTGACCAACGAGGTTCTTTTCGTGTGAACTGTGTTGACTGCTTAGATAGAACGAATATTGTTCAAACGGCTCTTGCAAAAACTGTTATGGATATTCAGGTGATTTGCACACATACCATATTAGCTATTTATTTTCTAAGTGATAAAAAAACTACCAATGTATGTTTCTTTTATTACAACTATGTTAATGTTTAATTAATGATTATCCCTCAAAAACCTAAAAGAAATTATACTGATTATGTTAAGAATCAGTAATTCATCGGCACGGACTCTTTTACTATCTTTCTCGAAAACCAGATGTCGCTGTGTTTTTAAACTAGAAAAAACACTTTATTGCCTATTAGGCACAAAAGCAATTTTTCAGTGCGCTTTTTTATCGCCAATGAAATTCGAGGCCCCACGACATAATTGCCTAGGCCGTAGGCAGTTAGTGGGCTTGGCTCAGGGGCTGTAATTACACCTCTCCCCCCTTCTAGAGGGGATGAAGAGATAAGGGAGGATAAGGGATTTAGGGGATTCTTTGCATTTCGATATTCTGGGTGGTTTTAGTTGATAACACTTTTCCTTCTGAAACTAAAGCTTACTAATAGCATTTGGCACAGTATTTTGTAGAAGTAAAGAAATTGAATAAAGTGATATTAGTTTTTGCAATCATATTACATGATTAAAGTTTATCTTTTGGAGTGATTGCCTAAAGAAGAAATTTTTTATGTCAAAAAAAAAAATCTTCTGAAAATTAATTTTATAATGTTTTAAAATAAAATTGCTAAAATTAAAACTTTTTGACTACTCAACGTAGTTGATGTATTAGTTTATTTTTTAAAGTCTTGCAGCATTTGTTTATTTTTGCGATTTATTCGGCGTTTTAAAAAAATTTTACGGAAAAAAGACATGTTTTTTGCTTAATTTATTATTTCAATATTGATTGAAGTGGGGTCGAAAATCCGAATTTTGCTTTGGAGGGTGCTGAATAAAAAAAAAGATTTTTATTTGTAAAAAAAAGGTTCGTTTGTCATCCTATCAGACGGATGTAATTGATTTAATGAATGGTAATTGAAAGTCGTTAAGTGGTACACACTCCTAGATTTTAATTCTGATCAATACATTATTTCATCGAAGCAATTTCTCGAAACTGAATAGTTGTGTTTACGACGGGTTTCTTTACAATAATTCATTATCAGTAATTTGCTATAAACGCTACAGTAATTTCCTTGAAGTAACAACTGTCTTCAGTTTGTTCAAATACTATAAAGTTCTGTCAACCATTTACAATTCTTCCAAACATTATATAGTTCTTTAAAATACTTTACAGTTCTTTCAACCACAATACAGTTCTTTTGTTGAAATGATTTTCGGATCAAGATGCAATATTTATGTAATAAAAAAAGTAGTGGCTTGATAAAATTACAGAGGTGGCAAACTGGAACAGTTTATTTTATGATGGGACTGGAAAATATTCAGTCATTTCTATGAAGCAATTATTATCTTGATTCTGATGCAAAGATGTAATAAAAAGAGAAGTTGCTCTATAATTATAGAGATGGAAAACTGGAACAGTTCATTTTCTGATGGGGTTGCGGGGATTTGACTGGATGATTCTTGAAGGTATTTCTTTATGAGAGTTTTGGGCATCAGATAATATTCATTGAGACGAGATAGGACGGCGACAGCAAGCATTTCTTGACAAAACTTCATTTATTCTTGGGAACTGAGTACATGTGCCGATCTAATATAAAAGAGCAGGTTCCTTTAGGAAAACAAGTAGGTTTGTAACAGAATCTGTCACTTAACTCGCTTCCACATATTTGTGTTTAACAGGAAAAAACGCGCCAAACACAACATTAATTCTATATTTAACATTTACAAGCTAAATTTGGCTAGTTTCATTTATTTTATTTCGAAAATTCAATAATTATTACTTATCGTTTGCAAAAATTAATTTATATTTTAAAGAATAAATATGTCATATTCCTAGCTTTTAAATAGAATGAAAACATTTCATATCAACATACAAGGATTTCGTAGTGAAATATATTTGACGTCATTTCAAACTGATCGATGTCGCAAAAATAAATTTATTTTAATTTATTGTCTAAATAAATTTATTTAAATTTATTGTCTAAAAGAATTAAAGTTTCTCGAGCGATTGTTGCGAATGGCACATGTGATTTAATTCTAATAAAAAACAGGGCCTTTAGCTATTTGTAATTCAAAGTTTTAAACGCCAAAATTAACTATTTTCATTAATCTTCTTTCTCAGATTTAATAATTAGACTTGATCGTTTGCTAAATTTGTTTGAAGTTCGAAGAATAATGATGTAATCTTTTTTAATAAATTCCCATTTACATTTCTTTCGAAAATTCACTTATTTATAGTTTGTTAAATTAATTTACAGTTCAAAAAATTTATAATTTGTACAATTGATGCTTTAAAAATAAAAGCGAAACTTAGCATATTTTTTTTTATGCCAAGTTAGAATTCTCTATGCATCTTTCTACATACATATATATAGAACCATTAAAAGAACTCTATTGTGATAATACAACAATCCAAACCGAATTATATCACATAAATAAATATTTTTTCAAAAGTGTTTTTTTTATTTTAACAAAAGTTTCTCGTACGTTTAACGAAATGGCAACAGTGAAAATATTGAATAAAAATGGAATTTGCATGTTATTTCAATGTAGATTAAATTTTTAGTTATTTAGATTTTAAATAAGCTTCTAGTTTAAATTTTTTAATGAAATTTGGCATGTAGCCTAATCTAATTTTTTGCTTCAAAATGACGTATCCCACTTGTCTGTGGGACTTGTGGATGACAACAGTGAAAATATGAATAAAAATAGAATTTGCATGTTATTTCAATGTAGATAAAAAAATTTAGTTATTTAAATTTTAAATAAACTTCTAATTTAAATTTTTTAATGAAATTTGGAATGTAGCCTACTCTGATTTTTTGCTTTAAAATGACGTATCCCACTTGTCTGTGGGACTTGTGGTTCTTTCTGTGAAAGTGGGTGACAGACAGACAGACAGACGGACGGACAGACGGACTGAACGATTATAATACCTTCCACTTTTTACGTTATAAACGTAGTGTGGAAGCTAATATGGAGAAAGATATATTTTTTGGGATGACAGCCTAAACAAATTATATCTTGAAAAATATTTAACCATTTCTAAGAAGAAATTATTTTCTGGATCACGATGCAATGAATATGTAATAAAAAAAGGAGTGGCTTGATAAAATTATCAAGATGGCAAACTGCCATCTTGAAGCATACATATATAGCTCAGCTTGACATGAAATTAAAATAGGATTTTTTAAGAAACTAATGCATGTTATACATACATGTTAGAAAATAGGTAATAAACCTCATAACAAAAAGTATAAAACCAACACTAATTATGTATCTTAGTTAATATTGATGTCATAGGAAAAACTGTAGCGATAAATATTTGTTCACATAAACAAAATTTAAAATCTTATGAAGTAAAAATATATTTACGGAACTACATTCCCATTTTTTTAGAAAAGATAAATATCGAAGTACACTATTTTTTACTATTATACACTATTTTAGTCTACGCCTTATTATCAACATCTCAAAACATATGAAGGAAACTCAATCACTATAAGCTATCATTTTATGCTATTGTTGTTCTGAGTAAATCGAATCAAAACTGTATTAATAGGATGATGAATGCAGTTGATGCCAGATCTCAAGAGGATATATAACACTTCACTTATTCAGATTTAAAATGTGATTATAATTTAAATTGTATAGAAACATGAAGCACACTAACCTTTTTTTGTTTTGTCCTTTCCTGCAACCTTTGCGTTTTCTCTTGGCTGATAAAAGAAGCTTTGTAGATCTTCCACATTTAGCGTATCTCGACATAGCGAAGCTGAAGACAAGTCGAAATAAAACTCGATGCAACACTTACGATATACGAACTACAATGTGCAAAGATTTCTCATTTTTCTAAACTGTCCTTCTCGGCCGAACAATTAGAAATAGGTGTGCCTGTGGACAAAACCAGACCTAAACCCCTATTTCAACCCCTTACCCATTCAACCGTTCACTTCTTTCTTAGAGTAAGAATCTATTCAACTTTACCGACTGACACCTGTTCCCTCAAAGTGTTCAAACAATGCAAACTTATCTTTGTCAAAAAAAAGTCTCAACGGTGCCCAAAGCAGAAGCATTGCACACACGCACACACAAAAAAAAATATCGAAAGGAAAAAGAAACACTGCAAACATTATTCTTAATAAACGCTATGCTATGATGTAAATTAAAAATATATCACCTGCTTTTTTTATTTATAAAATAGAAATCATTCAAATACATTTTTGATAAACAAATAATGAACCATCGATGATGGGAACCATCGAAAACCATTGTAAAATCTATTGTGATGTTCTCTTTTAGTGATTTATGAAACTGTGATTAATTTTTTTCATTTGAATTTTTATTTTGAATGAAAAAGTTTCTAAGAAATGATGAAAAAACCCAAATGAAATAGAATTCTTATATTAACTAAATGGGAATTAATTTAAAGGTTTAAATAAATTTATAATCGAAATGTTTGAATGGCATCAGATAATATTCATTGAGGCATGATACGACGACGACAGCAAGTATTTCTTGACAAAACTTCATTTATCATAAAGTATAATAAAATTAAATTTAAAATAGGATTTGCTGAAAATTTGATATTTACTTATGGCCATCTTATGCGACTTTTGCCCTATTGTGTACCGTGGCGAAAATAGTGGTCATGCACCGTATTTTCACAAAAAAAGTAAAAACAATGGCACTTTTGTAATGAACCTTGTTCAAATATCCATTTATGACTTTACTAATCGAAAATGGCTTTACGCGAACTACACTGATTAGAATTCATAAGATCCTTACCCTCACTTGAGAGCGAAAAGAGCTAAACTTGCAATTGTTTTTGAAAATTTTTAATTGTTTGTAAAGCTTTTTTTGCAAAATATTTTTGATAAGCAAATCATAAAGAAATGCAATTATTTGTCACATTTAATTTTCGTTAGAGTGCTACCTAAGAAGTATTTTATCTCAGCATAGTATAATAGCATCGTATATAGCACAATAAGCAATTATATATTTTTTTCGAACTCATATAAAACTTTTAAAATGCATTCGTAAATCAAAAACTCTACATGACTCAATTCTATCCTATACACACGAAAAACCTATTCAAATTCCCTAAATCCCAAAGAGAATTCTTTAATCATCAAATGTTGATAGCAGAAAGTAGAAACCCCTATATTGTGCAAAACAGTTGGGAGGGGGGGGGGGGTAGCTCGGTAGAGAATGTCACTGGTTCAATTGTACAGGTTGACATCCAACTCCTCCCTCAACGTGGACAGTATAGATGTTCCTTACACTTTCTTCTGGCCATAGAAAGTAGGACTCTTATTTTACTAGCCCTGGGCCATTTCGCACATGGCAGTTCTATTCATCTATTCAAAGGTCATCCCCAACAGATGTTAGCAAATACGACACTAATTGACTTGGCAAAACCATTGGCAGTGTGGTGATTTAGATCGCCAAATGCGGGGTTGCCATAATTCGCTTTCCCGAAAACCGCAATGACTTTTCTTAAATTTTTAAAAAATCCAAATATTTAAATTAAAAATTTTATTTCGTAATGAATTGAAAAATACAAATTTCAATTGTGTCCAAAATATATAATTATTGCAGTATCTTTATTTTTTTACTGAGATACATCGTCATACACTAAGGACATTGAATTCTTCACTGATTTCCAAACTTTAAAAAATTATTAAAAATACTCAATAAGTGATTTTCAAAAAAAAATTTATCATAAAATATTTTACTACTTTTGTTCTTTAAAATGGTGCCAGAAACTAGTGGCCTTTATTAAAACTGTGGCGACAATTAGTCTGAGAAGATTCTCCATAGGAATACCATTACGATTTTCAAGGGGTGAAATTCGGCTTCATGACTCTTAAAATAACAAAACTGATTTTTTTTTTTCCGGTTGGTATTTTATTTGATCACATTTAAATCAGAGAGATAATTCTTAATTGTGTTTCTGAAAATAACATAAGTGTATAGATTATTCAAGTTTTATAAAATGCAATTAAAAAACTTTTGATAATTTCAAGATGATCATGCTTCTGAATAGATTTCAATTATAGATTTCAATTTCAATAGATTCTGAAATAGATTATTCTGAATAGATTTGTAGACAAAAGACAAGTAAATAAAATACAGAAAATAGTTGTTTCTATAGCATTTTTTAAAAAAAAAATTAGCTACATGATTACCAAACACATTCACAAAAGGATGTAGCACATAACTATTGCAGTAGTTTGTACTTAGTAATATTTCTAAGTTGAATTTTAGAAAAATTGTTTTTTTGTATCCTGTATTTTCCGAATATTTTATAATATTTAAAAAAAATATTTTAGTTCAACAAACTTGGATTGTTACCACCAGAGGGTATATTGCCGGCTGGTTGTCGTCGAATATTTCAAATGCTATGGGCAAATAATGGAGACATAATTAGTCGTCAGTATGCTGGAACAGTGGCATTAAAGGTATTACTGGTTTAACTTACAAAAACTTAGTTAATAAATAGTTACATACATCATTGTGTTACTTATATATGCCATCAAAATATTAGAAACCTAAATTAATCAGCAATAACTATTGTCTTAAAATCATAGTTTATAAATAAGTACATACATCATTATCTTACTTATTTATGACATTTCGAAACAGTTGAAACCTGAATCAGCAAAAGCTATTGTTTTATTCATAAAACATCCTTTAATATTTGTTTTAGTCAATTTTAAACCTTAGTTTCGTTTTGTTGAATCTAGAACTAATGATTTAGTAAATGGCCTGTATGAATAACCTAAATTAAATCTCAAACATTAAATTATCTTAAAAGACCAAAAATAATCAAGTCGTATTGATGGATAACATAGTTCTTCTTTAAAAAGATATAAATATAGATATTAAGGTATCCGCCTACGTTAAAATACCTATTTTTAATGATATTCAATATAATTTTTTTATTCTTTAACTTTATAGCCCAATTATTCTAGTTTCCAAAACTGTAAGAAGTTTAATTTTACATCATCTAGAAACGAAGTTATGATTATTTTAAAAATAGTTGAATTCAACCGGAAGTCTTATTTCTAAACCGAAACTAACTTTTTAATTGCTTATATTTAATTAGGAATTGTTTTGTTTTATTAAATTTTAATTTATAAGGTGTTATAGCAAAGCCACATTATTTAAGTTTCTTTGGTATCAAGTTTTGCTTTAGTAATCTGGCAATATAAACGATTGATTGGTTACTTTTTCTAACACGTTTGTTTGCAGAGTAGAAATTTCAGAACCCATTTCTGAGAAATGTAAATTTTGCTTTACAAACCTTCACTCAAAACATGATTTAACAAAAAGTTTTATAGATATCTTCACCATTTTTTTTCCAGCATATTCATAAAACTGTTTTACAGAAGATGAACTAGAATCATAGGGTTCTATATGTAATTTCATTTTTTACAGCGGGTTTTTTAAAGTAACAATTAAAAAAAATGCAATTTTTAACGAAAATCCTAAGTATTATGTTTCGATGAACAATAACTTTTTCCCTTTTCAATATATCTCAAAATTTATTAAAGAGGAGTTTGTATTCTAGATTTTTTTACTTTTTCTGTTTAGTTTATGCATATAAGTGTTAAAAATTTGTTTAAATGTGTAATAAATAACATATTGCAAAAAAATTGTCTCGAACGTAGGCGGATACCTTCAAGTATTTGAAGAACCCTTTGATACTGAATACTTATGTATTTTTCTTTAGGGGGATTTTACTCGAACTGGCGAGCGTCGAATTGCAGGAATGATGAAAGATGGATATCATTCTGCAAACAGGTAAATTGTTAAATTCTACATTTTTTCACAAATGTAAACATACTTTTCAACAGATGTAATCTTATTTACTTACTACATTTTAAAACATAGGAGAGTGTGGCACTGTATGACTTTCAATTACCACTCAATAAATCAATACACACTTTTAAAGGTAATTATGTGCCTTCAATAACTTTAAAACCTAAAAAGTTCTATAGCAGCTACCGCTTATTCATTCACAAGTTTCTTGAAAAGCTTATTATGATGTCTGACAGGTGAACTTTTATAACAAATTTGAAGTCTGTAGCTCTTTTAGTTTAAGGTGTCAAGTAATTTCAGACAAGTAGACATTATTACCAATGTTCAGAAACCACTTTTTTAGAATCAACATTATCCAAAACAACATGTAGCTAACCCAAAACCTCCATTTCGGACTTTCGACCTCATCACTATACTTTCATTACCTTATATTTCATGGTAATTGAATGCAATATTACTTGTTCAGTATAACTTGTACAGTATTCAACATGTACAGTATTCAACATAACTTGTACAGAGTATTCAACATAACTTGTACAGTATTCAACATAACTTGTACAGTATTCAACATAACTTGTACAGAGTATTCAACATAACTTGTACAGTATTCAACATAACTTGTACAGTATTCAACATAACTTGTACAGTATTCAACATAACTTGTATACAGTATTCAACATAACTTGTACAGTATTCAACATAACTTGTGCAGTATTCAACATAACTTGTACAGTATTCAATATAACTTGTACAGTACAAATTACAATAAACCTCTGGTCTCAGTGTTAGGCTCAGAGGCTTTAAATGTCATGTCAATATAACGTGTTGCTCGTTTCAGATACTACATGAATCGATTCAAAGACGCTTTTCGGCAGGCTACAATTGACCTGATGATGGGAAATCCAGTGACCGAAGACATTGATGCAGTAACTCCTGAACGCGAAGAAGCCGATCCTGAAAATGACATGAACGAGCAGGAACATCATGAAAGAGTGAAACAACTCATCGAAGACTGCAAGAAGATCTTGATTCCTGAACAGGAGGTTGTTTTGGGAGGATGGGCTCTTATAGATGCAGATCCTGTGTAAGATTTTGTGTTTTAATTCTTGTCGCAGATTGTCGATTCTTTTGGGATATTTATGTTTCATTTATTTTCCAATAGGTAGCAATACCTATATTATAATTGTAAAAATATGTATTCCCCCCCCCCTGGTTTGTATTTCAGTATCGTTTGGACTACCGATGAAGATACATCTAGTGGACTTAAGAAGAGTTGTGTACCTTAGAATGGGTCGACTTTGGCTCAAGCTTTTCAAGCTAATAACTTCTAATCTTATTAAATACAATTTTGAAAAATGTGCTTACTCTTTTCAATTGGTGGCAGCTCTGCCTTGACATAGAACTACAAAAATATTTAAGAAGAAAGTCTATTAGCTTTTTATGCTTGAGCCGAAGTTGCCCCATTCGACAGTGTTTGTGTTCATTACCTTTTCGTAACATTAGACTTTCAGAGTTGTCAACTCTGTTGATTTAGCCCGAACTGCACGATTTTCTTCTGTATTTTGATTAACCATATATTTCTTATGATATTTTTAATATGCCAGGATTTGTAAAATTTTACTTAAAAAAAATTATAAGCTAAAACAGATTTTGGTTCTAGGACTGCCAAAAAATTTCTTAAATTTTGCCAAGGATCGCCCAATATTTTTTGTTGGTTGTACGAGGTTGGCAATTCTGTAATTTAGTCTAAGTGATCTAGTTCCTATTAGTTTAAACTTCTGCTGAAAAATAATTGCCTCAATTTTTTTAGTTAAAAAGCCACATTTGTTTTCTTTTTTAAGGAATGCTGTTGTTTCCAAATGCATATTTATTCTTCTTTCTACAACTTCCCAACTCTTTCTTTCGACTTCTTTTCTTAAATAATCTTAAATTTTTTCAGCACTGGTGACCCTGATACTAAAGACATGGATGCAATTCTAGTTCTGACAAAAGATTCTTATTTCGTTGCTGAGTAAGTTAAAGTAGTACTATGCTTACAGAAATAGTAATTTTATTTTGCACTATTCAATTTTCCAAATTTTAGTTTTGTCATGTACTATTGTTCAATGTTAACTTGTTACTTAGTAAAAAATTTGAGTTTAAAACTGACAGTCTAGTTAACAATACAGCTATGTTTCCTTAACGATGTCGCCCTTAACGGTTGCATTGGGTGCCTACTCAGGTGTCGGCTCGTCACTTGACTGTGGTTCTAAAATACAACGCCCGTCGCCAATAGCCCTCGTGTAGCTCTAGTGCGCCGATAATTCAAACTAACCTAACCTATGTTTCCTTAATTTTGTTAGAAATGCAATATGCTTTTAAATCATATGACGTTTCTTATTGATATGTAACTAGTGATATATCTTGATTCTACAGGGCATATTTTTTTTCATAAAAATTGCTCGTGCATAGCATACATTTTTAAAAATAAATTTATAGTTTGTATCATATATAATTTTTTTTCTGCATAGATATGATGACCAAACTGATAGAATAATTAAATATCAGCATGTTATGTTAGAAGATTTAGAAAGAATTGAATTGGGTATGTTTATATTGGATTTTTTTTATTTTTGAATAGCAATAGTTTAACTTTTTTTTATTAATTCAAATGCATTAAATTGTAAAAATTAAGACATTTTTTTTTATTTTAGATTTTGATAACTTATTGTCTTAAGTTTATCTTATCCAACTTATTAACTATATACTTTCTGTGTTACAAATGAAATGTTATACTATTGTACCAGTTATATTGTTTACTTTTTCTAAACATTTTGGATTTAAAATTGCATTTTTGATGGAATTTTTCTACCTCCAGTGTTTTCCGGATGTTAATAAGTATTTATGGTGTGCATTAAAACTTTCTTTTTTCAAGCTTTGCAAGCATTAATATTTTAATTTACATAAAATACACAAATATTTGTACTATAACTGATACTGATGTATTTTATATTCAATTTAATTTATTCTGATTTAAATTTAAGTGTATATTATTATAACATATATTTTTCATAATCCATTTAATAAATGTGCAATTATAAACTGTCTTTAAAAGTGGTATTTTGTTAGGCCCGCAGCCGGGGGTGTTCAAGTCCAAACACTATTGTCTACGTTTGCACTACTCTGTTTATGGACAATCTGGGTATTTTCACATGTTTCGATCTACCAACACACGGTTCTTCAATAACATGGCAGTGCCAATTAATAGTGAAGAAGAGGCAGCAGGTAATGAATAAGAGTTATTTATAACAATATTCTTTAAATATATATCTATGGGGCACATGTTTAATGTCCCTAAATAGAAATATCCTCTGTGTTTGAATTTAAAACTAGTCTTTATTAAAACTATAGTATTTTTAACTTGTAAAGTAACAAAGTAAGTCTGAAGAAAATTATGTGTTCACATTAATTTTTCAATACTGAATATTTATTCTTCACTTTAGTAAAATTGAGTTTTGGGGTGGCTTTTTTTCTGGACTGGCCTAATTAAAATTAGTATTACTCAAATTCAGTTAATCTTATTTTAAATGTCAATGCATTATTAATCATCAAGGTTGAACCTATTTTAAAAAAATAAGCAATTTTAAATAGCTGCAAAGAAACAAAAGAAGCTTTTGTTGAATTAAAAAATAAGGATTAATCAGTTTCCATGTTTACTTTTTAGTAACTGCCTTTTAGGTTTTGGTTATTTGTATCAAATTTCTATTCCAGAATCTCTGAAAGCCATTTGCGAAACCTTTAAAGTCGCACTCTCTGTCAAAGAACTGAACGTCCCCATCTTCGAGGGCAAACTAGAACGGCGCAAAAGCAAGATGCCGCTTTCCCAAGTCGGCGTCAGAGCTGGAGTTTTCCGAAGCAACCGAAGCAGCAACCACGGTCACAACCACGGCTTCCACTTAGAGTTGCCATCCTTTTCATCGATGCCCAGAAATATATCCGAGGGCCAGCTAAACTCGCTGAAGTCCGCAGGTTCGAGGGCCCTTAACAATGTCACATCACACTTTGCAAAACTAAACCCTATTAGGAGCGTTAAAGCTCTGGGGAAGAAGACTGGAAACGGAATGGTGGTGTGCCCACCCACCAATTTGGCTTCGGTGGATGAGACCAGTGCGGCGAATATTGTGAGTGGTTTTTTGTTTTTTAGTGGTTGCTTTATTGTCATAGTGGGCCAGAATTTAAAATGGGATTTTATGAAAATCTTGTGAGATTGTGATTTGTTTTAGATTCTTATGATGCATTGTGCCATGATTTCATAGTTTTTATTTGCTATTTCATTTTTTTACTTGTTTGTTTAGTGGAAGTTTGTTGGTGTTAAACCTTTTTCTGATGCATTTAATCCATTTAGGCATTGTTAAATTTTTACTTTAAAATTGTTTGATTTTTTTTTCTGGGATTAAAATGAAATGGTGATTATTTTTATTGATTTATTTTCTAATCAAACTAAAATTATTCTACACACGTCACAGTAATTATTTTTTTTTAAAAATCCTTAACTGTTTATAGTTTAACTTACATCTATAACAATTTGTTCAAGAGATGTGAATTAAGTTTTCTTTAAAAAACTGAAAAAGTTCAAGTTTAATATGTATTTGATTCCCTACAATTTTTTATCTTTTGTTGGTGAAGAAGATTTATATCCGTCTTAAAATGATCTCTTATCCATATAAATGACAGTATACTAAAGATATTGTGTATCAAGTTGGAGCTGTCTCATGCCTAGCCCATTATGATAAAAAGCTTCCTGTTTATTAATTATTCGAATTTAGTGTAGTAAAACTTTTCAGATCTGTGCATTAATGGTTTTGTTCAATATCTATCACTTTTTAGGATAATCTTCAGAAATCGGTTTCAAATCGGAATTCATCAGGTTTAAAATTCTTGGTGCCCAAAGTAATTTTTTAAGCATTTTTGTAGAATTTTTTTCAATTTTTTTGAAAACATTTGTAGATATATTTTTAATAACAAATAGTGTCCAAGCAGTTGTTAACCCAACATAATAATTTTTTTTGTTTTACAATTTTTTTTATTTGGAACTGTTTGCTTGTTTGGAATGATTAAATAAAATGCATATAATTTTCTAACACTGCATTTTTATAAATTAAATTGGAGGAGTTTTATTTAATGATTTTCAAGTAATTTTACGTTTTTAAATTTTAGAAACATTGCTTTATAACCACTTACACAACTTCCTTATGTAAGGGAAACATCTGTTATAAAATTCTTGTAATGATTTATAAATTAACCACATATCTGTTGCACTGTATAAACAACTGCTATAAGTTAGAAGGGGCTAAATTTTCAAAATAAATATTTGTAACAAGGAGTAACCTATTTAACTTATATAATTTTTTTTAATTTACAAAAAATATTATACTCTAATGTACTGCTTTAAATGACAGTTCCAATCCTTTGGTGAAATTTTTCTTATGTATTTTTTTTAACCTATTATACAATTTAGGGATTTTCTTTTGGAGTAAGACATAGATAGTTTTATATGCTAAAATTGAAATTTTTTTTAGTACATTTTAATTTGCATGAAATTAATTTAGGTTTTCTGTATTGTATTTTTTTTGCAAGGAAAGCGATTTATTTTTGAAGCACATTATAAATAAAAATAAAATTTTAATGCCTTTTTATAAAATTGGAAACATAAGATTTTAGTTAATTTTATAAAATATTTATATACAAGAATATATATGGGTTAACAAATCTGTTTTGCGACATGCATTAAGAATTGATCAGATAAAATATTTCCAATGTTTGATGTTTTAAAAAGATTTTTTATGTGATGTAAAAAGTGAAAGTACATAACATGCATTATTTAATTAATAATTATAATTGAAAGCTTGAATTATCAGTTTGATAAACATATTTGAATGATTTTTTAAAAAGTGAAAATTTTTAATTAAGTTATTAGAATAATCTCTCTATTTTTATTTGCAGGTTTTTGTTATAATAAAACTCATTACAATGATTTCTAATTATTCTAAATCTCTATTAGAAATACTAATTAAAAAATCAGCTTTAATTTAGGAAATGTTGTTGTATATGTGCTTGTGTAGTACTAATAAGGATCAAGGGAGAGCTATAATTGACTAGTGTATTGTATTTATTTTATTCTTTGATCATCTAATGTGTGTTCTTCTGTTTCTTCGAAAGTGCACTGGCAAAACATAAGTATTTAATTGTCTTTAAAAAAACTAAAATACTTGATGCACTGTCAAAATGCTGTAAAAGCAAAGGGCAGCTACCATCTTTTTGTTTAAAGTCATCCTTTTGGTTGAAAGAATTATTAAGTGAATTAGCAGCTTTATTAAATTAAATTAAAATATCATGGTCATATTGGATTAAATTGAATGGTGGTTGCTGTGCAATCAATTTGTTTATAATATTCAATATTCCTCAGTGATAACATGTATCAAAAGTTTATGTATTTAAAATATTTTTATGATATATAATTTTTCTTGTGTTCAGGCTCCTCGTTACAGCATGGACAGTTCTTCAGAGTCAGAAGAAGACTCGGTCCTCCATCACAAAATCTACACTGCCACCGGTTTCCACGGACACATCAGCGACCGAACCCTGAGTTCCGACTACTCAGAATTCAGCGACGTGGACGAAACTGAAATGACCATGTCCACAGAATGCCTCAACAATGGTGCTGCCATCACAAAACACGACGCGGTTCTCGAGAGCTGCGGAATACTCGCCACATACAGAAATAATGCTTCTGTCAGCGATGGTTTGGTGTTCCTGGAAGACCCGGGCGGACATTTGAACCAACGTCGGTACAATACAGAAGTTGATGACTTTGTCCTGGATGCAATGAAAAAGGTGTCGCTTCGCCAGAAGAACCGGAAGTCCTCTTTAAGTGAACAATCCCCTTGCAAACCAATGACATCGATGCCGCAGATACACATAAGTACTGAAAGCAACTTAGCTGCCTACACCAAACCCGAGGAATCATCAGGCAACAGCCTCAAAGTGGGTGTTTGCCGCAAGCTGTCCAAATCCTCTGAAGATCTCGAGTACAGGCCTTGCATGATGGCGACCTCAAATGAAGTGTCACATCTTCTGGTTCAGGAGGAAGTTATGCTGGACACCGATGGACTTAACGCGAAGATGAAGACATCACACAGCGAGAGTGCAATCCAAGACTTTTCCTTGTCGTCCCTCAACCTTTCCAGCACCTTGTCTCCCATCGCCATCAAGAAAGATTTGGTTCTTTCTCCTCTGTCGAGGATTGCAAAAGGGGTGCAGAGTTTTGGGATGAACCTGAGGAATAGCCGTAGCAACCCCATATCGCCAGACACAGAAGACTACGAGAAGCTGAAACAGAGACGGAAAAGCTGCGCAACCCGTATAATCGAGTTGTGATTGAATGTGGTTGCTATGCATAAGCTTGGACAGATTTTAGCAGAAAGTACTGGAGGAATGGGTGTCCTAAGAGTTCCCTTACCTTTGGCTGCATTACAACTCTGGGGAATCTACTTGGACTTATTTATCTGCCGTGGGCAGGTAAACTGCAGTAACTGGACTAATGACTTGGACCGTTGTTGCAAGCACTCAATTACCCTAACCTATTCATTGTCGTGGATACTGCAGTTTACTTGCCCATGGCAGTTCTTTTCCCACAGTTTTTCTCAAAGTCTGACCAGCTTAGCTTTAGGTCATTGAGATAAATTTGTATAGAGATACTATAAAAGTATATCAAGATTATTATATAAATATACTAGAAAAAATATTTTTTATTTATCCAATTAAAAATTTTATCAATTCTCATTGGTATTATAAGTTATTCTATTTCGTACTTACAGCAAGCTGACTCGATTGCACTTTTGGGGTTTAAGCTTTATGTGCAAAGATATAGGAAAACTAGTCACATAACAGACCAAGTTAAAGGGTTTTCTCAAAACTCTTAAGATAGTTATTACAATAAAATATTGTAAGCACTACTTTTTACTTACATTTCTATTATAATTTATATATATTTTGGTGTTAAAATGTAAGTTAACACATAAAATCTTCAACATTCCATGCTTTTCACTTAGAAAACGTGAAGAATAGTTGAGACTTTTTTTTTCTTCGATTTTTGAAGCATTGTATTACTTTTGTCATATTATTAAAGATTTGATCCCAGTTGTAATAAAATCAGAGCCATTTTAATTGCAATCATAGAATTTCTAATGAGACAATAAAAAATCAGTAAGAAATGTTGTTGGGATTAGATTGCTGTAAGTTAGTGATCAAAGTAAAAAAGCAAATCATAATATTTTACTACTTTCTAAAATTTGTAAAATCTTTATTGATTTGAAAATTTATATGTAAAATAATGAAAGTGGAATTTTTTGGTACTTTATTTCATTTAATTCTTAATTGAAAAGCAAATGTATTCCTAGGGTGCTGAATAGCTTGCTTCATAGGCTACCGCACAAACATAGCCATATAAGTAAAGATTACTTATATTGTTATAAAGTCCATATTTACAAATTCCAATAATGTTCAATAGTATTGCTGTCTAGTGTTTTATATGACTCCTTTGGCTGAAATGTTATGTTTGCGTATAAACCAAAACTGTTCTTGACATTTTCTATTGTTCGCGGAAAAGAGACCTATGGCAAAAATACTAGTTTTTCAGAAATTTCGTCTGACGATTATTTTTTCCATTGCATTGCATTATAGAAAAAATAACGATTCACTTATTGCATTCCAACTATTCTACCAATTGATTTAATTTTTGCTTTAATTGCTAGATATTTAAATTTTGAATATTGATTGCATAAACAACTAGAAAAGTCATATTTGTGTGATAGGTCACTTATCCGCGTACAGTACGATTTTAGTATTAATTTACCCATTAACGACTACTTTGTGAATACCATTAATGACAGCTTTGTGAATACCATTAACACCTTCATTTAAATTACTTTTCTTTAAGTTCATTTTTTGTGTAACTTAGTTTGTCGAACATAAATTATTCAGTACTTTGTTCTTTATTTGTCTTACATTTTGTTTATTTATTTTAACTTGATCAGAAAGCTCATTTTCTCGTTTGCCAATTATCTTGCCAATCATCGTTAATGGGTTAAAACATTTCTTAGTGGCTTTAAAATTAGTTTTTAATGTTTAATAAATATAATTAATCATATTTTAGACGTATAGTTTTAAATATTGTTTAGCTTAATTTTAATAGCCAACATTTAGTTTAGCTAGTATAATAATAGTTAGCACTTAGCAATGGTTAAGTGTCTGGTGTTTTTATTTAATTAAAAAGAACAGCTACATAGTATATCATTTTTATTTATTTATGAATATTAATGTATTTACTTAAATGTTGTCGAATAGCATAGTGTTCAGCAAAGAATGAGATTTATAACTCCTAGAGCAATAACAGCTAAGAACTTACATAATACCCTCTTATACACAGACAATTCATTAATTATTTTTTATAATGAAATATTTGTTTTTATATTTAATTTATTAGTATTATGTACAAATGTTATTGCATTAATTCTATAACCCATCCTTCATGTCTATCTTATTTACTTTATACTATGTTTACATAAGAGGCAGTTAAAGTCCACACTTTTTCCTACTATTTTTCTGCTAGTTGGCATGGAAACAACTATGCTGAAACCAGAATCTTATTTTTTTAGGTTAGTTTACTTTTGATTTCAGTTTCTGTTTTAAAGCAAATTGAAATAGGGGCAAAACTGAGCCTCAACTGCAGTTTTTATGGTTACTGGTGTCCATCCACCAATTCAATGAGGACAGAGTATAGCCATTTCATTTAGAAATAACAGCCTATAATATAAATTATATATTTATTAATTCCTTGTAGGGGGACCATTTAGTGTTTTAAAAATTATTTTTTTTCGTAAAAGTGAAAAAGTAGCAAACAAAGTATTTTGCAAGTTATATTTGCTTTATACAATTTATAGTTTTCCCTTAGTATTTTAAGTGTATTATTAGACATTTAATGTATTTGTTAGGAAATTTTATTTAGTTATATATTTCAGCAATTTTTTTTTTGCTGTATGTATCTTTGTGCTATTTCTTGTGCAATGCTGTTTACAGTGTAATGTAGATAACCACTTTTGGAAATATTTTTTCCCATCACATTCCATATTTTATTTTTGTTATCTAAATTAACTAAAATTTATTATTGTATATATGTAATATTTATAAGCTTATCTACAAATCTAATTTGTATTTCAATCTGTGGCTATTGCACATGTACTTATAGAAGATCGAGAAATATCAACTTACTAGAAGAGTGCAATTTAGAAGATTTACACTAATTATATTTCATTTTTAGATGATAAATCATAATGCTCACTTTAAAAAGAAATAAGTTTCATTTATTGGATTAATATTTCCATTAAAGTTTTGAAAACTGATGTTCCATATAATGTTTGATTCTCTTGCCCAAAGTGTGAAATTAACTTATATTTAATATCATACAATTTTGAAAGAAATTGGAAAGTTACTTTTTAAAATTAACTCTGTTATAGTTACAGTTATTTTATTAAAAAAGTAACTAGTTTCAGTTACTTTTTGAAACTTCAGGCTATAAGTCAAGATATAAGTGAAACAAACTTGAAATTTTACCATCTTAAAAACTTTTTTCATTGAAAACAAAGAGTAAAGAAACCTAAGCACATGCAAAATTTTGTTATTATAATTAATTTTTTTAAATAAATTATCTAATTTTAAAGGAGTTTCATTTCAAAATTGGCATCCGACAGTCTTCAGAAAGTAACGAAGTTTTTCGTTACTTCGTTAACGCTAAAAGTAACTAAGTTGCATTCTGAAAAATCTAACGGTGTTACCTGAAAAAGTAACAGTTACAAGTAACTCCGATCCCTGCAATTTGCCTTGTCATTGTGAAGAATAATGGTATATACCAATCTGTCACAATATAAAGTAAAAGTCAGGATTAATGTCATCTGCATATATTAAATTAAGAATGAACAAAATATTATATAAAACACATCAGAATCCCAGAGTTTGCATTGAGTGATCAGGTATTTTATGGAATAATAGATTTCACACTGGCTGCCACATAAGTACCAAACTGATTATTTCTGTCTTAATTAATATCCGAAGAGGTTATTTTGCTATAATTTTTTAATATATATCTTTAATCCAGTATTTATAAAGTTTGAGTAACATTGGGAACTGTTAGAAACTTTCAATATTTGTAGATTACTCTTTTTTTGTTACCAAAGAACTTTTTATTTTAAGTTACTTGCTTTTCTCATTATTCAAAACATGTATTAGAACTTCTATGATGTAATTTTTTTTTATGCTAGTCTTTTTACTAGTTTAATATTAAGGGTGTAGTTGTAAAAATCACACTCTCCAAAGTATAACTAAGATATGGGAAACGACCCCTCCATTGGCGACTTGATGGTGGTAAATTCAATTGGTAGAAATCGGCAATGAAGCTCCTGCAATTTAGTTATACTTTGGAGGATGTGAGTTTTGCAACTGCAACCTTTATATGGTTTATTATTATACACGGTATGAGTGCAAATATTTTTTTTCTCATTTTATCCATGTCCATAAAATAATAAGGGAAAAATCAAGATTTGTATATCTAATTTTTTGTTATTTAAATTATATATTCATGTGGTTATTGTTTAGTTAGTAACAAAACTAATTTTATTTTGCAGAAGTACTATAAATATTTTGTACTTCTCTGTAATTAAAAAAAATAAATTCTCACAAGAAAACCAAGTTTTTCATTTTCAGGCATTTTTATAATTTATAATGATGTATGTCGCATTTCTTTTGAAATTTTTAAATTATGTTACTGCATATTTGTTCTATATTATTGTGATTTTGTTTTTAAGTTATAGAACGAAACATATTGCATATCACAACACATAAAAATTTGGCAAAGTATTTCTAAAACTTCCGTTGCAGAGTATTTCTAGATCTTTAGAATGCAATTTCTTAAACCAAACTTTCTTAAAATGTAATTTTTTTTTCAAAAGCTTAAATGAAAAAAAGAGAAAAGATCTTTCAATCCTATTCTTGGTGCTGCTATTGAAATTGTAAATTATTTTTCAAATATTCCTTATTTAAACTGACTATAATGCCTTATATCAAAATACTTATCAGCAATGAAATTTTCAGTAGTTGTGTAAAATAATTTTTAATACAAATGATTTTACGTGACTACTGTCATTGAAAATCATTTATATTAAATTGTTTTAAGAAAACTTTTAAAATCTTATTCTACTGTTGCAGCAAGTGCACAATTGTGTGCTAAGCCCTAAAGTATTAATGATTAATATCTACCTTCAACAGCCTTGGGCAGTATTCCTTTTATAAAAACGCGTTTTCAACTGCCTTTAATTTTAAAATTTACGTGTTTAAACTGATCTATGCTATTTATACACAAAATTGGTACATTTGTAAATACTCCATTCCACCTCTTACCTAGAACCCAGGTAGTGCAAGTGCCTAAAAATGGTCGCCAATGCTAAACTGGTCATTAATGGCGTCAAAACGTTGTCTGTTAGACAAAACAAATTTCACATCTTTACTTATTTCTCTAAAGGATCATTTTTGGAGTAAATATATGCCGTTATAAATGTACATCTTTAAGATGCAAAAATTTTGCAATTTGTCTTCATGAATTCGAATATTTTCGACAATTCAATCAACATCACAAATACATCTTACAGTTTCATTACGATTAAATATAGTTTTCAGAAGGACTAACTACTTTAACCATAATATGTGGTCTGGAAAGAACGCCTTTTTCGACTGCTTTGTGCTACCTGGGAAGTCATTACTATTCCTGAAGCAAGAAGAACTCAGTGCGAAGGTGTATATCGACATAAAACCTGGATTGTATCCATTTTAAACATTGATGTTCTATAAAAGACACATGTCTTTTACATAAACTCCATGTTGAAAACGGGCCTGGTTCTTTGATGGCAAATGAAACCGAATGACCGCGTGTCTCTTAACCAAAGTGGGTCTGCGGTAATCCAATGGGGGAAAATGATTTTTTAGGCCACATTTCTCCGACTGTATTGAATATTTTTACAAATGGTTTTTTTTATGACAAATGCTGTCTTACAGGTCCACTTTTTGAAATGGGTTCGAATATTTTTTAATTTTCAAATAAAAAAAAAAACATTCGAACCCATTTCAAAAAATGGGATTATAGAAACCTATAAGTCAGCTACATGCATCATATAAAAAAAAATCCGTTTGTAAAAATATTCAATACAGCCGGAGAAATGTGTGTGGCTTAGAAAAAAATTATTTTCTTTTGGATTAACACAGAGGCACTTTGTTTTGGAGACCCGCGGTCATTCGGTCTCATTCGTTGTTAACCATGGAAAAACATTGAGTGCAGTAGACATCGTCGTCCAGAATTATTCTTTCATCAGTATTTTTCATTGCTTTTCCAATTCTCAACCTTTTCATTCATAATATGCGTTTTATAAGCTAATAACATGAACGAAATACAACTTTGACAATTGGGTAATTACTCAATACTGTAAAACATTCGAAGAATACAGGTTTATATTATTGAAGTATTTTGTAACATGTGTATTATATCCTTTACTCTCTCTCAATATCACCTTATATCATTTAAGTAATTTTCTGTAAAGTATACGAATATTTTACCTTGAAGAATATCCTATTTACTCTTTTGAATATATCTTTTTTAAACTTTGACATTTCTGCTTTCTTTATTCCAATTATTTTTGTAGTATGGCATACTGTAGATTTTCTAGCAGTCAAACCGTCTAGTATTCCTGTGCATTCAGTGATTCACTCCCTGTGATAAGCCTTAGCTTTATAATCTGCTAACAAATTGTTGTAAGTAGATTAAAGAAAAGTATATTGAAAATGTAAATAAAATTTGAATCAGCATCGAATGTTTCTTGTTATTGATGTATTTAACTTAACATAGTTTTACAAACATGGACGAGCCTTCCCAGTTAGCAATTTTCATTTACAGCAAACTTAAAATGCAAGTCTACACATTTGCAGCAAGTATGCAAAGCAAGCCTGCAAGTTTGCTTCAAACCTGACGCAAACTTTCTAGTTGACGGAATTCACACTTGCTGCAAACTTACAATGCAAGTTTGAAGCAAACTTTCGAATCAAACCTGCAAACTTGTAATGAACTTGTTGCAAATGTTAAAATCTCTTGATTTTAAATTTGCTACAAACTTGAAATGCAAACGTAGCCGTGATTGACAGTAGTGGGGTTACGTAGGCGTGTGGTTATTGGTGCATTTAACTCTCATTGACATAGTTTTACTAACATGGATGAGCCTTACGATTCAATTGGTGAAATATAAATGGATACTGATACAAAGTTAGACACTGACATCTTCGGCCCTGAAATTGTATCATCATGACCAATATTCAAAAATACGAATCTATGTTCCCCGTACTTCCCTCGGATAGACCCTGAAGAGACGCGAATATCAAATTGTTCAGTTAATAGTGAAGCTTTAACGAACGAGTGGAACGGCCACACCTATAGTGACGTCAAAGTTGTTTCAAACCCCACAAACAAGCCACTCTTCAGATAATTCGTCTAAACTAGAAAGAACACGACAGCCTACAAACAAGGGCTAGGGAGCCCAGTCGGTTAAGGCGTTCGCCTTGCATATGAAAAGTCCCAGGTTCGGGAACTGCTAAAATAACTGCCGACCTATAAACGGTCTGTACAGCCAAAAAAGTCTGACAAATAATACCCCGTATAGAGGAAATGCACGTTAAATATGCTGGAATGTCCCGACGCCGCGTACGATGTCGCCCTTTAAGTTACATTGGGTGCCTACTCAGATGTCGGCTCGTCACTTGACTGTGGTTCTAAATAACGATGGCGTCACTAATAGCCCTCGTGCAGCTCTAGTGCGACGATTTTTCAACCTAACCCACTAACAAACCCCGCTCTGCCTTGTTCGAACCATCCATTTATAATTCCCAAACATTATTCACTTTTGCCAAGCACTTAACACCTTTTTATGCATTTTCTCAATTCAACTTTATCTGATATGCTCCGGTTCTGCCTTCTTAAAAATCATTGTATAAATGTGAATGGATCGAATGAAAATTCGCCAATATATAAAGCCGTGTGTATGGGCCTAGTGCATGTTAAATCTGTCGGCCCAAAGTCCCGGTACGATGTTGTAAAAAGGTTGCTTTGGGTGCTAGTTCAGGTGTCGTCCTCTTCGTGAGACCGCTGTTCTAAATAATGAGGCCCGTCTCTAATAGGTCTAGCGCGACGTTATTTAGACTAATGAATAAATATATTGTGTAGAATCAAAGATTGAATTGCAGATTTTGGTTACATTCTAAACGGAAGACCATTTAAAAATACCGTATCCTATCATTACTGGGTCTAAGTTAATACCTCTAATAATGCACCTTTAAAAAAATGACGTCATTGTTCTATTTTTTCACTCTTAGGGTGTGGGCATTTGCTCACGCTATTTAATACGGAATTCCTTACACGAAATACTTGCATTATCGATTCTTTATTTTGAATTATTTTACTGCTTTTGATCTCTTTTATGTACTATGTGTTAGGCATAAAATCAAGAAAAGTTTAAATGTACCAATTACTAACCGTCTCTCGATACCAACCTCTCAGCGGTTTCTATTTTAACTGATAATTTTTTTTTCTTCCTATATATAGCTAGAATAAGTACATATTACTCCAAACAAATGCATTTAAATGATAAAATAGATATCTGATGTTATACCTTTCAAACAGAAAATAAATTTTAAAATAGATATGTTAGAAAAGAAGTTAAAATAGACCGTGGGTAGACTGGACAGGTAGGGCAGACTTCCGCCCGGACGTATAGACAAAAAGTATTTTTTAAAAAAGGTCACTGATTTTATACCTTTCAAAACCTAATTTTTTTAATAGGTCGGTTAAAACCGAAGTTGGTCGGTGGCCGAGTTGGTAAGACGTTTCACTTGTAACTGAAAGATTACGAGTTGCTTCTGACGCAAAGCCATTTCTCAATTGTAAGGAGTTTCTGGGTATTTTACGGTATTAAACAGCAAGGTAAAATTGCCATATTTTTTACGTTTACATTCTTGAAGCTCAGTTACTATTTTAAAATCGTAATTTGAACGCGAATTCTTTTGAAACTGAAAAAAGGCAAAAGTTTCAATGGAATACTTTTGCAGAAGTTGTGATTTCAAAACTAATGCATTAGGTCTAAAGAACTGACCATTTCACTTAATGACCTCATGCCAAGTCCTCTGTGACCAACTCCCGAACACGGAAGCGGTTACTATGGAAACCATAAAATACAGGAACCGCAGACACTTGACGTCGAACCAAAATCGTAAACAGAGCGAGTTGTCGGTATTTGGAGCTGATGTTGATTTAGATATTTTTGCAGGTGTTATGACGTTAATTAAAAAAAATCTCAACGAAATGATAAAGAGGAAATAGACATTTAGTTTAAGTGAAATAAAACTTCGAAGAATATTAAAAGGGCCTGATATTTCACAGTGGTAAGTTTTTTTCAAACATTTGTTAAGTGTGTCAAGGAATTTCCTTTTTAAAGTTTTGTGATTTATAATAAATGCTGAATTGGTTTGAGTGAGTTTTGTCTTATTCAATGTGCAATTTGTAAATGAGTTAGTCTGTATTGAATTTTACACAGATATTTTTCAATTGCTTTTTTTTAAATTAAATGTAATTTATATCTTTTAATTTGAACGCTTAGAATATATATATATATATATATATATATATATATATATATATATATATATATATATATATATATATATATATATATATATATATATATATATATATATATATATATATATATATATATATATATATATATATATATATATATATATATATATATATTATATATATATATATATATATATATATATATATATATATATATTATATATATATATATATATATATATATATATATATATATATATATATATATATATATATATATATATATATATATATATATATATATAATATATATATATATATATATATATATATATACATAGTTCAATAATGAATTTAAACACACAATGTACTTTAGCTTCAGCTATTTCCGATAGCCTGTCCATTATCCCGCCTTAACATTTCAAATAACAAATTTCACAGTGTTAGTTCCACATTTTTATTGAACATTCGTTGGACAATTATATAAATTAACGGAAATCTGCGGTATTTCAATATCTTAATTTCTATTTGCATATATTTTTATTAATTTCATTTAGTGCTTCCTTAAACTTATTACTTTAATACAAAAAAAGGACTAGGTATTACAGAATAATTTTTGTCAAAAATATAATTTTTGATGGCAAAAATTTATTTTAGAATTAAGGTTTCAATAATTAGTTTGTGGGTTAATTCAGTTATTTTATGCTCATTTTTTTAAAAAATTTAAGTCTTCGAAATAAATTTCCGAAGTAAATAAATCGATACAAATCTGCAAAAAGTTGTCTTGAATATATCATGAGCAAGATCCTAAGGATATAGCCAAACACGTATTAGCTCTCATTTACCTTTGTGGGTTGAGCCACTTGGTCTTCTAGAATGGTCTATTAGGTTTGGGCCCTTCACCAATAGCCCTCGTGTAACTCTAGTGCGAAGGTAATTCAACTTAACTACGGGCCCTTCCAGTGTCTTTATTAAAAAAAATCTGTATTCCAAAATATTAGAGAATTGTTGTAAATTATATCGAGAGAATTTTCGTTGGACTAATATTTCAACTAATGAAACAAAGAAAAATATAACGCGAGTTTATCAAATAACGAAAATATTTCTGATATAGGTACAGTAATTTGTTTCTGTATTTATGCTATGGACCCGCATCATAGCCCTCGCAAGCAGCCCAGCGATAGTTTTCGCAGGAATCCCTACGCTAGCCCCAGGAAAAAGCCCCTCGAACGAAGCCCCACGAAGAAAGCCGATGTCAGCCCCATCAAAAAGCCCCAGGAAACTAAGAAATTGCTGAGCCCTAGAAAGGAACCCAACTATGAAACTAGCCCGAAGAGGAAGGCTGCAGAGGGCACTCAGCGAAAGGTATTGATACTTGTAACTCAATATTCAAATTTTTTTGTTAATATTTATTTGGAGATTGATACTATGTGTGGTTTTAAATCCATTAACACTGAAAGGGCTTCTCTAGAAGTGTCAGAGAGAGTGAGAAGTGTCTCAAGAAACGTGAGGTCCTTCCTTGATGTAACAGCATAGTCTAATATTTGATATACTCTCGAGCCGATTTCTTTGGTTTACGCGTTGCTACATGTTAAGCAAACGTACTTGACCGCGGTTCAAAATTATGAGCCAGTCTTCAATAGTCCTATTGTAGATCTAGTGTGACGTCATTTCAACCCAAACAAAAAAAACTTGGTTTGAGTTGAAATAACGTTGTTGGCAAAAGAATAAGGCACAGACATGGATGTTTTAACAAGTCTGTACTACAATTTTTTGTACTTCCGAGTGTCGTACATTTAACATTGAAATGTTGGATATATGTGTGTAATGTGCCTCAATCTGTGTCGGAAATTAAAACTTTAAAAATAAATAACAAATAAGAAAAGTCAAAGCCATCTATTGTAAGTTTGCCTGCTTTCGAGAAGTGCGATAATAATCAGGATTTATATATCTTCTAATCTAAGGCACCCTATATATACATGTCCAAACTATTTTGACTTTTAACTATTTATTGACTATTCTTCTAACTATCTATTGACTATTTTTAACTTTAACAGCTTCAGAAAAATGACTCTAGTCCAACTAAGGAAGCCATCAGCCCTCGCAAAAAACCAGCGGATGGAAAGAGACCAAGAAAAGAAAGGGCAACTAAGACATTGGAAGTTGTTGACCGCGACAACTGGAAATTCCCCAGCGAGCGGACACCCGACACCCAACCTGAAGACGAGATTGCCAAGCCGAAAAAGAAAGAGCATCCTTTGATACAGGTTAGCAGTTTTGGTTTTACAGTATAATATACTAATTTAGATATTGAAAATTGTGGCTATAAAGGTAATGGACGACTGGACAGGTTACGCCCACGGTGATAAGTCGTTATTCGGCCAACATTAGTTAAAGGTCTGTTTCGGTTCATCGTCGGATCCTCGACATGGGCAGTAGCTAGTTTTAGCACTTCAGGCCTACAAAAACGGAGATGGGAGTTATGTAACTATACCCTTTAAATATCTTAATACTCCCCCCACTTGGAGAAAATATCGTTGTTAAGGATGATACTTTGCCCCCTTGACTTCTGAAAGCTCCAAATGACTAAACATAACACTGTGGATCATGCGGTACCGCAATTACGTCAAAAATTACCGGAGTGTAAATAAGGCCTAAAGAATATTCTTTTCTTAAAAGGAATACGACCCCGACGTGCACGGTGCCGAGTTCGAGCGCACCTTGGTGCTGATAAAACCAACCGCTCTGCACAAGTCCCGGGCCGTGGAGCAAGTCATCAAGCGACACGGGCTGCTTCTGCTCAAGAAGAAGAGGTGCAGACTGAGGCCGGACACGGTGCGGGACTTCTATCTGGGATCCCTAGACGAACAGGATAACAGGTAAGCTAACCGCCTATATTGATTCAGAATGTTTGAAGTCTACCGTGACTTCTACCGTGTCTACCGTGGACAGCTTGTTGTTGTACTTCAGGATGTAGCTGCAGGCAGATAAAATCCATGAGACCATGAACTATATAGCAAAGTCAAGCACCAGGGCGCCCAGGGCCCAGGAAATCACGAACATTCACAAGAGCGAACCCTAAGCAATCAAGGATATGTTCAGGGGGAAGCCGGCATCAGATGGAACTTCGCACATGTTGGGAAGATTTTGAGGCCGCTTTCAAAGGTCAGTGCATTTAAGGTGCCCACTGAAAAGTCTTGAGACAGCAGTTTGAGCCTGTCTGCCAGCTTCAAGATCCAGCATGCCACCTGGTCTTTTCCTACTGAACCTAGGATGGGCGGGAGGGGAGAGAACTGTCGGTCTATAATTTTTTTTTGTCACTGAATAAATCTCATAAAAAGTGAGGTAATAGTCGGTAGTTGAGTTGCCATCTCAGAGCAGCATACATACATTAGCCAAGATATCCCCAAGTTCGTTTCCAGGGACGTTGACGTGGGAGGAGATCCATTGAAAGTGAACCTCCCTACTCTTTGCAAGAATTTCAAGAATATTTATTATTTGAATGCTTAACCTTGGTTAAATATACTGCTGTAACTTCAACAATGATTTGGACCATTTTTGTCCTGAAATAATCAGTCTTTCAGTTCTTTTAGGTTAGAGTAATTGTGGGCGTGCAACAATGATCCCAGTCCTTAGTCTAGTTAATGCAGTTTACCTTTCCACGGCAGTGTAGCTAAAGGTTTTTCTGGAAATAACGTGCGATACAAAGGGGTGTCATAGGTGAAAATACGACTACTCGCAGGGCCGTCGCCGTTAATCACCTGCAACCCCCCTCTCCCCCCACACCACTCTACATATACACTGGCATTATTTCTATTTAAGATTATTTTGAATTTTTCAATCCATAAATCTCCTCAAATTCTGTTTTCCTTTTTTTGCAGGCAAATTTAGTGTTAATAGGAAATGTAAAACTTACACGTTCTAAAATATTTCACAAATTTTTTTCAATTTTTTTCTACAAGCGCCCCCTTTATACGGGGTAATATCCCTGCTCTCCCAAGTCACGTGACAGCCTTACTTCTACTTATATAAGGAAAGACTAAGAATTGGTAAATATAAATTAATTTCATTTAGCCAAATTAAAAATCAAATGACAACTTTTCCATAAGCAACCACCAAGCTAATAATTTGGTGCTGCCATCTACAGTCATTGCGTAAAGGCTAAAACCAACCCGAGCTATTACTTCAAATTTATTCCGATTTTTATGATTGACGTGCTGTTTGGTATGAACGGCATGAACGCATGCTCAGTATGGAACAAAATGCGCAGAATAGTTCTGATCTGGTAAAAATATGGGAATGAAGGATACGAAAGAGATCTAGAATAATTTTGGTCATAAAAGATTTTTTTTTGGTTTTGTGGTAAGACTGAAATGCAGACATCTTCTGAAGGGAGTGGCCTGCGAATGGAGCCCCATACCACCTAAAGATGCAGGTTTCTCCTGCCTTTTGTACCTGATCGGTGGTTAAGGAAGGGTCTGAAAAGACCGCGGCTGCTTTCTGGACCTCTGGCGACTTCAAATACAACTTCGCAAATGCGACCTTGCTTTTTGAAAATGCGGAAGATGTTGTGTCGCATCCAGTAAATGCGACAATGTGTGCAAAAATAGCACGTCCTTTAAACACAGTTTCTGAAGCTCTTGGGACGAGAATAAAAGTCCTTTGTCTTCCCACGTCCAGGCTTTATGAAAGTAATGTCCTAATGCCCATCAGCTTTAGCCATCAAGAGTACTATGAGACAGACATCTTCACCCACAATGCCGACAGCTGTTGTTTTAGACATTACCACAGCCGCATCCACAACGTCCGCATCACTTTCTGCTCGGTAGCGCTTCTGCTGGTCCCAGTGCACAGTGAGTTTGCAGCAGCACCTGACGTTATTCTGAAAATAATTTTCTGCTGATGCATGAAAGACTGTGCCAGCTCACAGCTGTGTAGCTGTAAAAAAGCAAGTATCAAAGGTTCCCCAGCAGGCCAAAATTGCCATTGGAACTGCATCAATGTGGTCCCTCAAGTTGACTCCGAAGATGAAGAAGAACAGGAGTATCGTCTGACCGTTTCCCTACGGGGCACAGTGGGTCAAGACACCACATTAGCTGGCATTAATTCACTGGAGTGATTTATAAAATTTTTGTTGGTTGTATTTAATGTAAAATAGTTAATTATGAATAAATGAGTACACTTTAAAGATATTTTAGTAATTTTGTTTTAAATAAGAATTCTTACTTTTTTAATCAGTTTTCCTTGAGACACAGCGTTGTAAAATGCGAAAAAGTTTTAATTCACTATCCGGGCCATTTGTACACTTTTTGAGATGGTTCTGATAAAAAACAGAATTTTTCGTATAGGGTTTTATACAACGATTCTCTCTCATTAAATTATATAGTTCCATTGTTTTTAAAACAAGTTCTTTTGAGCCTAATCCTATAATAAAAGATGCAATACATCAATCTTCAGACTCGCCTAAGAAGCAAAAAATTAATTTAAAAAAAACTCAAGAAGTTACATTATGCTTTCATTTCAACATTCTGAAGACATATATACATACATATATAACGTATAAGTTGAAAGAAAGCCTGCTGAACTAATTTTACAATTATCAATTTAAAAATAATCACTATATAGATTTCCACTAGATCCAAGCGTTTTGGAGAATGGTGAGATAGTTTCTGAGACATCGTCACAACATCACTTTATGCACTAGTTATACGGACAAAAATCAAGTTGCATGAGGTTTTCTTGATCCTATATTTTATAATTAAAAATATTTTACCAGAATTTTAACAAAAGAAATTTCCAGTTTAATGTATTTCAAACAAAAAGCTATATAAAGGAATTTTTTTTCAAAATTTTGTGAGCTATATAAAAAAAGTGAATAAATCAAAATGGCGTAAACATGCGCAACATATTCTTATTCTTGTTGGACATCAATATATGAAGTATGCACTACAAGTCCCTGCAAAAATCGTCGTGGGGACGCTTGGGGAAGTTTACTTTTACACTAAGAGAAAATAAATTAACAAGAAAAGAAAATCTAATTTTCTTAGCTACAATTAGAACTTTTTTTAAATATAATTTTAACTTACATAAACTTTATAAAAATATTTATATTAGTAATATCATAACTGAGGGTTGAGAAAGACTATTTTATCGCAAAACGAGCTTAAAAAGTAGCGACCAATTTGCGAACGTACTTCACTAGGATTTTTTTAACAGTGTAGGGGCACGCCCCCTGCTCGCTATCGCCCGCCTACTGCGGGAACTGCTTGCGCAGTTGCCTTTGGATCGCTTCGCTCGATCACTGTTCGCTTATAGTCTAGAGTTTAGTATCATTTTCAAATTAAATAATTACAAAATAATGATTATAAAATTTTCTTTAATGTAATATCTCCAACTCTTTTTGGTTGATTTTACGTGGAATGACCCATATGTACATTAAGTTATTGGAATGTTTGAAAGAAAAAGTTTTAAATAGATCATAGTAATTAATTTATTTAAAAAGGCCACTAAAGGCTAGACAAAAATATTTTAATGAACGGTGAGCGAGCGAAGCGAGTTTCCGTTGGTTGGCGAGAGTTAGCGAGCAGGTGTTCCCTAGTTTGATATAAAATTTGAAAAATTTCGAAATTATATAATTTAAATTTTCATACAGTAAACGCCCCTAATATTAAAACTCCTCGGCACAACAGCCCGTTAGTGGGCAAAAACCTGCCGTGCCCATTCCAGCTTAAGCGACCAAGGGCTCTGGGGTGCTAGGCATATGTCCCAGTAAGGTGGTCAGCCTCACGCGGAATCCCCAGTGTTTAGTTCCCAAGCATGCTTGGTACTCATTTTACCGACACACTTAAGAGATGAAAGGCTGAGTCAACCTCGCCGAATCCAGGACTCTATCCCCGGACCTGTGGCATGGCAATGCGAAGCACTACCACTAAGCCGTGTTTTTTAAAACTTATAACGAATCTAATATAACGCTTAGAGTAAATCAGGAGCATCTGCTCTTTACCGTAGGCAAAAGTGTAAACAAACTCGATTGTTCCTATTGCAGAGTTAGAAATATAAGGAAATTTGGTAGCCACGCAAGTGTATTATATACTATACTAGCAAATTTATACCCGTTCTTCGCACGGAATAAAAAAATATCAAATAGATTCCAAATATGTGTACCATATACCCTGTTATAGGATCATAAACTTATTATTGTTTCCGCTCGTTATAAATTATAAAATCCCGTTTCATTGTCTTAAAATTCCAAAATGAAAAATACGCTGTAAAATGCACTCATAAATGCCATCACAATTCCCTCATAAATACATCAAACCTTTTAGCTCAATTGGCGCGTTTTGGGAAATAATTTGGCGAGAAAATAGATATAGCTACCCACACCCATTATACAGCTCAAACACAATGACCTTCGAACAACCGTGACCAGCCTATAATTATTTATAAAAGAAATTGCCTATTTGGCGAATTTTAGTTAATAATTTGGCGAGTTGCAACGTATTTGGCGAAAAAATAAAGACATAACACACTAATAGCTCTAGTGCGATGGCTTTATTAACCATAATAGTCAGTAATAGCTTAACTATACATTTATTGCTTAAATATGCATACATGCAGTCAACAGAAAAATCAATGAAAAAATCATCAAATAAACCCACAATAAAATCCGGGAATGAAGACTGGCGGAATTACGTCACTTGAAACGTGTCAATTATTTTTTCAAATAATGAATTTAGTTTCTGAAAGTATGGCAAAATAATAAAATAAACATTTTGAATTTTAAAATGTTTTCGTTAAAAGTTTTTATTTAATTTTTTCAGCCGATGGCATCAGGAAAGAGAAAAAAATGACCGGATTTGAGCGAAAGTGGTGTATTTTTTTCAGAAAATTCGAATTTTCTCTAAAAATGAAACAAATATGAAAAAACTAAGCCTCAGGTGCACACGTTAGTATTAAAGGGAATCTATCTTTAAAATTCGAATTCCTGTGGGCAGTATAAGTCGGATTTTACGATCGAAGACAGACACACAGACAGACAGACTCTTTCTTTTATTATTATAGATAGATGGTTTAAAATTTATTATGAATATTGATTAAAATGGCTATTAATAAAAAATTATAATGAATATAAACTTTAATGGTTTTAAATTTAATATATATAATTAACTAGCTTTATAAACCCGGCGTTGCACGGGTGTACCCTTAAAACCCCTAATTAGCAGTTTTTTATGTAAACTTTTATTTTATACCAATTGATCCCCTCTCCACTGTGATCCACTCCATCAGGATATTACAATCTCCTCCCATTGTCATATGAGGGATCTTCTCATTCTGATATGGGGGGTTGATTGTATCCAGGCCCGTCCAGGAGTTAGATGGCTTTCCCGTAGGGCGCTGTTCAAATTGCCAGAACAGCTTGATATAATGGCCTACTTCTATTTCGCGATTAGAGTAACGAAACTGCCCAAACGTGGTAAGCATTCCACTCAATATTTCATACAACTCGATAGGGCTGGGGGGCCCAGTCGGTAAAGACTTTTTCCTTGCATGCGGTAGGTCCCAGGTTCAGGTCCGAGCATCGCCAAAATGACTGCTGACCTATAAACGGCTCGTGCAGCCCAAAACTGTCCGACTAATAATACCCCTTGTGAATGGAGTGCACGTTAAAATATGTTTTAAAGTCCCGACGCTGCGTACGATGTCGCCCTTAAAAGTTGCATTTGGGTACCTAATCATATGTCGGCTCGTAACTTGACTGTGGTTCTAAGTTACGACGGCCGTGGCCAATAGCCCTCGTGAGTAGCTCTAGTGCGACGATGATTCAAACTAACCCATGCAACTGGATGGGAATAGCTACCCTACCTTAAATTTTCAACTTCGCCAAAAGTCGCCAATGCCAAAATTCAATCGGCCATTAAGCCATCTTAACATCAGAAAACAAAACAGATATTCATCCTCTTGCTCTTGTATGGTTGGAAAAGTTTTATAAAGTACAAATTCCTTATTTTTATGCTGAAAATATTCCTTCATATTTTTGTCCAGTGAATAAAGGAGTTTTACTATACAAACGGTCTGGTATCGCTGATTTTTTTTATATGTTGTGTGTGACTCCTATAGGTAGTAATAAATATGAAAAAAAAAATACAAATTCCTTATTTATGCCGAAAATATTCCTCCATATCTCTATTTCTTACCATTTGTAAACATCAATTAAATTAAATTCGGAAACAAAATGGGCTTGTTTCATCACTTTGTCAAAGAAAACAAACAACCAATGAAATCTCATTTCGGAGCACGTGACGTAATAGAAAACCAATGAGCTGTTTCAACACTTTGTCAAAAAAAAATGATGAAATCGCAGTGTAGAGAGCGTGACGTCATAAGAAATATTCCCATTAAAATCTAGTTGAGGAAATCTGATCCACCATAAAAAAAATCAAAAGATTTAAAATCAATAAATAAAATAAAATACTGATATTCAAATAACAATCCAGCAAAATTAAACCAACGTGCTCTTTTTTTTTCTTTTCTTAATTTTCTCTTACGCTGAAAGCGATGAAATTTCTTTCAAATTAGAAAACGAAATTTATAAATTAAAAATTCATAACAATGCTATTCCTATGGAGAAATCGGCTCACGTTTCGCCTTCCTACACCCGTTCGGGTTCGAATTTCGAAAAATCACTTCTTAAATGACGCCTACGATATAAAAAGAATATTTTCCTAAAATTTGGTAGCTCTACCTCCAGTAGTTTTGGCCGGGCGTTTATACGTGAGTGAGTGAATGAATGAATGAGTCAGTCAGGACTTTGCCTTTTATATATATACTAGCTGTTATACCCGACGTTGCACGGGTAGAGGTGGAAAAATAATTTAACAGTCAATTTAACTATTTTTTTTCTCTCATTTTAGTTACATAAGATATGAAGATTGCCCAGTAATTTTCCATTTAATTACCCAACTTGGATATAGTAACGATTAATATTAATTTCAAAAATACCTTTGATAAGAAGCTCAAATTAAAAAGAATACATATTTAAGTAAAAAATAATCAGTAAGAATTAAAAATGGAAAAACGGCTAAATCTTAAAAGGGTATCAAACATTTATTTTAACGCAATTCAAGGGAGTTCTATAATAAATTAAGTAACTTTTTTTTGACACTTTGCAGATATAAATACAGTATAAGCAGTACAAATTTCTACCATAATTCAATACAAATGCTGAAAAATTAAGAATTCAATGCAAATGTATACAGTACTAAATCAATGCAGATATGTACAATAATTGAATGATCGTTCCAAATATGTGTACCATATAACCTGTTATATGATCATAAACTTATGTTATTGTTCTCGCTCGTTATAAAGTATAAAATCCCGTTTCATTGCCTTAAAATTCCAAAATGAAAAATACGCTATAAAATACACTCATAAATGTCATCACAATTCCCTCATAAATACATAAAAGCTTTTAGCTCATTTGGCGCGTTTTGGGAAATAATTTGGCGGAGAAAATAGATATAGCTACAAACACACCCATTTTACAGCTCTAACACAATGACCTTCGAACAACCGACCAGATTATAAATATTTATAAAAGAAATTGCCCATTTGGCGAGATTTAGTTAGTAATTTGCCGAGTTTGGCAACGCATTTAGCGAAAAAATAAATACATAAAACACTAATATGCGGCTCTAGTGCGATGGCCTTTATTAACCATCATAGTTCAGTAATAGCTTAACTATACATTTATTGCTTAAATATACATACATGCAGTCAACAGAAAATCAATGAAAAAATTATCAAATAAGCCCACAATAAAATCCGGGAATGGAGACTGGCGGAATTACGTCACTTGAAACAGGTCAATTATTTTTCAAATAATGAATTTAGTTTCTGAAGGTAATGGCAACAGAAAAAATAAACATTTTCAATTTTGTTGAAATGTTTTCGTTAAAAGTTTTATTTAATTTTTTCAGCCGATGGCATCAGGAAAGTAAAAAAAGATCGGATTTGAGCCAAAGTGGTGTAGTTTTTTCACAAAATTCGAATAAAAACGTTCGAAAACTATAGAAGGAATGGCCCGATTCTAAAAATTCTTAGCCTATGTTTGTTCCAGAGATGAGATGAATTTTTGTGCCAAATTTCGTGACGATCTGTTGCGTGGTTCTTTTGATCTCGTGTCTTATACAAACAAACGGAAGTTGCCTTTTATGTATATAGATACTAGCTGTTATACCCGACGTTGCACAGGTAGAGGTGGAAAAATAATTTAACAGTCAATTTAACTATTTTTTTCTCTTTCATTTTAGTTACATAAGATATGAAGATTACCCAGTAATTTTCCATTTAATTACCCAACTTGGATATAGTAACGATTAATATTAATTTCAAAAATACCTTTGATAAGAAGCTCAAATTAAAAAGAATACATATTTAAGTAAAAATAATCAGTAAGAATTAAAAATGGAAAAACGGCTAAATCTTAAAAGGGTCTCAAACATTTATTTTAACGCAATTCAAGGGAGTTGTATAATAAATTAAGTAACTTTTTTTTGACACTTTGCAGATATAAATACAATATAAGCAGTACAAATTTCTACCATAATTCAATACAAATGCTGAAAAATTAAGAATTCAATGCAAATGTATACAGTACTAAATCAATGCAGATATGTACAATGATTGAATGATCGTTCCAAATATGTGTACCATATAACCTGTTATATGATCATAAACTTATGTTATTGTTCCCGCTCGTTATAAAGTATAAAATCCCGTTTCATTGCCTTAAAATTCCAAAATGAAAAATACGCTATAAAATACACTCATAAATGTCATCACAATTCCCTCATAAATACATAAAAGCTTTTAGCTCATTTGGCGCGTTTTGGGAAATAATTTGGCGAGAAAATAGATATAGCTACAAACACACCCATTTTACAGCTCTAACACAATGACCTTCGAACAACCGACCAGATTATAAATATTTATAAAAGAAATTGCCCATTTGGCGAGATTTAGTTAGTAATTTGCCGAGTTTGGCAACGTATTTAGCGAAAAAATAAATACATAAAACACTAATATGCGGCTCTAGTGCGATGGCCTTTATTAACCATCATAGTTCAGTAATAGCTTAACTATACATTTATTGCTTAAATATACATACATGCAGTCAACAGAAAATCAATGAAAAAATTATCAAATAAGCCCACAATAAAATCCGGGAATGGAGACTGGCGGAATTACGTCACTTGAAACAGGTCAATTATTTTTCAAATAATGAATTTAGTTTCTGAAGGTAATGGCAACAGAATAAAATAAACATTTTCAATTTTGTTTTCAAATGTTTTCGTTAAAAGTTTTATTTAATTTTTTCAGCCGATGGCATCAGGAAAGTAAAAAAAGATCGGATTTGAGCCAAAGTGGTGTAGTTTTTTCACAAAATTCGAATAAAAACGTTCGAAAACTATAGAAGGAATGGCCCGATTCTAAAAATTCTTAGCCTATGTTTGTTCCAGAGATGAGATGAATTTTTGTGCCAAATTTCGTGACGATCTGTTGCGTGGTGCTTTTGATCTCGTGTCTTATACAAACAAACAAACACACAAACAAACAAACAAACGGAAGTTGCCTTTTATGTATAAAGATATATAGATTGTAAGGATTTAAACTTTTTTATTCATACATAATTGTAATGTTTATAATTCATTATGAATATTAATTGCAATGATTTAAAATTTATTATAAATATAATGTTTATATATAAAAATTTCCTATGAATAAGTGATTACAATTTAAATTAATAAAATATAGTGTTAATTACCTAAACATTGTTTTAAATAGTTAAACGCTATTCATTTTTTGAAAATGGGAATATTTCTTAAGACGTCACGGTCGCTATACTGCGATTTCATTGGTTGTTTTGTTTTCTTTGACAAAGTGTTGAAACAGCTCATTGTTTTTTTTTATAACGTCACGCGATCCGAACTGCGATTTCATTGGTTGTTTCGTTTTCTTTGACAAAGTGTTGAAACAATCCCATTATAATAAATACAAATGGAACAATTATATATTGAATTAAAAGTAATCATGTGCGAATATTAATGAAAGTATCAAAACTTCACACACTTGTTAGGTAAATATAATAAATTTGGAATTTTGCTATTTTAATATACCGGTATAGTATGCTATACTTAGTTAATGAAGGCCGTGGTAATTTGGAGAAAGGAAACTGACACCAGTTTTGATGTAAACTAATACGAATCTTTATTGTAAAAATACCATGTATATATAGTAAAAGTAAAAACTATAGCGACACCTGGCGCAGATAAAAGGAAACAATAAATTTGCATTTTACCAGTCCTTGGTGATGCCAACAAACTCCCCCTTGGGAAGATGCAAATTGAACACAACGAAATTAGGCATCCTTAATCAGTCCAACTTGATCTAGAGTCCACAATAACTTGGTTTCAGGAACTGCTTTAGTACAAAAGTCTGCTAACATTTTATTAGCAGTACAGTGAATTAAAGTTATTTTACTATTCTCAATGAGATCTCTAATGAAATTTAATTTTAAACTAACGTGTCTAGTTTTAACAGAAGACTTAGCAGCCTTGCACCAATCTATTGCGGCTTTATTATCACAAAATATTTCAATAGGATAGTTTACATATTTTGAACAATTTAACTCTTCTAATAAATTACAAATCCAAATCAGATTCTTAGTAGCATCAGCAATTGCAAAAAGTTCAACTTCACAAGTAGACATCCCTACCGATTTTTGCTTATTTGCTTTCCAAAGAATTAAAGACTTGCTAAACATAATAACTGACCCGGAGAAAGACTTTCCACCTTCAGCATTTCCCCAACTTGAATCAGCATTAACACTAATATGATCAACACTTTTGTTATAAAATAAAACACGATCTTTAGAACCTTGCAAGTATCTTAGAACTCTCTTCAATTGCATGTAATGACGCTTTTCAGGTTTTTGGTTATATTGAGACAATAAACTAACAACAAAACTTAAATCGGGACGAGTACGATTTGCAAGATACGACAATTCACCGATCAATTCCAAATACTTAGTTTTATCAGCTAATTCTTCCGTATCATCTGAAATTCTCTCTTGTGATTTAGAAATAGGAACTTTAACAGATTTACAATCAGTCATGCCATGTTTTTCTAGTATATTTTCTATATACTGCTTTTGAGAAATTCCAATTCCATTCTCATTTATGCTAATTTCTAAACCGAGAAATTTACCAGTTTTAGTAGTTTCGTTAACTTCAAAATCATTTCGCAGCTTGCAAATAATATCGTTACTTACATTCTGATCACTGCTAAAAAATCCAAGATCATCTACATAAATACATATAGCAAAGAAACAATTCGGATCATCTAAAACAAATACACAATTATCAGAAGCAAGTTGTTTGAGTCCAATATTTAATAGTACAGTTTTCAATTTGTGATTCCAATTTCTTCCGGACTGAGGCAATCCATAAATACTACGCTTAAGTTTACAAACCTTATCCTCCCCGTATTCAAATCCCGGAGGAGTTGACATGTATACAGTTTCTTTCAAATCACTGTGTAAATAGGCTGTTGAAATATCAAAAAACTGAACAATCAAATCTAGTTTTGCAGCTAATGACAGCAACAATCTGAAAGATTCTATACTAACAACTGGAGAATAACACTCATCGTAATCCAAAGATTTGATTTGATTAAATGCAGATGCAACAAGACGCGCTTTATATCTTAAGCCGTTTGTATCTTGTTTAACATTATAAACCCACTTACTTTTAACAATTTTTGCATTATTAGGTTTATCAACTATTTCCCACACATTATGTTTTTCTAGCGATTTTAATTCCCGTAGATTTAAATACCTTTATCGCGTTGATAGCTTCACTTTTATGTTTTAAGAAATATGTGAAATACATTCCAGAATAGTCATCTACAATAACAATAAAATATCTAGAACCATTCAATGAATTTACAGGCATTTCACCACATAAATCTACATGAATCAATTCTAGCACAGATTTGCTTTGGCTTTGAGTAATTGATTTATGAGGTTTATTGGTAATTTTGCTAACACTGCATACATCACAATCAAATGTTGTTACTTTATTAAAACTAGGGGAATTTCTAGTTAAGTTATCATTTACCATTTTATTCATATAGTCATAATGCAAATGGCACAATCGTCTATGCCAAAGTCCACTCGAATCACTGTTAGCATAATTACATTCATTTTCCAAAGGTTTAGCATTTGGTTCAAATTTAACTATTAAACGCTTATCTATTTTATTTGCTTTAAGAATCAATCTATTAGTATTATCGGTAACAAGCATATAGTTATTCTTAGACGTAATTTTAAACCCTTTTTCTAATAAAGTTGTTAACGATAGTAAATTAAATCTTAACTCAGGCACATAAATAACATTTAATATATCCAAATTATCGTCTTTATATTTAACCTTAACAGTTCCTGTACCTTTAGTTTTTAGTGTAGTATCAATACCAGCTAATTGAACTTCGTTATCACTATTTTCAAAATTAGAAAACCATTTTAAGTTATTTACCATATGGGCTGTTGCCCCACTGTCCATCATCCAAACGTCAGAATCATCAGAAGCTGGGAAGTTATCGGAGCACACGGTCAAAGCGGAGTTGCCCCTCCAACCGCGTGTTTTCGGGCTGTTGTCACCAAAGCTTGAACTTCGGCGCTTGCTAGTTGTCCGGGAATACTTCTGCTGGTTCAGTCGCTTGTAGCACGTCTTCCAGACATGCCCCCGTCCAGAGCAGTAACTGCAGGTCTTCTCGGATCTTCTAACGGCAAATGCTTGCTCACTCCTTGGGCTGGATCCACTTCCTCGTTGAAACGCTTGTTCTTCCTCACGTAAGGTCTCCAAGATGTCATCTAGAGATTTGTCTCTTTGGGTCTTCAGAATCTCACGAACTCCGGCGAACTTTCCATTGAGACCACGAACGACATAAAATACTAGTTCTCGACTGGATATCATAAGTCCGAGGCTTGCACACTTCGTAACCAGTCCTTTAGCTCGTGCGACGTAATCGTTGGCGATTTCGCTGTCCATCATTCGTAAATTCTTAACCTCTTGGCTGGCGTCTATCTTTCTATCATCTATTCCACCCGTACAGTCGGTCTTTATCTTCGTCCATAAATCTTTAGCCTTCTTTTCCATACCGTACTGGAGAACATATTGGTCGGATAACGAGAGCTTTATAATTGACACAACTTTAGAGTTTTTCATAGTCCAGTCTTTATAGGTTGCGTCGTCTGACGTGGTTCATCGTTTTCTATTACGTCGGAAAGGCCTCTTAACGATAAAACTGCTTCAAGTTTAATTGACCAAATATGGTAGTTTTGTCCATTCAGAAGAGGAACAGAAGATGCGTTATCAAGTCAAAGCATTTTTCTAATTGATTGAATTTCTAGATGTAGCACGCGAGCGAAAACTTCTCTATGCAACTAACCACGCTCTGCTACCACATGAAGGCCGTGGTAATTTGGAGAAAGGAAACTGACACCAGTTTTGATGTAAACTAATACGAATCTTTATTGTAAAAATAACATGTATATATAGTAAAAGTAAAAACTATAGCGACACCTGGCGCAGATAAAAGGAAACAATAAATTTGCATTTTACCAGTCCTTGGTGATGCCAACAGTTAATAATGAACAAAATAATTTACATTTAATTAATATCAACAATTAACAATATTTTTTACTGATAAAAATTATAAAATAACAATCGACAAACAACCATTAGATCCAATTAGATCAATCACTAAATCATGAGACATCGATTTGCATTTGATACATGGTAAAAGTTCAGCACATAATAGATTTATTCATTAAAGTATATAACAAAGGAAAGCGGCACTGTTCCACTTTTCTAAATCCAAAAAATAAAAAATCGAAATATGAACCAATGGAAATATTTCTTGTGATGTCACACTATTCTTACTGCAATATCATTGGCTGTTTGGTCTTCTTCCCTTATTACGAAAAAACAAATTAATTGGTTTCTTGTGACGTCACGCTCTCTGTACTGCAATTCCATTTTTTGTTTGATTTTCTTTCCGTACCACGTGAAACAAGCCCATAACAGCACCTGACATCCAAAATCATTTCAAACTGAGGCATCAATACGGGATATGGGGAAAAGAGACCCACTTTATTCAGATTAGTGGCCACACTCAGTCTGGGGAAATAAATAAACCAGAGTATTTCCCAACTGAAATGAACTAATTGCATATTACTTTGTTGTTTCGTGATTTTTGTTGCCAAACGAAAAGGCGCTTGTCGTGTCGTTTTGGAGTACGCGTGCTTTTCTACTGTCTCCCTATTTTGCGGTGCAGCCTTTTTTAACATTAATTTTCAGTTGAAGAGTTCATTATTTCTTTAAAGAGTTTCTGAACTACGTGTGACTGTCAAGTTCGACAGTCCTCGGCTATCCCTTTTATCCCGACTTTGTATCCTGTCTGCTTATTTTTTAGTCTGTGTTATTAAAGAGAACTGGCCTCTCTTTTTCTGAAACCGCAGCTACACTCCTATTTCCAAGTATCTCAACTACCATGGCCACCACGTTCCGTGCGTCAAATCTTGCCCTGGAAGATATAATTGCAAAAGCGGCTGATTACGGGTCTAAAAGATTTGTCCTCTTCCTAGAAAATACATTGGGAAGTAATTCTTAACACTAAACCACAAGCTCTTAAAGCGGAAATAGATAGCCTTGGTTCTCACAAATACATTGAAAGCCTGAAATTTACAAAAGCAAAGAAAATTGTGTTTGTAACTACAAATAATGAGTCACAACTGTGCAGCAACTCGAATCTAATGGGAATTCCAGTTTCAGCGACCCTCCAGCATGAAAATTCCTCCTGAAGAAAATTCCCTTTTTCTATTAAGTTTCACATTAATAAATAAAACGAATTAAAACTGGTGTCTTAGTTCTCCGATTAAAATTCGAAAAGTTAATATTTATAACACAACTATAATCAGTCACAATAATCCCTAAACAACACATCTGGAAAATTCTGCACTTGTATCATTCTTAGATAAAGCATATGGATCCTATACCATATTATATCAATGAAATTTTCTCCAAATACCTTTCCTTAAAATATTTATTCATATTCCGTTAATATTCGGTAGTTTTTTGTTAAAAGCGTAATGGGGTTGTTTCACGGAGGATCTGGCAAAAGCTCTGCGGTTTTGTTTTCATGTCTCTCGAATTACTATTGTTTTGGTATTCGGCATTAAGTTTTCGAAGATAATATTTTAGTTGTTAATTTTTTAAAATTCCAACTTCTTTCAATGCAAGTTTTCCTTGATAAATGATTAAAACAACCAACAGCACAGCAAGAAGTTGTAATTTTAAAAAATAACAGCTAAAATAACTTTTTCTTAGAAAACTTAATTTCGAATATCAACACAAGTAATTTGAGAGACATGAAAACAAAACCGCAGGGGTATGGCCAGATCCTCCGTGAAACAATCCCATTCTTTAAAAAAAAAAGCGTTCAAACGAGTTTGTATTTGTTTGTCCCACAGGACCCCTATGGCCTTGCCAGATGCAGTTTGCTCTGAAAAGGCACGTGGGTTGCACCCATAGTCCCCTACATATAATGCCGTCCAAGCTCGATCAAAATTGGAAGTGATGAGAAAGCTATCAATAGAAACAATGTGACAAACAATGCGACAAACAATGTGCTCGATGACATGTGTTGTTGTTTACACCCAGTTCGCTGTGATTGTGATAAAAAATTTTGGTTACAAGAATTCGAAATTTATAATTTTTTTTGTAAACTTTTGTAAATGCAACAAATAATGGATAGTTTTTTTGTATCATACTATCCTATAAGTCAAAGAAAGAACACGGTGTTTCCATATAGGAATTCCTACGAAATGGAAGATATTGGTAAGGATAGTTTTTAAAATTATTCTTTTTTGGTGAAAATTTATCATCTATTCTAAATATTTTTATTCTTGAATCTTTTCGCAATGCATTAATTATTATTTTTTGTTTTTTCCCTCCTGATACATAGTTTAAACACATATTTACTTTTGTTCTATCTAGATTTAAATATTCAATTTGGTTCGGGCATTCTGTTTTCTAATATATGTGTTTTTGAATTAAAACGTGTTTGGAAAAAAACTTTTCAATATCTATTTTCGCATAAATTCTAACACTTTGTTGTTGTTCGAAATTATAACATTATTATTAAGGGACTGTAATTGTTAACAGAAGTATTTTTCATAAGCGTTATAGTATTTGGTAATTTTTCTTTAAGAAGCCAAAACTAATTTTTTTTTTAATAATGTAATGTCTGAACAAGGTTCTCATTACTTGTGTTTTGGTCTCCAGTAGAAAATTCTTATACGGGGATTTTAAATGAATAGTTCTATAGCTGTTTTTTTAAACAGTTAAAAAAAACAAAGAAACTCATTACATGATTATGTTTTTAAAAAATATGTGCTTGCTGTTTTTAGCTTTTTAATCTTAAATTTCTTAAAATTGCGATTTTTTGGCAGTAGTATTCTGTAACAGTTTTTACACATATTCAAACATGTTGAAGAAGGATTTTTTAAAATTTAAAATGGTATTTTATGACTTTCTCTGGCAAATAATATTGCTTGGAAGCAGAAACAAAATAAAAAAAAAGAACTCGTTTGTTTATTAGTTACTCGGACCGAACAGTATATACGAAATAGCCCGCTGGATCCGTTATTCACCGCGAATACATTCCTACTAAAATATGCGACCGACTACCAATAGATGGCGCGACCAGAGTACTTTTTGAGGACAGCCTGTGAATCCATGTTATTTCTCGAGTTTACTTGGCATTCTATGTAGGAGGCTATGGTTGCACCACCTCGAATAAATAGGAGTACGTCCATAGCCTCCTACATAGAATGCCATCTAAACTCGAGAAATAACATAGATTCACAGGCTGTCCTCAAAAAGTACTCTGGTCGCGCCATCTCTTGGTAGTCGGTCGCATATTTTAGTAGGAATGTATTCGCAATTCGCGGTGAATGACGGATCCAGCCAGCGGGCTATTTCGAATACCGTTCGGTACGAGTAACATAATAAAACAAATGAGTTATTTTTTTTTATTTGTTTCTGCTTCCAAGCTATATTATTTGCCAGAGAAATTCATAAAATACCATTTTAAATTTTAAAAAAAATCCCTCTTCAGTCTTCATAATGTTTGAATAGTGTAAAAACTGTTACAGAATATATCTGCCAAAAATCACAATTTTTAGAAATTTAAGATTAAAAAGCTAAAAACAGCAAGCACATATATTTTAAAAACCTAATCATGTAACGAGTTTCTTTGTTTTTTTAACTGTTTAAAAAAACGCCATAGAACTATACATTTAAAATCCCCGTATAAGAATATTCTACTGGAGACTAAAACACAAGTAATGATAATCTTGTTCAGAAGTTACATTATTAAAAAAAACTAGTTTTGGCTTCTTAAAGAAAAATTAACAAATACTATAACACTTATTAAAAATGCTTCTGTTAAGAATAACAGTCCCTGAATAATAATACCATAACTTCGAACAACAACAAATTTTAAAATGAGATAGATCATTTAAATTTGTAACTCAACTATAAAGTGCATTTAAAGAAGAACAAAAGCAAATGTGTGTTTAAACTATATATTAGGAAGGGAAAAACAAATAATAATAATTAATTCATTATAAAAAGTTTTAAGAGTAAAAATATTTAGAATAGATGATAAATTTTCATCAAAAAAGAATACTAATTGTAAAAATTCTTTACCTAATATATTCCATTTCGTAGGCATTCCTATATAGAAACACCGTGTTCTTTCTTTGAATTATAGGATGGTATGATGCAAAAAAACTAGCCATTATTTGTAGCATTTACAAAAGTTTACAAAAAAAATTATAAATTTCGAACTCGTTACCAAAATTTCTTACCACAGCGAACTGGATGTAAACAACAACAAACACATGCACGTTGTTGCGTGATGGCGCCATCTATTGACAGCTTTCTCATGACTTCCAATTTTGATCGAGCTTGGATGGCATTATATGTAGGGGGCTATGAGCACACAAACCTGAATATATATGTCTACCAACCAACCAACTAACTTCTGTTGTTTTTTCTAGATTTTGTCGCAGAGATGATTTCGTAATATAACCGTAATTTTAGGCAATATTTTTATTTTAATTTTCCCCAATTCTTCCTAGTCCTAATTCGTCCTCGCGAATTGCGTCGATGTTGGTATTTCAATTACCTGTTGGCCATCTAAATCTATAAGACACGAAATATGAATGAGTTCGCCATGCACGATGCCGCCAAGAAAAACAATTTGGAAAGGGTGAGGCAACTCATCGAAGTGGGAGTTCCCGTGGACAGCCTCGACGAAGTGGGATACACCCCTCTGCACTGGGCAGCTCAGTATGGTCAGGACGAAGTGGCAGCCCTGCTCATCAACAGCAAGTGTAATATCAATCTCAAAAATGATTATGGTTTTACACCTATGATGTCGGCTACTAATTGCGGCAAAAAGGATATTGTGGATCTGCTCCTTCATCATGGAGCCCAAGTAAACTGCGTTGATGACTACGGGCGGACTGTCCTTCACATGGTCTCTTCTCATACTGTTTGGACAGACACTGTGCATCGTATCCTGGACAATGGAGAAGCAGACGTCAATGCTGCAGACCTAGGGGGGGCAACTCCTCTCATGTTGGCTGTAAGAAATGGGAACGCAGAGGTCGCAGCCATCCTTATCCGAGGCGGAGCAGACGTAACAATGATTTAGCTGAGAGGGACTGCCCCGCATGGGGCTGTCACTTGTCACACCAGAGTGATGCAGATTCTTCTGGAGAAAGAGGAACTGCATCTTAACCCTCAAGATTCGATGGGTAACACGCCTTGCTTCTGCTTGCTATTTCCGAACGAGAGGCCATAAAGCAACTCTTGGACGCAGGCGCCGACACCAACATGAAGAACAATGAAGGTGAAACTGCTTTGAGTGTAGGTATTGTGGTAGGGGGTGTAACCCACGAGGAAATCAGGTTGTTTGTTCAAAAAGGGGCTTTTTTGGAGAGCTGTGATTACGAGCGCATATCCCGGAACCCTTTTCTCAAAGAGAATGTTCTGAAGGATGTGGAATTATGCACCCAATCCGTCGTGAACAAGTTCAACCGCCAGTCCTTGCCTGCTTTGAACAGCATTGCTTACTTTGCTAGAAGGCTCCCAAATGTCGATAACTTTAAATTAGGAGCTCGACATATAGATGAAGTGGAAAACTTGGTCAAGTGTGAGATAGAGAGGAACACCTTCTGTAATGTGGTCAAGGTACGCCCAATAGCTTTAAGTGCCTTCTGTGTTCTATCTCTAATAACTTGCCAGTCAGGCAAGAAACGAGCTGCTTCTACAGGTTTTGGTCATTCAACATTTAAAAAAAATCGTAACTAAACTAGATAGTATGTATTTTTTAAATCAAGAATTATATTAAATAAATGTTTAACCCATATTTCATATTATAAAATGTTATCTGTTGTTTCAGTACCTAATGCATAATTTTTAAAATGCATAATTGTATGCATAATTTTTAATGCATAATTGTTTTATTAAGAATAAAATGTTGATAAATATCAACATTTTATTCTTAATAAAACAATTATTCTATGATTGTTATTGCACAATATTTGCCTTTAATATGTCTTCATAGTTCTGCTAGGTTCATATTAATGTTAAAACCTAAAATGTGTAGATTGTAATTTGTAGCTTATAACTTTGATGGTTTGTTATTTTGCAGTGCAAATCGTTTTTGTTGATTATGTCAAAGAGTTTGTAGTATGTGCAAATGTATCCTTTGTGTTACTTTTTTTCCCTTTTTTGCAGATTAGTATTTGTATCTTGATGTCTATAATCTGAATTTGTTTGACACGATGGAAATGTATCAGTTAGAAATTACGTTAAATATAATCATGCTTATTCACCAGGCTGTTGTATTTGTTAATCCCAGGGTTTTTTTTGCACTTAATATTATAGTATTTGGGGACTTAATTTTTAGTAGTAGTCAGGCCGCCAAGGTGGGGAACCCTGCACTGAGAGGTTAAGTTTTTTTATTGATGATTCTTATAGATTGGAGGGTGTAGGTTACGAATATGGAAGGTACTTTTTTGGTACCCTTGAGCATTTTTAGTTATTCAAGATGGCGTCTCCGGCATCTTGAATAACTGATCCACTGGCTCGAAGTTAAAAATTCTTTCATTTTTACTTGTTTATTTTATTTTAAAATCATCATAAAGTATTCTAATTCATCATAAAGTAAATCTAAAATCAAGATGGCGGCCTCCTCTATCTTGGATTTTTGACCTTGTAATATTAGGTGACCCATTGGTCCAAAATTAAAAATTATTTCTACTTTAGTTGTATTTTTTAATAAAGAGCAAGTTTGTCAAAAATGAAATAATGTAATACTTAAAAAAATTGAAACTTTTTTTATTATCTTTTAATCATTAACAGTAATACATAAACTGAAAAAAAAAATTCTTTGAAAATAGCTTCGTGGTAATTGTTTTACGTGTCATTCCGTCACATATGGAATTGCCCTTTTGTTAATGGGGGTCTTTTAAGACGAATAAATTCCGAAAAAAATCTGCCTGTAACTATTATTTTATATTTCACAAACTAATTCAAATTCCTAAGAAGAAAGGGAGATCTCCCATCAAGGGCGGATCCAGGGTGACAATTTGGGGGGGGGGGGGGGGAACTTATAATAAATAAAAATATTTTTTAGCTAAAATTATTTTTAATTACAATTATGTTTAATTATAATTATTTTTAATTAACATTGTTTTAATTAAAATTAATTTTGAACTTATTTTTCCATTGTAAATGCAGTTTTTACTATTAATTTAGTATGTATTACTAATTACTTTTTATAAACATTAATTAGTTTGTATTTTACATAACTCATATTTGTATTACTTAATAGATAATTAATGTCTTATTTTTTGAATAAAAATGGGGTTGTGTGTGTTTCACGGAGGATCTGGCAATAGCTCTGCGGTTTTGTTTTCATGTCTCTCGAATTACTGTTGTTTTGGTATTCGGGAGTAAATTTCCGAAGAGAATATTTTAGTTGTTAATTTTTTTAAATTCCAACTTCTTTCAATGCAAGATTTCCTTGACAAATGATTAAAACAACCAACAGTACAGCAAGAAGTTGTAATTTAAAAAAATAACAAAACTTAGAAATCTCAATTTCGAATAGCAACAAAAGTAATTTGAGAGACACGAAAACAGATCCTCCGTGAAACAACCCCATTAAGGGTAACAATTAAGAAAAATTTAATTATAGAATGTTTTTATTTAAAATTTAACTACTTAGATAATTTAAATCGCCTGATTTGTTGTACAGAAATTAAACGACAAGCTTCTTCTAATATTAAATTTAATTATAAAATGATTTGTGTATAAATAATTTTAGCATTTATTTAGTTTATAAAAACAGTAGTATATTTAACATATTTCAAAACTTAATTATTTAATTATACTGGTAGTTAATGAACACATTTAATTAAATAGTAATTATTAAAATATTAATCAATATTCTATCTAAATTTAAAAAAAACCCTTCTTGATTTGCATAAGAAGTTTATGTATCCATTTTAATTTTTAAATAACTAACTATGGCAACCAGTCGCCAATAGCCCTCCTATAGCTCTAGTGCGATGATAATTCAACATAACCCTAATCATTTATGTCGTTAAAATATATAAAAATAGTAGCTAGTTTTTATAAAACATGTACTTAAATTTTAAACAGCAATTAAAATGTAATGAAAACAGAAAGCCTTATTATAACTATTAAATACATAATACATCTCAATGAAATAAATGTTAATCGTGCAACAAATTGCAGTTTTGATGCATTATATCATTATCTCGTTAATCATTTTAATATCATTGAGTACAGGAAATATCAGAAAATGTTATAAATTGGAACTTACTCATTGATTAGATAAAAAAAACCTAAAAACTATTCTTCTTACTCTTACTCGTATGACATCTATTTTGATCCTATAAATGTAATTGAGACATACGAGACAAAAAGGAGCGAAAAACTCCGATTGAAGCGTTGAGTCACCTGCTTAGACGCCACATTTATTCCAAAAGAAAAAAACAACCACTCGTAATATGGTCTCTTTGGTTATCAGTTTAAAAAAATCCAAGCAAAAAAATCAAAATCTTGTTCGCACGAAACAAGCAACTCATAAAAAAAACAGTACAAATAAAAAAAAAATCGATGCCACACGATATTTTTTCAGACTTGCCGTTTTCTTATTGTATCCGATTCGACGCGTTTTCCCGTTTTCTTCAAAACGCAAGCTTTAAAAAAAACACAAAATAAAAGTGTTATACAAAAGTCGTAAGATTTATTACGCCAGCTGCAAATGTTTAGACATTTTTTTAGAACGATTTTTAAATGAAATTCATAATATTGGTCACGTTGGCTCCACCGTTCGTCATCGGTAGTTTGCTTTTTAAGTATACTATAGTTTAGTTTAGTTTGAAATATCGTCGCACTAGAGCCACACGAGCGCTATTGGCGACCGGCGTCATAATTTAGAACCACAGTCAGGTGACGGAGCCGACATCTGAGTAGGCACCCAACGCAACCGTTAAGGTAGACATCGTACGCAGCGTCGGGACTTTGGAGCAGATTTAACGTGTACTTCCTCTACACGGGGTATTATTCGTCATACATTTTTGGCTGCACGGGCCGTTTATAGGTCGGCAGTTATTTTGGCGATGTCCGGACCCGAACCTGGGACCTTCTGCATACAAGGCGAACGCCTTAACCGACTGGGCTCCCCAGCCCCTTAAGTATGCAAAACTTTAAGGTTTCGGTTAACCGTCTTTATACCTTTTTGGTCAAAACATATATTATTAATATTAGGGCTCTTTGGAAAATTTTTATTGTTGACAAAATTTTAAATTGACTACATTAATTTGTGTCTGACGCGTAACAATAAACATACTCACTACAGATACTTTACAGTAGAAATTGCGATAGAAAAAAAAGCGCGAAAAACTCCTAACTTATAGTACACTTATTTCACTTGTATTAAGCAAAATAAAAACCCTAAAAATGAAATTAAAAAAATAGTCATAGTGGAATTTCTTTGATTTATTAACGAACAAATTGCACTCTTATACTTGAAAACGAATTCAAATATATCTGTCAATATTTTATTTCTATGTTTTTTTTTTATACTTCCTTCCTATTCGAGAGGATAGCCGTCGCCATAAAAAATGTATCTAAAATCTTATTCCCGCCGAAATTGCGATTGGCTTAAATATAAATCCGAAGGGGGGGGGGGGGGTAATAGTTTTTATTTCTTTTTTTTAAGACATTGCGTAATAACCTGTTCGCCCAAAGCGCCCGAGCCGTAATATTTTTTCCCATGTTCTAGTTCTAAGTTGAGAATGTGCTTCGTGGTAATTGTTTTACGTGTCGTTCCATCACATATGGAATTGCCCTGTTGTTAATGGAGGTCTTTTTAGACGAATAAATTCCGAAAAAAATCTGTCTGTAACTATTATTTTATATTTCACAAACTAATTCAAATTCACTAGAAGAAAGGGAGATCTCCCATACATCACAGCACAACAACCGAACTTGAACCGTTCGGTTTTAAATCCAAAAAAAAGAAAAGGGGGGGGGGGGGGGGAATTGCGCCTTTGGCAAGAGTGGCATGGCGAATGCTGGCACCAAAGCAAACACACAATTCGTAACTCAAAACTCCAACAAATGGGTCAAATATATATACTTTTTCAGATATTTCCGCGTGTACCGCGAACTCGTGGCTTCCGAGGGTGGCGTGGACCCCCGCTACGTCAACTGTCCTCAGTCAACAGTCGAACCCGGAAGCACACTTGAAGAGTACGTCGACTTCATGACCAGCGGACCCGTCGAGCTGATCATAGCGGCCGGGAGAGGGTCCGTGGCACGCTGGAAAGGGCTAATGGGTCCGGAAGACCCGAGAGAGGCCCGGCGAACGCATCCGATGACGGTGCGGGCCCGAATTGGTGGAGAGAGTGTGCTTAGAAATGGGGTGTATGGCAGCCCGGACGCGGAAAGAGCTGAGAAGGAGATTGCTTTCTTTTTTGGTAAGTATCAAAAGTGTTCCAACTGAAGAGAGAACGTGCTAAGTGACAGTTTGTGTCAAATTGAGGTTTTTGTGTCAATGAACATATTACATAATTCTTTAACGCTATCAAGTTTCCTCTTTTTCATAAATTTTTAGTATATTTTTTACGGTTTGCAATTGCAAGTACCATTTTCAACAGATCTGGGTGCTAAAAACTTTAAAGCTCATTTTCATCTTTATGTCACTTCGTGTATATCTTCTTCCAATAAACTCTTCAATTATTGAAATTACATTTGTGGCATGTTTCAAGGTCAAAGTTTTTCGATTCCCGTGTAGTGTGTTCAGGAAAAGGGGTGGAAGGCGACATCTCTAACCATTTAAACGTAATCTTATATAGATCCAGTCCAGTTATAGATATTGCAAATCGTTTGCTATTGCTTACATTAAACGAAATCTACGCAGATTGATTTAGCTTAAAAATATAAAGTATAAAGCACAGGGTTCCCACGCACCAGAAATTGTCAGGGAAATTGAAATGAGAAAAATTATCAGGGAAAATCGAAAAATTTTGCTAATTTCTGGAAAAGTCAGGGAATTTCTTTTCACTTGGCCGCTTTCCAAATTTTCGACGAAATCGTGACGTGCGGCTAAGCGAAAACGAATTCCGATGACGTCATTACAGCATTTTTTAGCAGACTTGCAGTTGAAGGAAAATATTGTAGAGGACGCTGTAACTCCGCGGCCGAGGCTACCACTCTTTTTTTACCCTTTGACAACGCAGTAGGCACTTATTTTGCTCAGGTTGGATTCGAGCGAGTCTCTTCGTTTCCACGTTTATGTGTTTACGCTGTGTTGTATTTTGCTTTTTAATTTTTTAGGAAACGACCCTTCACAAAAATTAGGACGGCCCCATCGCATTTTTCACAAAATTACGATCGTTGAAATCAGCCCCCCCCTTTCCCCATACACAAAATTGACGAAACAACGGGAACAAATCTATAAACTTAATCACCGTTAAAAATCGGTTGCCCAAGTAAGACAGACACAACACACACACATAAGTGGATCCATCTAATTTTTAGAGACAGAGGCCAACTAGAGGATCTCCAGAATTGGCTTGTCACCCCCAGCGGTATTGATTTGGTATGGGAACTTGGAGGACTTTCGGACCCAACAGATTTAACGAGCACGTACTCAAACATCCATGCCTTACCGGCATTCGAACCCGAACCCAGAGGCTCCAAAGGCTAGCGCCCTAACCGTTACGCCGCCGGGTCGGCCCCTAATTCGGTGAAACTAAACTTAAATTTCAATAAACAACAAGTTCAAATAACAGATTGTAATAACGAAGATTAAAATTTTAATCAAAATAGGAAGATGAATTAAGATTAGATTACGCTAAGATGTCTTCAAATCTCGGGCCTCGGCCAGCCAGTGCAATCTCTCATTAGGAGTCCAATAATGCTTCCTGATTTACTTATTTTGCTGCCTAGTAATTTTCACAAAATCTACCGATGAGGTTGCATTGCTTCATAATGATTGACAGTTTTTTTTTTTGCCTCTGCGTGATCGGAAGAGCGTCTCGTTACTTTTGTAGCTCCAGTTCAGGCCAATCGGATCGACCAAAATATTTTCTTTTGAGCAATTGTTCGTGAGTCGTGTCCTTTTGATCACAAGAACAACATCATTGTAAAATGTCTTTTACTGTTTTTTATTTACTTTTGAAACATTTTGCCGAAATTCAAAAGTGTCCGGGTTATAAAACATTCCGGATATGGGTGTCCCGATCAGCGGTACTGTACTTTCTTTTCAGTTTTCATTATAAGATATATCAGGTGCTAGATTTATAGGCTTAACATAAAAATAATTTTTAGAGCTAGGTATTCAAATATCTACTGGATGCAGAGAAGGAATGAAATTTGCATTCCACCATCGCAATCAACAAAAGGCACTGGACATGATTAAGATTCTCCAGAAAAAGAAACAAACTATAATACATGAGATTGTATCCGAAACTGATAAAATTGACAAGGAGATAGAGGAATTAAAAAAAAGTTTAATGTTACTTGTTCGTTCATTTATTTTTTGATGGTTTTTTTTTCATACTAAGTAATTTTTCTAAATATTTTTACTACTTCAAAAATTAGGTATGTCATTAAAATTAGTAAAAAAAAGTAGGTCTAGTATATTTTTATTGTGTTTGCGTATGAAACTACAGCAGTTTTGTTTCGTACCTGGAATTTTTTTAAATATGTACTGGAAAACAGGGAAAAGTCAGGTAATTTGGTTTTAGGTTTTGAGTGGGAACCCTGAAGTTGCATTCAATGCCGCTTTGCTTAGTTCCAGTTAACACGTTTGTTTTAAAATATTGAAAATGTTCTACAGTTTGATTTTCCTCTCTTGGAACTAAAAGAATCAAACCAGTGCGAGATTTCTTTACCTTTCAGTTATTTTTATTTTAAATATCTTTTCATCTATAGCCGTAGAATAATTAAAAATTATTATACACTTCTTATTCTACAGGGACATCGACCAAGACCCAAGGTGTGAAGGAAGACGTGATAGTCGAGTCGGGTGCCTATCTCTCGAAGACTGTGAACCCAGTCCTGCTGAAGGGCCTCATCCAGCTATGCAGGCAGAAGCCAGACAACCCGCTTGTGTGGCTCGCCGACTGGTTGCTCGCCAACAACCCCAACATAGCAAAGACATCGTAACGAGGCATGAAGATGTGTTTCAGTCATTAGTTGCTACATAAGGCGTTTATTAGGAAATTCAACCTTTTAATAAATACAGGCAACTCACATAATAGAAGTGAAGTCATTAGATATAAGGCTAATCCGCTGAGGGCGGGTTAAATGTCATGGCTACAAAAATGACATTTACCATTTTCGTCCGCAAATAAATAATCTTTAGTTACGAGATGAAGGCTTCCGACTGTCGACTTCTAGCCTCAATTGAGAGCTTTATCACGGTCATGTAAGTTGGAACATAGCACTACCGAGGCGTAGCAGGAAGAAGTGTGACTGGTAGAGGTTATAGAACCGCCTTCAAATGTCGACACCTGAGCTGGCACTCAATGGAACTCCGATGGACATTGTGTGTTAACGACTTAACTTTTTTATTCGAGAAAAAGTTATTGATATTTTTATAACAATGGTCCAAGCCATTTTTGTAGATCTATCTGGCCACAGCAGCATTATGCAATGAAGTTGAGAGAAAGATAACCCCAACGTCTTCTTCGTTACAGCATCTAGATATAGTTATGTACCAAAACAGATATATGGACTGTGTTTAATGGGAGTATTACCATAAACAATTCTCCATAGGGCAATTTTCAGCTGTGTCGAGAGTGGAGAAGTGTCTTTGGGAAACTCGCCTAATATTGACTCGTCTTGCATAGCTATGCCGCAGTTCTGGGGTTTGATGTCTAGAACTTAAGAAATATAAGTCCTATAAATAGATTTTGGTTTTTGAATGGATTCATCTATAAGACATGGCTTTCCAGCCAAACAAACAAGTTGAACCAATAGCATTAGATCATTGTCGGTCAAAACGGGCTTACTATGTGACGTTATAAAGGTCATGATAGTTCTCAGCTCTTTTAAATCTTTCTAGTCCTGTGCCAGACCATTTCTGAAATTATTTAATTTCTAAACAATAAAAACTACAAACAGTTTTGTCTAGCATATATTTTATTATCTACCTCAATTCAATAGCAATGCACTCATTAAAAAAAAATTCTTCCAAACGCACAGATTACAAAACTTATAAGAAGTATGTGAATAATATGCCATCCTCATAGTCGATTTCGTCCAATTGAATTTACGATTATGATTTCGTAACGCCAGCGTTGCCAATCATGTCGTAATTTCCAAAAAATATGTATAAATGCTAATTCGTCAAGATCTAAATTATATGGTTGAATTCTCAATTATTGGCGTTTTATCTGGAAATAATAGTCCAGATTGATGACAAATATAGTAAGAAAATGAAGATCGGTACACGAGGCCCAAAATAATAGTTCTATAAAGTAATAACTTCTAAAAAAACATGTATAAAATTTATTAAACAAACACTTCTTACAATTGCCAACTTGAGCTTGGTTTGTTTTAGACCTTTTAGAAACTAATTTTAAGTTCATATGGATAGATTTGAGTCCATATTTATATTCCAAATTGCATTTCAGCTTCCAACTAAACAAACAAGCAATAAAGCATCGAGTACAGACCTGGCTAAGTCGAATTAAAGTACAGAATTTTACTCACAATAATTTTTAATACTCAATCTCTTCTGGGTTATAGAGTATTCGACAAGCATCGGCCAAAATTGGCTTGCTATATCACGTCACAAGGGTCTGTTCAGCACCTTTAAATCTTGGTGTTTGTGTAATTATTTAAAATGCAACAAAATTTCAGTACAAATAACAAAAATACTATTTTTTTGTCTAGCATCTATTTTATTATTTCTACCTGAGTGAATTTAATAGTAATACATTCTACATTTTGCTAAAAATTCTTACCAAATAAAGTTTTAAAAACAAAGGTTACAGAATTTATTACAAACAGGAATAATACGCCACCCAGCCCAAACAAGTTTTATATATTTGTTACAAACAAAAAACTAAATAGCTGCTTCTTACAATATTTTACAAATTGATGAATTTCAAAAAAAAAAAAAATATACAGCAAATAGCTTGCAATGATCCAGGCATTCAATACTGAAAATGGTAGATGCACAACATTTAACATGAATTTATAAAGTATTTACATAAAATGCAATTGTGTAAATAACATATTTAACTGAAAGACTTTTATTAGAAAAGTGAAAATAGGAAAAATAAGACAAATATATGTGCTTTATACGCAAAATAAACGACAGCACACCTTAAAAGCATAGGTAGAGAGTAAATAAGTAAAAACATTAAACAGTATTCAGATTAATAAGTGAATTGTAAGATTAAAATTTACAGTGCTAACAATGGATGGAAGTTTATAAGTTCTAAATCAACTATGCAATAATTGTGTTAAATAAAATTTAGTTAATACAATAATTTAATAAAATATCATAAAATGGTGTGCAAAATCATGATTGTTACCTAACAATGTCGAATAACAAATTAAAAAATATTGCATTGTATCTTTGAAACCGACAAGAATACAAACAAAACATTACAACACCGGTTACTCTTCAAAGATAAGTATACAAACAAAAATCAATAATTTTAACTTACTGATTAAATTAAAAGGTTGTATACAAACTTAACCTTGAGTTTGTAAGATGTAAACAAAATAACAAATTATTTTGATTATCAAATACATACACAAATTTACATTGTTACAAAGAAACATTCGACGAAGGGTTAATAAAGTTGCAAAGGTAAATTTTTTCATTTTTATTTGAATCAATCTTTAAGAAAAAAACTAAGTATAAAACCAAAAAATTAAACTAATTGAAAAGTATAAAACGTCAAAAGCAAATAAAAACTGGAATATATTAAGATTAGTACTAAATTATATCTTGTATTTATGAACCCCTAAAAAGTATTGATATATAAATCTTGTATTTATGAACCTCTAAAAAGAATGCTATTTTAGGAACTAACGATTATACATTTTTATATAGAAACTTTTACATATGATTTTTCTATTTTATCAACTATCTTTTTGCTTCAAACTGTTTGTAAAAATAAGGCCAGTGCAGCAATTTGATAGGTTAAGTTTTCGTTTTTAAATTTATAAGAAAAAGATACCTATAGCTACAGGATAAATGCTTTTCTTCCAAAAGTTGGATATTAAACTGAAGTACAACTAAGGTGATTATTATTAAAATAAACCATACTTATCACAGACAAGAGAAGAACCAGGGTGGTAACAAAATCCTTAAAAAAAAGTTCCCTGATATTTCCATGATTTCCCTGATACTTTTATAAAAAAATCCCTGATTCTACAATTACTTTTTAGTTTAGTTTAGTTTGAATTATTGCCATACTAGAGCTACACGAGGGCTATTGGCGACGGGCGTCGTAATTTAGAACCACAGTCAAGTGACGAGCCGACACCCGAGTAGCAAACAACGCAACCGTTATGGGCAACATCGTACACAGCGTTGGGACTTTGCAGCATATTTGGCGTTTGATAATAATTGACATTTTTTTGCCTCTGCATGATAGGAAGAGAGTTGAGTTTTCTTTCGTAGCTCTGGTTCAGGCCAATCGGACCAACTAGAATATTTTCTTTTGATCAAAAAGTGTCCGCTAGTATAGTGATTGCAAGAACAACCTAAACCTACTGTTTAAATAATCCGAAATGGAAAAATTCCCTGATATTTAGCGAAATTTGAAAAATTCCCTGATTTCCAGGTTCTGTTACCACCCTGAAAGAACACAAAATTGAGTAGCATAAGAAAAAAGAAATACAGTTTTCAATATTTGATCACTATAGTTGTAAAAACATCCATAACTTGGACAAAAACCTGTGATAGAAATCTAAGTTTTACAAGTATGTAGCATTAGTCATTGCATGTACACTTGTTAAAATATAAATATCACAATTTTTAGAAAAAACAATGGAAATCAACATTACAAAAGAAATTTTTATTATAATAGCTAAATTAGAACATGAAACTTTAAGTTTATTTGTAATGAATTGATTTTAATCAAGAAACATATTTTGGTTTAGACCTCAACCAAGATATAAGTAAAATGAGTAAGCAAGACTTTTTAATCAATGGCAGTGCTAAAGTCTTTACAAGTATGTATATATTTATAAATAAATTTGTATTTAATATTCAGCTATACAAATTTAGAAATTATTAGTATTTATATTAATACAAATTTCAACAATTATGAATATGATTTTTGAATCATAATTTTTCTTCAAATTAAAAAAAAAATAAATGTTCTATAGATATTTAAATTTTCACAATTCAGTTTAGCAATCGCTATTTAAGAGAAGCAATTTGCAAAGAGAAAATTGCCTTTTATCTACTTACAAACATACAGTATTAAACATTTAAACATGTATTCATGAAGAGAAACAATTATCGACAAGAAGAATTTATGAAATTTCCATTTAATAAGTATTTAAGATTGCTTGATTTTAGCACACTTGCACATATATAACACTAAATTCCTTCACACAAACTAGATTGCACTAATTTGCCTTTTAGATTAGAACTTACTAGTTATGTGTGCACATTAAAACATTGGAATTATAAATGAATTTAAAACTCTGAAAACACAAATTGTAAACACTGGAAACCTTTAAACTATAAACATATTTCTAGCCATTTTACAAGCAAAAATAACCCATACATTACATTAAGAGATCCCTGTATATGGAATAAACTATAAGATTAAAAAGACACATGTGCTTAGCTAAACAGAAATCCATTTAACGTTGAGAAATAGCAACAAAGAAAATGCAGTTCATCACATTCTAACCCAAATATAGAGAAACATACAAACATTGATTATAAACCAATAAATTCTTTATATTAAACTTCAAATATTTACACATCACTTAAGAAAATGCTTCTTTAATCACATAACGTGTGTGCGAATTCAGAATCAAGCTAACTTTTCTAACATAGGAGAAATAGTATAAAAATTAAAGGGTTAAATTAATAAAGGTGAATAATTAAAGGGTCAAATAAAGGCAAATAATGATATTTTTGGGCTATTAAAGGAGATTCCAGGTTTATCATGAGAGACAGACCAAGGAACAATACCTCAGTTATATTAACTATAGTCCGATAAGATAGCACATGAGCTGGCTCTTAATATGAACACAATAGGTATTTTATTAATTGGATTTGTTTGGCTCTCTACAAGATTTGCTTTTAAGACAACAACAGTAAATGTCTATCCAGCAGTGTTGCTCTAGTAAACAAAACAAGTACCTAACGCCTCATGCCAAAAAGCTGAACTCGAACCCACACACTTTGGTACAGAGATAAAATATTTTTACCACTCGTCCCCCTTTTGGAAAAGTAGCAGAGCGGATATCAACATTAACCATCCTAATGAATGGTAATTATTATAATAATATTATTTTATATATCATTCACCTTTTTATTCATTTTACCCTTCAATTTATAATTGCCATTTTAGGAAACCACATGTATAATGATAATTACACATTTTTAAAAATAAGCTGGGAATGAATATTACTCCTCATCAATACTAAAAATTGATTATTAATGCATTCCTTGAAAAAGGATTTGCAGAATTTTTACAATTATATATTTTTTTTGCCTCTTTTACATAAAAACAATATTTTGTAAAACCAATACAGTACTTTTATTGATCAATTGTTTTTATAAGGTCTCATTGAAACATAACAACCTCATGCATAAAAAGATATTTTATGCCATATTATTATACTTTACATGTTTTTTATATGTTTAATTATAAGAAATGGATACTATTACTCAAAGGAAAAAAACTTTTAGCAAACAAGTTCCAATCAAAAGTCTACATCTTACCACAATACACTGTGATTTCCCAAAACAACCTTAATAATCCAACCAACATCTTTCTAACCCTCAAACACACCCATATTCATACCACACAGAATTCTCCAACGCCTTTTCTTTCGAGGAAGCCCTGGCCCCTTGTTCTTTCTCAGTCCTAGACCTACCATACTTCGAAACCTCACTAGCATCGACATTGCTGTTGTTGGTGTCCGAAAGATAGGCTGACACAGGTCTCGGTGGTGGGTCGTTATTATAGGATGGGATTTGTTGTGAAGAGGCGCTGCGCGAGAAGGGTTGAGTCGTTTGAGGGCTGCTGGTGAGATTGGTGATGAAGTTGAGGGTCATGTTGTTCTCGAGGGTGGTGTGTTTGGGGCTCGGGACCTGGAATGGAGCAGTTATGTATCAGAAAGACAATATATGTTAGGACTTTCATTATTTAAGTTTGTTTTTCTGTGACAACTAATTTTTTTTATGTATGTTTACAATAGGCTTGTTTCACATGGGATCTGGCAACATCTCTGCGGTCTTGTTTTCATTTTTCTGGAATGACTTTTGTTGATATTCGAAATTGAGTTTTCTAAGAATGTTATTTTAGATGTTATTTTTTAAAATTACAACTTCTTGCTGTGCTGTTGGTTGTTTTAATCATTTATATTAATAGGAAAACTTGCATTGAAAGTTGGAATTTAAAAAAAAATAACAACTAAAATATTCTTAGAAAACTCAATTTGGAATACCAAGGCAAAAGTAATTCGAGAAAAATGAAAACAAGACCGCGGAGCTGTTGCCAGATCCCTCGTGAAACAAGCCCATAGAGCTGTACCACACCTCAGAATTTCCCCCTCGGGGTCTTAGCAACTCGCTGAAGGACCAACAATCCTTACAGTTCCGAAGCATTATGCTAGGATTTTGTTCATTTTATGCTCTTGAGCCTATATTTAAGATTTTTTCATATGTTTAGTTTTGATCAGAGGCTTTTTGATTTATTAAATCCAAAGGCAAACACAAAGATTTTCTTTCTCTTCCAGTTTACTTTTCACTGCAATTTATAGTACCATAAAGTCGAACTATAGCATATCTATCGTAGAAATACAACGTTTGTTTCGAATTTGAATATAACCCAGAATGCACCGCTTCCTTGAGGGGCACTACCTCATATGGTATAGCTCTATTTAATCTTTCCACAAAAAAAGAATATTGGCCAGTAAGTTTTGCAATGATTGTAGTATTTCAGCATTCTTTTATACACATGATGTAGTTATTACAAAAGGAAAAATCTGTGGTGAAACCATGTTTATCCCAAATTACACTAAAAAAATGACCCGGAGAAAATATCAGGAGAGTTAATGTATTGAATTAAGTTTGTTAAAATATGATGAAAGTAACATAAAACCAGGGTTGTTATGTTTAAAACATTTTGTTTAAAACAATTTAAAAAACAACAACCCTGATTTATGCTAATTATCAATGTGGTACATAATTTTAGTTAATTAAAATAATACCAAACAAACTATTACATTATTAGTTTATAAATTCTTTTATTAGCTCATCTGATTTAATCAAAGAAAGACACTGAATCGCCAGATAATCGAAGGATTTCTTGCATTCTATGATTCTTCGACAAAGAAAGATGCAAGGCATATGCCTAAAGTTATTGGGGATGGAAGGAAATATAGAAGACCAAAACGCAAAAAGAACCGTGTTTTTTAAAAACTCATACAACTTGTTCAATAACCAAAATTTAACTGAAAAAAACATGTTTTAAACAAAAAAAAATGTTTAAAACAAAAAAAAACATTTTTTTTTGTTTAAAAAAAACCATGTTTTTTTCCAACCCTGTATAGAACTTACAGCATCTTTTTCTAGTGGCATGATGTTTTGCTCAGAATTTCCATCCTTTTGCACACCAAGGCCAACATCTCTAACTGGAATGTGATCTTCTTGACAGGAATCTTCAGGGTGCAGTATGTTTCCTGAAATAAACAATTTTAAACAATGTGCTCTTCAAAATTGGGAAGTCATATGACATTGAGTGAGGAAAAGTGATGCATCGCCGAAAAGCTAGTATTTCAGAAACATTGTCTGAACTTTATCTCCCCCCTTGCATTAAATTATAAAAATTAAAAGGATCTGCTAACTTTATCCTGACTTTTTTACCAATTGATTTAAGATTTGCTTTAATTGCTAGATATTGAAATTTCAAATATTATAGCATTTCCTTTTCCAAAAGTCATTTTTGTCCAATATGTCAAATTTTTTCAGATGCAGAAAGATAGGCTGGCTTACCTTTGTTTTTATGAGACCAACCAAGAGACTTATTTGGTCTGCGAAGACTGCAGTATAAGCTGGAGTCTGTTGAGTTATCAGACTGAGAACTTAAAGCATCATGCTTTACATTCTAATAAAAAAAAAGATTCCAAATTATATGACATTCCAACAACTGAATAATAAATGCAATTATGTTTTAAATCTTTTAGTACTAAGCTGTTAATAATATTGAATGGCAAAAAAAACTTTAAAATATGAATAATAAAATATTGCAATGAATTACCCTCAGAAAAGCAGAACGAGTCCTTCTCATACGCATTGAACCCCCTGAAGGTGGTTTTCTAAAATAAAGACATTTAAGTTGTATTATTTATCAAATAAATACGACACCAAAATTTTACAGTTCTAAAAATTGATTTCTAATAAAAAAAAGTAATAAGTACATAACTTCTTTCCCACTCCATACAATGAACTTTGCAAAATAGTTACCTTTTGGGGGATCTTTGTAATTTATTGGAAAATTCCAAAATCTTTTGTTCCAACTTTTCTTTTTGTTGGCAAAGTTCTCTCAGTTTCTCCCTACTGAATAAAAAAATTCATGTTAACAATTATTTAAAAAATATACCACAAACATGTAATTAGTATTCAATGAAAGTTACTTACAAGCTATTTTCTTCTTTTCGGTATTGATTTTGTTCTGATATCACTTGGAAGAGAAGATCGTGATATTGGCTTAACAGCATGGAGAGGTGGGACATTAAAGTTTGTTGTTCATCTTCCATCATTGCATTTTTCTGGGTTAACAACTGAAAGAATAAAATTTTATTAACAAATAGCGTAATGTCACTGTAAAACTTAAATGTGTATTTGAAATTAAATTAATCTAGAACATAGCCCAGCTGCAAAAAACTGCTACAACACAGATTTCAATCTTAAACTCTCTTGATTGGGCATCTTGGCGAGTATCCAACAAATTAGTAACTCGCCATTCGAGTACCTTAATTTGGACAACTGTCTTCAGATTGCTGGGGTTGAGTGGATCCCCCATGGCCTTATTTGAATTTCGGAATTTCTATCCATACACAAGACAACAACAAAAACATAGGAAATTAATTTTAACGTTTCATATTTATAAACTCTGGTAAGAGTCATGAGTTAGTGACCAAAAATCATATAGCTTGAATAGGACGATCTTTTTTAAATATAAAAAAGTCAAAATAATCTTAATAGTCAGCAATCCAAATGAACAATATCTATAATAATAAAAGAAAAAGTATGTGTGTCTGTCTTCGGATCGTAAAAGATCTACTTATACTGCCCTCAGAAATTCGAAATTTTAAAGATAGATTCCCTTTAATACCAACGTGTGCACCTGAGGCTTAGTTTTTTCATATTTGTTCCATTTTTAGAGAAAATTCGAATTTTGTGAAAAAAATACACCACTTTCGCTCACAACCGATCATTTTTTCTCTTTCCTGATGCCATCAGCTGAAAAAATTAAATAAAACTTTTAACGAAAACAGTTAAAATTCAAAATGTCAGTTTATTTTATTCTTTTGCCATTACTTTCAGAAACTAAATTCATTATTTGAGAAAATAATTGGCATGTTTCAAGTGACGTAAATCAGCCAGTCTTCATTCCCGGATTTTATTGTGGGTTTATTTGAAGTTTTTTTCATTGATTTTTCTGTTGACTGCATGTATGCATATTTAAGCAATAAATGTATAGTTAAGCTATTACTGAACTATGATGGTTAATAAAAGCCATCGCACTAGAGCTATTAGTGTTTTATGTCTTTAATTTTTCGCCGCCAAATACGTTGCCAAACTTGCCAAATTATTAACTAAAATTCGCCAAATAGGCAATTTCTTTTATAAATAATTTATAAGCTGGTCGGTTGTTCGAAGGTCATTGTGCTAGAGCTGTATAATGGGTGTGGGTAGCTATATCTATTTTCTCGCCAAATTATTTCCCAAATCGCGCCAAATGAGCTAAAAGGTTTTATGTATTTATGAGGGAATTGTGATGACATTTATGAGTGCATTTTATAGCGTATTTTTCATTTTGGAATTTTAAGGCAATGAAATGGGATTTTATAATTTATAACGAGCGGAAACAATAATAAGTTTATGATCCTATAACAGGGTATATGGTACACATATTTGGAATCTATTTGATATATTTTTATTCCGTGCGAAGAACGGGTATAAATTTGCTAGTTTTTATCTAAATCATGCATAGTTAGTTTTTCAATAGCTGTGTTCCGGGTGGGGTATTTTCCTTCCTTCAGCTTACAATCATTTAAAATTATGAAAACTTTAACCAGGTCTAAATTTGGAAAAAATGAAAACCCTCAGCAATAGAGCAACGTTACTTAATAAAATCAAATCTTAATATTTGAAGATGCATGAAGAATAATAGCATTGATTCTTGGCATAATTTTTTAAACAATTTTTACGTGTTTTGGTGGGAACGCAAAATGCCTAAAAAATTACCACCAAAACATGCATAATTGTTATAATAAATTATTTGCCCCATTAGGGGAAGGTGTTGTACCTCTGACCATATTGATCCTTTGACCACCTAGGCTGTGGTACCCTCTAGCAATATTTTATAAAAATTAGTTTAATTAGTACATAGTTTTTCCACTGGAGGGCTTCTGTAGCCTAATGTGGATTATTCACGCCAAAGTGGATTCCTGTGAAATATAGCAATCACTTTCCATCCTAAAAATGAAAGTATTATTTTTTCATAAGATTTTGCCTAATAATATTTTTTGTGTTATGCGTTTGTTGATAGAAATCATTTGACATAGTTATACTCTTTAAAAAATATTGCAAAGCTTTTGAAAATGGTTATTCTAACCCTTAAACTGTAGAATGCTTTTTAATTTGCATTGTCATGGTGTTGTACTTCTGACCATGATCAGTTGTTGTTCCTTTGACTATGATTTCCTGGTCAAAGGAACAACTACCCATGGTCAAAGATACAACAACCCATAGTCAAAGGTACAACTACATTTTGTACCTCTGACCAGTTTCATTATTGTTTAAAAATTAAATAAAAAAAATAAAACTTGAACCATGAAAAAATTATACATGATATTCCATACGATACATCTATAATAATAAAAGAAAGAGTCTGTGTGTCTGTTTGTCTTCGGATCGTAAAAGACCTACTTATACTGCCCTCAGAAATTCGAAATTTGTAAGATAGATTCCCTTTAATACCAATGTGTGCACCCGAGGCTTAGTTTTTTCATATTTGTTCCATTTTTAGAGAAAATTCGAATTTTCTGAAAAAATACACCACTTTCGCTCAAATCCGATCATTTTTTCTCTTTCCTGATGCCATCGGCTGAAAAAATTAGATAAAACTTTTAACGAAAACATTTAAAATTCAAAATGTTTATTTTATTCTTTTGCCATTACTTTCAGAAACTAAATTCATTATTTGAAAAATAATTGACATGTTTCAAGTGACGTAATTCCGCCAGTCTTCATTCCCGGATTTTATTGTGGGTTTATTTGATGATTTTTCTGTTGACTGCATGTATGCATATTTAAGCAATACATGTATAGTTAAGCTATTACTAAACTATAATGGTTAATAAAGGCCGTCGCACTAGATTTATTAGTGTTTTATGTCTTTATTTTTCGCCAAATACAATGCAACGGGATTCGCAATGCAACGGGATTTTATTATTTATAACGAGCAGAAACAATAATAAGTTTATGATCCTATAACAGGGTATATGGTACACATATTTGGAATCTATTTGATATTTTTTTTATTCCGTGCGAAGAACGGGTATAAATTTGCTAGTTTTGGAATAAAATAAGAAAATCGAAGTTAGCTTTAATATTCAAGTTAAGAAAATTGAAAATTTGTGAAGTGGTTAAAGGAACAACACCTCCCCCTAATGCTATTTTTCTTCACGTAACTTCTCGTATCATGCACAAAGTTGCGGGAATTATCTGAATACATCTTAATACTATCGATAACTTTAACACATTTAAAATAAAGAACAATTTCTACCTCACAACAGCTAGTCAGTTTGGACACTTCCACATCCAGTGAAGAAGTCTCATTCTGACATTCCAGCAGCTCCCCTTGCAGTGCGGTGTGCTTCAGTTTCAACTCATTGTTTTCTGTCTTCAGAGATTTGTGGACAACTTGCAGAGATTTCAGCTCCTTAGTGACACTCTCGTGGGCATCTCTTAGGGACCTCAACTGATCCTGAAATATTTGCAAAAAGATGCGATTTAAATATTATCATTCTTTTGATGATTCCATGTTAAAAAAGTTAGTGTCTAAAATGAATTTTTGGGGGCGCTTTTTAAGTGTAATTCTATATACAGAAAAAATGTATGCTAGCAGGTGTAAAAACTTAACACACATAAATATTATAAGGAATATTTTAGAATATTTAAATTATTCTTATATTCATACAGTATCTTTACTAGGAGAGCAAATGTACAATGAGTTAAAAATAATTAATAACTACAAAGTTTCAGACATGTTGAAGCTTCCCATTGCATTTAACTAATAATAAAAAAAACATTACAAAAAATAGAACACAACCTTTAACTTTCTAAAATATAATTAAATAATTACTTAATAATTTTTTTCTAAATTTCAGAAATCGGAAAATGTTATTTGCAGCTTAACAATTAAACATAAAAAATACAAAAAAGCTATAAAAGAAATTCTTAAGAACACGTACCTTCAAGTGAATGTGGTCAGTTCTCAGATTGGAAAGCATTCTGGTGTCGAGCCTGGAATCGTCGTCTTCTAAAACTTGCCTTAGTCTCATGACCTCTTCATGGGAAATCATAACAGATTGCATCTTTTCCTATACAATTTAATACAAAAGAATTCAGTTTGTACAAATTTTTGCGATAAAAAAAGATTACAAATTTCAAATTACTATTATTCACAAAGAATTATTTGAATACACTAAGAACTAATACTTGAAAAGTAAAAGGACACTAAAATACAGACGAAACATTTCATCATAACAAGTTATAACACAGATTTAATTAGATACATTAAACATTTTCATACTGGAGCATTTTTATTTAGTTTCAAAAACCATATTTTTAGATACATAAATTACAAATAAAATGCATAGGGGGAAACATTAACATAAATTTAGCCATACAATTCACCAAAAAAATTTCTAATAGCAATTTTAGCTTCCACACTATGTTTGTAATGTAAAAAGTGGAAGGTATTATTATAATCGTTCAGTAAGTCCGTCACTCATTTTCATAGCCCTAACTGAAAGCTACAGACTTCAAATTTGGTATGACAAATGGACCCATAGAACTTTTTAGGTTTTAAAGTTTTTGAAACTGCCATATGTATAGTAATGATTTCCTTTAAATGTATTTATTTATTGAGTGGTAATTGAAAGTAATGTAGTGTTTCACACATCGTTTATTATAGAAACAACATCCTCAAAAACAACTAGAAAAGATTTAGTAATTGATTAACATGTCAATATAAAGAGAAAATTTCTCTATTTGTACCTTTAGTTCATTGCATTCTCCTTTAAGAGACTTATGATGACTCTTGAGAGCACTGTGCACTTTAATCAGCGAATCGTAATCATTTGTTAACTGCTCATGGAGGCGTTCAAGGGATTCGTGATCTGTTCCTAAACTTCTATGTCTATTGTCCAACTCAATGTACTGTTGATTCATCTATAAAAATAATGTAGTGTCATTAGATTTGGAGCACATTTTGTACAATTCATATGGGAAATGCCCATTACACAGTGAAACTTATTAAACAATTCAAAACTGTAAAATTTCAATGTTTTAAGGCTTTTTTCAGCAAATGTTTTAAGGCTTAAGACTAACATATATATGAAGTAGAATAACATTTACTTCACAGAAGAGCATACTATTTCTGTAGTTAATTCTAAAAAGGAGAGAGTTTGGAATTCCAGATCTTTTATTTAGTTCACATTAAATATTTAAAGTATTAAAGATATAAGCCATTACGGCTGTTAAGGGGATCCCGGAAAGGCCGCCAAAGCACACACAACCACCTCACATCTCAGGGTCTAATTAGAAAGGGATTCACAGCGACAGATTGTTATTGCTTGTTCCTGGATTGGCCAATTAGGGTTCAGCATCGATGATGAGAGAGGTTTAAGGTCACAGTAAAATATTTGCTGACTAAACAGTTTCTGTGGGAACGGTTACTTGGTGTGACTAGATGACACAGTTGTAGGGATGTTAAAGATATTAATAAGTGGTATTAATGATATGTTAAAAAGGTAATTTAAGTTATTAAGATTAAATGGGGTTAAACATATAAGTTTTTGAGGGGGTTTAATTCAGGATATGTCATATATGATTTTATATAAAAAGAAAACCAGTTAAAATATTTTTAAATTCTAAGCAAATTGAAATTTTTAACATTTTGAATAAAGCATTGTACCACCTTGGTTCTATATAATATTTCTTAAAATAGCTTGTAAAAATCTGAAATTTGAAGTGTTCTCTAACTCTCTGAAGTGTTCTCTTGGTAACCAAAATAATAATGAGTTTTTTTTTAAATTCTATATTTACAATTAAAAAAAAATATTTCAACCATTTACAGTTTTATTCTTAGAATTATAATTTATGAATGGTTGTAAAATGTCATTATGGGTATTTAAATTAAAATATTAATACTTGTAAATAAAATATAATAGCTGGGCCGGTTATTTTTGATTTAAATAAATAAAAGCAATATTTAAAATTAAATTGAATGTAATTCTACAAGATGATTTTCCTATATTTGCATTAGTATTTATGTAAATTTATATTTTAAGATAATAACACTTACCTTTTTAATCTGTTCTTCCATATTTGACATTTGAGTCTGAAACTGCGATTTTTGAAGAGAAAGAGTTTTATTTTGGGAAGACACAACAGTGATTTCTACTTCAAGTTTGGCCAATTTCGACTGCAACAAGTTATTGTGTGAAACAACGGAAGTAAGGTGCTGTTCCACTGCGTCCAACTGACTCTTTAAATTGTTGTTTTGGTCCCTCAGAGAAGACACTTGGTTGTTAAGGTTGCAATTATCTTCCTCTACACAGGCTTTCTGAAAAGGATAACAGAGTTTTTACACATTTCACTTACTAATCATAAAGAACCAAAGTTAAACCAGAGTTCTTACTCAAAACTTTCAGCAAAAATTTAGACGCTTTTTAAAGGCTATTTTAATTTTAGGGTCTATATATACAGGCATCATTCAAAGTACAAAGTTGGGGGATATCCCAATTTATGATTGGCTTTCTAATTCCAGATGTAGGCAACATTATAAAATCTGGTTTTAGGTGGATAAAGTAGTGTTTTACCACATTGTTAACCAATATTACAAAAAAAAATTAACTTGGAACTTGTAAGGCCTTTTTGCAAAAATTAGGGTCTTCCTGATGATATATAAGAAATTTAAATGCTTTTCAGGTGCCTTTAATCCCTTTTCGAATTTAGAGACTTCTTTGGCATGTGGGTCAACTGTAAACCCTATCAACTTTGATGCTGATAGATTTAGAAAAAGGCCCTTTCATTTAAAATAATGATTATTTTATACTATAAAGATAGCAATTTAGCGATTGCTATCAATTTGAAGCAATTCAAAGCAGTTTAGGAAAAAGTTGAAATTAATTTTTATTATGAAAAAACCTAGTACATTAAATATATAGAGTTGAATTAACGTCGCACTAGAGCTACACTAGGGCTCTTGGAGATGGGCGTCATAGTTCAGAACCACAGTCAAGTGACTAAATATATAAAAACTTGTAGAGGCTGTGGAAATAAAATTTTCACTCACTTTCTTCTCCAGTTCCATTACATCAGCCTTTAACTCTTCCAATTCTTCTCTCAAAGTTAGAATTTTAATTTCATCTTTGTCATTTGTAAATATTCGTCTAAAACAAATAAAATAAAACATCTATTGTAATATATAGTCATATACTTGCTGTATAAACCACAGAAAAAGTATTAAAATCTAAAAAACTAGAACATGTACAAATGAGTTTATAAACAGCAATAACATATCAAAGAAAAAGTCTACAGAAATAAAATGTACAAGACAGGAGCAACATTAAATTAGGATTCATATTTGTATTATCTTACTATATAATTAATAAACCTTAGTAGCATAAATATTGCAAATAGATATTTCAAAGGAAATACTTGAAAAAGAAAAACTCCTTAAATAAAAAGATTATACTATTTTGTCATGTTTAGTCCTACATAACATTAACAATTATATTTTTAATTATAAACCCTTGAAAATTTAGATGAAATTTATGAAACAGGATATACAAAATATATGCTGAGTGCCACAAAGATTCTTATGTCTGTGGTACTAAAATTGGCATTAAATTTCAAATACATATTTTACAACACAACTTTTATAAGCCATTAATGAAATATTTTTAACGACATCAGTTTCTGAAGAGATAAATGAAATCTTCTGTTAGCAATCACATCACCTTACATATGAAGAGCTTAGTGGAAGAACACGCTAAGTGACAAAAAAGTGAAAACGAGAAATTGAGCTCTAAAGTTTTTAGTTTGCACTCAGATATGTTGAAAACGGAACTTGCAAACCGTAAAAAAATATACTAAACTTAAAGTCTATGAAAAAGGGAAAACTTGTAATCGTTATAGAAGTTAGTAATATGTTCTTTGAACAAAAATCTCAATTTTTCCAAAAATGTCACTTAGCATGTCCTTCTAATAAGCTGTTCATATAATAACTCGTTACTCTTTAAGGAAGAAAAATCAATTAAGCAATTGCTTATGAGATGTTTGAATGGTTTAAGAAATACAATGCTGAATAACTTCGAAACCCCATAAAAATTTCTTTTTGCAGACATCTCACCCAAGAAAAATGGATAAAGCATACCGATATTAAATTAAATATATTTACTTTTTGGAGAGAGACAGATGTGTATTATCAGGCGATTTATCCAGCTCGTTCTGCTTAATATTCGGTGAGAGGGAAGGAGACCTGCTCATCATTAAACTATCAAATTCTTTTTCCTGTGTTTCTTTAACATCATCATCAGTTGTTCGATTGTAGTCGAGGTTGCTGTAAATTAAGAATGTAATATTTTAAATGGAATTTCCTCTTCAGTTACTATCGTCTAGCTATTTTATAATTTTAAATATATTAAGCAAGAGCTTTCACTAGATAAAGCAGTAGCATATTTTTTGCTGAAAACTTTTTGCAAAAACCAATTACTCTTGGTACCTAAGGACACTTTTGCAACCTTAAAGACTTAGATCAATGTAATGATTTTTAAAAAACATATTTTGTGTAAAAAAGTAGACTTGCAGAAAGCTTTCTTAAAATATTCAAATGTTTGGAGAGAAAAAAATTTAGTCTTATTTTAGGCCTTCTGGGAAAGAATAGTGTATTTTTATGATTGAGAAAAAAAATTGAAGGTTTATTGGGGATTTCTAAAATTACTTAATTGAGAAGTTAGTTTTTCTTTATTAATATAGAATATATTATAAAACTGATTATAATAGCAATGAATTATAGTTAAAAAAAAAAGACAGCACTTACCTGCATTTGTATGCAGCAGAAGAGCTTTCAATCTTTTGGTCATCGTCGCATAAGAATTTATCAGCACCTTTGAGTTCGCTAAATAAAATAGAAAAGCATTAGGAAAATATATTTTGCAACATTTGTTTGATACTAAAATATGTTGTTAGAAGCTTTCTCTTGCCACTAGAAATTTTAATGCTTTGTTTAATAACTTGAAAATATTTCTTAGTAAAATAAATGCTTTGATGATGATACTTTGATGAGTACTTAAAAGAACCCATTTAACTGATCAAGCTAAGATTATATGCCACGTTCACAAGACCTTTAAATTTAAAGGAATTCCAGTATACATTTCCATTCAAATTAAGTACATTATATTTTAATTTAGTTGGTACATTTTAAATATTAATTTTAAAAGTGATATAACTCTTAAAATACAATTAAATAATAAATTCAAACTAAATCTGGAGCTTACTTATTTTGGGACTCATAATCACAAGTGAAGACTTCTTTGGGTGAATTCTTAGTTTCAATTTGGGACTTGACTTTTTGAATCTCATTATTTAGTCTTTGGTTTGCAATTTTTTCTGATATCAGATCCTAGAAATAACAGAATAGAAATAAACACCATCTTTAATGAATCATACAGTTTTTTAATAAATCATACAAACATTCTTAAATACATCCTTAGGCTTTAGTTTTGGACATAAGTTGTCGATTCTAGTGTAGTCTAATATTTTTTTTACTCTGACATTCAACATAAAGCTAAGTTAAAGATGCAAAACTAAATCCAACTTTCAGTTAGACAATTTTTTTTTAATATTTAGAAACGTACCATCTAGTTGCACATTAGAAACTACGAAAACAGAAGATATCAGTGGCGGCTCGTGGCATACAGCAAGTACAGCCAGGCTGTACCTAAATATTCATTTAAAACAAAATCCTTAATCCGATCATGTAATTTTTATCCATTATTATAATTTTCCAAAGGAGCGCATTTTTTAATGCAACGCTTTCACACCAAAATTGAAAATTTCGCTCAAATAGTGGGATTGATAAAAGGTACCTATTTTTGTATCAAATGAGTTGCCTGCTAATAATCCAATCCTACTGACTGCAGCCCGTGAAGAGTAATGAGAGAAGGGTTGCAGGACGCAAGCCTGGTTGCCATGACGACGAAGAATATGCATTGCTTAATTCACGTACAATTAAATGGATTAAGGCGCGGAGTGCTGCCCAGAACGATATTACGCTTTTCTGCTGCAGTTGAAATTCGCTGATATGAGAGATGGTTGCCAAACACGTGTTAGGCCATGTGTGATGATGGGGGAATCAAGAATTTGAACTCTTCAGCGTTCAATTCAAACGATTATTATTTTTCGGTGTGTACGGAATGTTTTGTTTCTTGTTTTAGTGTTTTATTTGTTCTTTATTAAAAAAAATGGAGCCCCGCTACGATAAAATATACTTAATGTAATACACTATGTTATTTTAAAAGTAAGTTTTTCTATTTTCTATAATTTTATATACTTTTTTAATTTTATGCTTCTCAATTTATGCTCAGCCAAATAAAGTTTGTGTGTGAGGGGTGTTGCGTTTCCTCGCTGCCACATTTTGCAGGCGCACTGAAATATCCTATAAAGAATATGTACCAAGAAAGTCATTGCTTGACTGTAGAAATGGGAAGTATAGAAATTGATAATAATTCAGATGAAAATAGAAACTACTATTGTCTCAAGCTTTGAAAGACTTCTTTATGTAGTTTGTTGACTTAAATTTTTATTTTTTCAGCTTTACTTTAACATAAAAGAGTCAGATTTAATTCTTTCAAGGTTGACTTGTTTTTCATCAGTAGCAAACGGAGATATTTCGTCTAGATCTTGACTAAATTGTAATAAACTTTAACTGTTAGATGTCAAAAAAATTTGTTTTGTAAGGTGGATAACGGCTAAAATTTTATGACAATGGTACAAGATATAATATAAAAAATAGTACACAAAAAGATGCGACTTGGGTGCAAATGCATTAGCTCCAATGTATAGGCGTTGTTAAATTTAACTTAAATATTGATTCAACACTTTAATGTAGACAACACAATTGTTGTTTAAAACTTGAAAAAATTGTTATATTAAATGGTGACCAAATTTTGCAATGAACATATTTGTAGGTTTCAAACTTGGGGCAATGTTATAAAATTAAATTACAATGTATTACAATAACTTAGTGTTCAAATGGTGCATAAAAATTTGGTTTTGTTTTAATTGTCATAATTTAATACATATAAAATTTAATTAATTTTTATTTGTAATTCTGAAAAAGACAACAGAAAAAACAGTGCAAAAAAAACATCATTCACAATGAGAGAGTTTTCATTAAAAATAAATTGTCCATTGAAGTAACACGACAAATAATCCAATTATTTAAAAGTACCTCAATCGCAGTTTTTAATCGATTGTTTTCTTTCTCAAGACCTTTCATTTCTTGCTCCAATCGATGATTAACAGTTTCAAGATTAGTAGTTTCTCGTTCCAAATCGTGATACTTCCTAACTGTAAGCTTATAACTTTCGACAGTGTTGTTCAGTTTTTGGTTTTCGTTTTCCAAAGCTTGCAGGTCTTGCTGGAGATCTTTCATTCTCTGTTGGTTTGAATCGACCATTTTCTGAAGTTTCTGATTTTCCGTGGTGATAGAATTCAGGCTGTGCTCAAGTTGTTCACATTTTATCATATCAACCTGCAAATAGATTTTTTTCTTAGAAAAGCAAATAAAACATATTCGAATAAAATAAAAAAAGATAATATAAAAACGGCTATTATAATATTAATTTATTAAACTGACCTATTATTTTGTCTAAATTTATTAAAAATATCTATATTTCAATGTATTTTTTAGCAGAAATATGTGGGAAAAATTTAATTTTCTTTTTAAAATTTTGTTTTTAGATCATTGTATTAAGTTATACATATCAGTTGCAATCAGCAAACATCAGACAGCTTAATTTCTTTTCTACTATTTTCTTAAAGTGAAAAGAAAGTAGGTAACAAATCGGTACTATGGTACAAATAAATTTTGGTAAACACTCTTTTCGATAATGATCAAATTTACTAGGATTTAATAAATGTTAGTATAGTAGCTATATCTGTAGAGTTTATACCAAAAAGATTTAAAATAACAAATACCTGCTGAACTTTCAAAGCTAGTTTTAATTCACCAACCAATTTCTCAAAATCAGCACACTGCAACTCAAGTGAGGTGAATTTTTTAGCTTCTATTTTCAATTCAGCAATTTCTTTTTCAAGATTATTGTTCTTTTCTTTCAAAGCCTTATGTTCTTTTCTCAAACTTCCAATCTGAAGTTTAAATTAACAAAACAATTACAAACACATTCATGTAATTTATGACTATATAATTTTGAAAAATTTCTTAATATAATTTAATTAAGAATAAATTTGATAGTTCATTATGGTAAAAATATGATTATATACACCATGAATCTATTATTCCACCTTGATAAGAAAAAAGCATACAATATGAATATCAACATAAAAACTAAATAAATGCATAGTAAAACCATTATCGTTATAAATAGCAATTAAAAGATAAATATGGTTACTAAACAGTTACCATAAAATAAAAACAACCTATTTTTTTTATGTTTAGATCCTCCTTAAAAAAGTCTGGCTTAATAGCAACTCAATTTTTTTAATGACATCTCTATTTACAAACATACACATACCTTATTGAAAATTTATAAAATTTTATAAATTCCATAAGGCATTCTATACATTTTCTAGAGGAAAAATATCAAAACGCCCAAAACAAAAAAAATGCATATATGTTACAATTTGCTACTTTTCTAACAAAATACACTTGTTAAGAAAATACCAAATTTGTGCCTCAAAAGCTTACATTCTCTAAAGCTGTTTTGTTTTTCCAGCTACTTAAATCTATATTCAATATAACATCCTCCAAATCCTTCACCCCCTCCTAAAAAGCAAGAATAAAGCACAATAAAGCACACCTTGCTATTTCAAGCTAAGGATAGTGATACTAGTCTATAAATGTTGTAACAACTGGCAAGAGAATTATTTCTACAAAAGGAATGGGTTGAAATTTTTACAATTGAACTAAAGAAAGCGTTAACCAAAATATTTGAAAGAATTTCGAAATAGCATAGAACGAAATCTGTAAAAGCAGTTTTCTAAAATTTGGATAAACTATTATTGTAGATGCATTAGCAACTGAACTGAAAAATCTGATATATTTTAAATGTAAAACTATATACAAAAACAAGGATATTAATTTTTCTACTGTTATTAAAAATTGTAAGCATACAAAGCAAATTGTAAGCATACAAAGCTTTAAAAACAAATCATAACTTTGATGGTTTTTTTAATGTAATTTACCTATTGTTATATAAAATAAAAAGCTTGATTTAATAATACAAAATTATTTTGATCTAAAGCTGAAAAAGGTAAAAAAAAAACACAAAGGATATGATGGATAAGGAGGATGATTATAGGAATAGGAGGGGAAGTATATACAATAAATATAAAACAATTAAATTACTACTTTATAGGATCGAGTATATATATTTACATAAGTAGATAAACTTGAGGAAATACAGGCATAAACATAATTAACGCTATGTTAAAATATTTGAAACTAAGTGTATAACCTGGATTATTTTTCTTAGATAATTTACTTGTTTAACCTGTGATTTTTTTTTTAAAATTCAATTTTCCAAACTGTTAACTTGCTTTTAAACAAGTAACTATCAAATAATCCTGCAAATATTTTTTTTATTGAATAATTGTTGAAATTATTCAAACAAATTTGTGTTTAAGAACTTAAATATCTTATTAAAAAATAAAAAGCTAGAAAAAGCAGATGCTGAGAAAAAAACCCTCAAGGAATCAAACTCAAGAACATACAGATCATATTTCGAATAGAGAAAAAAAATACACTTATGTTTTTTTTAATACAATTCAAACATGCATGCATGTTCACACTCATAGACAGGGTTCCCACTTTTTTAAAAGTAAAAATCAAGGACTTTTTAAGGACTTTCAAGGACCTTTAATTTGTAGAATTGTTATTTGAAAATAATTTTAAAATCTTCATTGGATTTTTTTTATGCTGGATCAGCTTTTCTTAACTTGATTCTAATTATATTTCTTAATTGAATTTGATTGATGTTTACAAATGATAAGACATGGAGAATTATTTAAGCATAACTAAGGAAAATTTTACTTCATAATAAAACTTTTCCAACCATACAAGATGAAGCATGTCTGTTTCGTTTTTTTGTGTGTCATGTACTGTACAGACATTATATCTGCAGAAGCCGAGAATTAATATTGAGCCATGTTGTTGTAGAGAATAGGGTGATATTTTTGCTACAATGTCTCATGGCAGTAAAGGCGATGAATATTCTATAGATCAGCTGAATACTTCTCCGAAATGTCAATTTTCTCTACATATAGCATGTTTGTGCCAATTAGCAGCAGCAAGGAACTATTAAACTGATTTTTGTTTCTTAATTGTATCATGAGCCAGGATTTTCGCAGTTTAGGAAACTTGCATATTTATCAGGAGCCTAGGGGAAAGCCCTCAAATTCCTAGAAATTCCATTATTTTCCTATCAAAATCAGCTTCCATCAGAATTGAGATGTTTTTCAAGCCGATGTACCATAATTTTTATAATTCAAGACGGATCAGTCAACTAAACCTCGAAGCCTCGTAATTTGTGATTATTCACAGCAAAATTGCAGTTATTGTCTCTTTTTTGTTCCTCCAAGTGAATACAGCCGATGCCACGGCCTATGGATAATTTTTAAAACAGTTGGATCAATGCATTGGTCTAGACCTAAAAAATATAGAAACCGCTGAAGAATTCAAATTGTTTATTATTGATCTTTTTGAAAGTAATTACACATTAAATAACCATAAGGAAGAAGTTAAGAGAAAATAAAAAACGAAAAGGCAAATCGGAATTTTAAAAACAGATGTTACTTAAAAAGATTTTTTTAAAAAATCAACTTCAATAATTGTGACATTAAAATAAAATAGCATTTGAAATATCGCCAAGTGTTATGGCAACTATATCAGAAGAAAACAAAGAAGGATTTGGTGAGAATGTAACTTGTTAATAATCATTATGTAAAATTTGCGAAATGCTAGGTGCGCTGCGCCAAGTTGGCAATGTTTTAGGGAATGACTTCTTGTATTTGAATTTCACACACAAAGAAAATCAAGGACTCTAGAATGATTTTTGGTTAAAATCAAGGACTTTAAAAGGTGCTTGAAATTGAAAATCAAGGACTTCTTAAAGACCAGTGGGAACCCTGATAGAATACTTTAAATTACATAGAACCCTAAAGAAAATAAATAATTATTTACTGGATCAGAAATCTCGAAAGATGGAGACCGATTCAGACTTTCAACCAGCATGTGTAGCCTTTTATTCTCCAACTCCAGCTGCAACACTCGAGTCTGAGTTTCTGTATTTAACTGCTCCATTAGACTGTGGTTCTCCACTGAAAACATGTAAAAAGAATGAGCAAAGTCATAGATCTGCCTCCCTCTGTTAGTGGTTTGGGGTTGCCAAAATTACTTAATTTAGAAACATTAAAATATTGCACTAACCAAGGATCGAAAAAACTCGGAAATTTTACCCGTCTCCGAGGACAGCTTGTCCAACAATATTCCCATCCTCCTTTGAAACTAACCCGACAAACTCGAATTATATAAATATAACTTAGTAGTTACTAGGATTACATTATACAGAATAAAAGAAATTCTAGGTTATTCCTAGTAATCCAGTATTTCTTTTATGAAATAACTTATTTCATAAATGTCAATTTATCTGAGGGAACAACGTTTTTTAAATGAATATAATATGACATGTTAATTGTTAATTCCTTCGTCAGAAGTCCAAATGCACGCAGAACTTTTCTTTTATTTACCCGATTACGTGAGCATGCACATTTAGTCTGACGAAGGAATTAACAGGATTTCTAGATTAGAGGGTCATTTGAGAAGTGAGGTGCCAAACTCTTGTAAGATAACAAAAATTAAAATTGTATCACGAACATTAATGGAGAAATGGCCGTAAACGAGGACGTCAGATTCAATAAATTCGTTGTCCTCAGGGAATTTTTGACCGCCGAGGACGGGCGGTTTTTCGAGCCCTGTCACTAACAAAGTAAAATAAAAAAAAAGTGAATGAATTTATTTTTTTAACTTTTTGTAATAATCTTTAATTTATGGTCTATCTTTGTTTTCCACATTTGTTTTTGTGATATGTTTATTATTATGGCTCCTATTCTTTTACTAAACCGCACTTATGCTCAACAACAATAAATTTTGAGTTTCACAATAATTAATAATGATAACTTAAATATACTTAAAATAAGATTTTTTGTTAAAACATCACACTTATATCACATATTTTGATTTTCTAACCTATACTGTGATACATTAATTATGCTCCACAGACCTTAACGAATTAATAACGACAAACTTTTTTGCTTTTTATAATAGCTCCAGATATAAAAAACCTGAATAAAATTTTAAAAAAAATTGTGTGACACATCAAACTTATGTAACATATTTTAATATTTAAACCTACACGGTGTTAAATAATTATGAATCTTAAATACAAATACTATTTATATATTGCAGCCCTAAAAAGGATCAATTAATACTTACGTGGGGAAGGAGTAAATGCTTGGGAGAGTTCACTCTGCAGCTGCACCAATTCTTCCATCGAAGCCTTTCGTTCAATATGGAGCTGAGCGTTCTCTTCAAGCAACTGTTGGATTTTTTCCTTGTCAGAATCACGCTCCTATAGAGTAAAAACACAAAAATTAAATATCAAAAGGAAAAACTTTTATAGAAGAACGACTTATTTGTGGAAACACTTAAAATCTGGATGTTTTGTTATTCAAAAATGAGAAAAATTGTGAGTTAAGAACTTTGGATTGTATTTATAGTAACATAAATTTCAATAGAATATTGAAAGTTTGAAAATGTATATCAACATTCAAATCAATCATTGCATTTGGAAGCAGGTCTTTATGAACTGCAATATTGCTAACTACAATAATATTTTTTTTTACAAATAAACTTCTATTGGTTTATAAGATGGAAAGATATTACAATAAGTATTGCAAAATCCCAATCAATTCCATCAACCAAATGGTCATAGAATTGTACAAACTTTGCTTTGATTCCGCAAATCAAGAAACTTTAATACTACATACAACAAATAAACAATTTTTTCTTTGTTCACAGTACAATACTAAGTAAGTATTGAAGAGCTTAGTGGAAGAACATGCTAAGTGATATTTAAAAAAAATTGAGATTTTTGTGTCAATGAACATGTTCATGAACCTTTTTTAAAGATAACAAAATAACGCCTTTTCATAAACTTTAAGTTAAATATATATTTTTACCTTTTGCAAGTACCGTTTGTAACGTATATCTAAGTGCAAACAAAAAACTTTAAAGCTCATTTTCTCTTTTTCACCTTTTTCTCACTTAGCATGTTCTTCCATTAAGCTCTTCAATTATGGCTTCATAAGCATTTGACAAACCAACTGCATCCCCTAATGCACTTACAATATTGAGCTCATTGATCTGAGAGCAATACTTGAGTATTTCCGACTCCAACTCGAGAACTTGCTCTGCTCGCTTCCGGCTCGCCTCCAACTGCTCCTCAAGCATCGACTTAGTCTCCACCAGAATCCGATTGTCCTCGCGCAGTTCCTGGAATGGAATCACAAAATTAGATTTCATGGAACAAAACAAATCTTTATAAGTCTAACTCCATTACAACGACAAATCATTTATAATGCTACAAACGTTTGGTTTCTTGAGTTGCCTATAGAACTTAGTGTTATAATATTTTGTTTACAACTACAATTTATAACTACATTTTACTCCTTGGTTATAATGCAAGAAGCATATGTTTATACGATATCCCAAAAAACATTCTTCAGGAAATTTTTTTTAAAAATTCTCTAATACTATTAACAAATTATTTCAATTAAATTACTACTAATAGAGTTAAAATGTTTTCAATAGCAGGGGGAGCAGCCAAATTTTTTGAAAAATAGTAGTGAAAATAGGAGTATTATTTTAAAAAATAGGAAAAAATAGGAACATAAACCTACTAAAAAAAAGGAAAAAATAGGAATGACTTAAGACTTTTTTGGTTATAACAAACTTTTTCTAAATGTGGCACAATATATGTACAATAGACAATGTAAGTCATGATGTCACGCCTACCACAGTCTAAACAATCAATTGCCTTTATTTTGTAGCATTTACTGTTTTAGATCCCAAACTATTTTACAATTTTTTTCATTTGATCCCGCTGTACTGCAAGATTTTTAATTTGGGTATTCCCGGAATCTAACATTCAGGGTTGAAAGTGGCCAAAATAAAAAAAAAAAAAAAAAAAAAAGAAATCACGCGTGAAGGACAGACACATCAACTAAATTAGTATATAGCATGTGCATATATTTGAGTAAATAGGAAATAATGTATGAATGTGCCCATATAATAACCAAAAAGTACAAAAAAAATATTCTTAAAAATATCTAATTTTAAAATTTATCAGTCTACTTCATCATTTACGAAACATATCTTACACATTAAGTGAAAGAACAGGCTCTACCCGAGTGGAAATTGTCACTACTAACCTACCCAGAAAAATTCAAGGGACTGGGGAGCCCAGATGACTAAGGAGTTCGCTTTGTATAGGGAAGGTCCCAGGTTCGGATGCGGTGATCGCCTAGATAACTGACTACCTATAAATAGCCTGTGCAGCCAAAAGTGTCCGACGAATAATACCCTTTGTAGAGGAAATGCACGTTAAATATCCATCAAAGTCCCAACGCTGCGTACGATGTCACCCTTAACGGTTCCTTTGGGTGCCTACTCAGGTGTCGAGTAGTCGCTTGACTCTGGTTCTAAATTATGACGCCTATCGCCCTCGTGCAGCTCTACTGCGATGATAATTCAAATTAACCTAACTAGAAAAATTCAGAGACGAAATTAATAACAAAAAAAATCTGAAAATATAAAGCGTGTATAAGCCGACCCTCCATTAAAAAAACATGTCTAAAATTAGAAACCCCAGTATAGGTCGAAGTAGAAAAAGTTTAAAACGCAAACAAAAAAAATCTTTTAACGTTCAAAGTTGTTCTTGTGCTCACAAGGTCACGCCTCACGAACGCTTGATCGGAAGAAAATATTCTGGTTGGTCCTATATGGCCTAAACCGGAGCTACACTCTTTGGATCATCACACAGAGCCAGACAACTGCCCAATCATTACGAGGCAAGCGGATTTCGTGAAAATTACTAGGCAGCAATATAAACTAATCAGGAAGCATTACTGGACTGCAAATTTTTGTACAAATGAAAATGATCCTTATCTAATGGGGGATTGCACTGACCGTTGGTCGATATTTGAAGACAGCTTAGTGTAATCTAATCTTAATTCATCCATAAATTATAATTATTTTTTTAAAACTTTATTAGCAAAATATGTTGTTTAAACTTGTTATTTCTTAAAATTTAAGTTTAGTTTTCATTGATATGGACAACTTTTTGACGATTTTTTCATGAAGAGTAAAGTATTCCCCCCCCCCCCCCCCTCCGGTGAAAGCACAATGTCCCAATGCCGTGGAATTTGACCTTGACAGCCGACACTCCTTCAGCCATCATTGTCCGGGCCCTACCAGCTGCAGAGGAGAACAATCCCGATTAGAAAAATTTAAGACTGTGCACTGCATTACGAAAACTCCGGAATTTAAAAAAAAATGTGCAAAAAATAGGAATTAAATAGGAAAAACAGGAAAAAAAAGGAAGAGCATTAAAAAAATAGGAAAAATAGGAATAATAGGAGCTCTGCGCCCCCTGCAATAGATTTCATTTTATAACTGATTAATAATATGAGTACATAATGCATATTTTACATGATTTCCCATACTTAATATTCAACTTTGTTTAAGCCGTTACTCGTTGATAACGTCATAAACATCGTGGTCACTTAAATGACGCTATAACCGGGTTATACAGAACCAATAAACTCATACGATTGTATTATTGTAGATTAATATACTTTAATACTATTGCATTTACTAGAAAATGAACTATTACCTCATTAACTTTAAACATATCTTAAAATAAAGTTTTTTATGAATAAATAAATGTTACACAGGTATGTATATTTCAACCTGTTTTGTAAAAAAATGTCTTTTTGCAATTGTTTAAATTAAAACAAGTATCATGCATTTTGTGAGATACCAAAAGAATCTGTTATTAATGAAAAAAATATGATTTTTGTTTTATAAAAATTCAAAAGTAACTTACCTCGACTCGCGACTTGTAAAAGTCTAATTCATTCATTTTGTCTTTATACCTTTGAATTTCACTTTCTAGGCGATCTACTTTATGAACCTAAATTAAAATATTGTAAAATATATTTATGTAAAACTAGCAAATAAATACCCGTACTTCGCACGGACTAAAAAAAAATTTAATTGATCCAAGTATATGTACAATTTAATCCATTTTTTTATATAGGATAATAAACTTATGTTATTATTCCCGCTTGTTATAAAGTATAAAATAATGTTACTTATATTACCTTAAAAATCCAAAATAAAAACATACGCTATAAAATGCACGCATAATAGTTATCATAATTTTCCTCATAGACATATAAAACCTTTTAACTCATTTGGCGCCTTTTTGATAAGAATTTGGCGAGAAAAGAGATATAGCTACAAATACACTTATTATACAGCTCTAGCACGGCGACCTTCGAACAATCAACCAACATCATAATTTTTTTTTAAATGGCTCATTTGGCGCGTTTAGGTAAGAATTTGGCGAGTCGGCAACGTATTTGGCGAAATAATGAAAACGTTAAACACTAATATGCAGCTCTAGTACGTTAGGCCTTTTAAACATCCATCATAGTTATAATTCACGAAAATAGGTAGCTTAAATATGCATATTTGCAAACAACAAAACCATCTATGAAAAAATCATTACCTAAACCCACAATAAAATCCTGGAATGAAGACTAAACGGAATTACGTCACTTGAAACATGTCAATTATTTTTCAAATAATGAATTTATTTTCTGAAGGTTGTGTTAGGCAACGGAATAAAATAATCATTTTTAATTTTAATTATTTTCCTAAAAGTTTTATTTAATTTCTTCTGCCGAATGGCATCACGAAAGGAAAAAAATGATGGGATTTGACCGAAAGTGGTGTATTTTTTTCAGAATATTCGAATTTTCTCTAAAAATAGAACATTTTGAGCTCTGAAAGTTCAAAATCTGTAACTTAAGTATGAACTACATGTTTGTGCCAAGTTACAAGTCAAACAAATGTTTAGTTTAAGAGTCTATAAGAGACATACACACACACAAAACTTCATTTTTATTATCATAGATTCTAGTTTACATAAAAACATTATTTCTAAGAAATATCATCTTTTACTCACTCTTTCTTTTAAAATGTCTATTTCATCTCTGTATGTTTTGGCAGTGCGTGCATCTTGAATCAACTCCAAATTCTATGTAAAACAAAAATTATTAGCAATGGTAAAAAAAGTTTAAATATCTTAATTAAAAAAAAGGAAATCTAAACAAAAAATTCAAATTAAAGTTTATCTGTCTAAAGTATCTTGGGGGAAATATCATATTTTAAGACATCTATGCCAAATAAAAGGTTTTTATTAAAATCACCATATTAATGATTTGAAAAAGATTTAAAAGCAAAAATTGTTATGATAAAATTTTAAAAATCAACAAAAACAAAAATTGCATTAAGTATGAAAAGAAAATATGATAAAACTAATTATTAACAGTCTTTCGATACATTGTACTTATTTTTTTTATCAATCACAATCTAAATATCTTAAATATTTTTTAAAAATAAAATTATATATAAATTTTTAAATAATGTAATCTCACCTCTTGTCTTAGTTTACATTGAGATTCTTTTGACTTTTCTAATTCTTCTTTCAGTTCAGTTATGCCCTCATTTTTCTCTTCACTGAAACATTTTAGATATTTCAAGACAAACCAAAAAAATTATTACCAAAATACATCAAGTAGCTACAATTCACAAATATATTTGAAAGAAATTGATAAATCATTTAGGTTCAAGTTAGTATTAATGAGCCAGCACCAGTTTTTTTAACCACCACTGAAAATTCGAATGCAACTGTGTTGGAAATGTTTAATATACATATATTAATTACTCTTACTGCAAGATATTATGTACCAGAAATAATAGATAAAGAAGGTGGCTGCCGTAATAATGTATAATCCTCAACTTGAGCTTGAATAATTTTAACTACTACACTTTAAAAAAATTACAAGACTCAAGTTCTCTGTAAGTTTTTTTCATGAAAATATTTATATCAACATAGCAAGGAAAATTAAACTTATATTCTAAAAGTAATAATAGAATAATAACAAACAGTTAAATTTAATTATAAGAAAAAAAAACATATATTTATTATAGAATTATTAATATATGGAACAGTGTGTCAATTCTAAAGAATAAAATTTTCAAAAAGAATTTAGATATTTCTCAGGAGCTGATAAATAAACCCTTGTTGTGTCGGGTCTTGTTATTAGTATTCAATATTTGTAATTATAAAAAACAAGAAGTTCTTAAGAACTAAAATAGCCTACTTTCCTGTTACTTAAATACTTACTGAAATTCTAATGGGGAAACAAATAAGTTCATAACAGTAAATATCATCAACAATCGTTTCTACACTAGATTTACACACATTAGAAAAAAAAATCGCTAAACACAGCATCCAGCTATAATTTAAACTTCTAAAAGCCAAAATCAACTATTTTCCTTAATATTCTTTCACAAATAACTTTTTGAAGAATAATTAAAGTTTTATTAATAACAAAAATAATGAAACTACTCCAAACTGCATAAAAAAATAAATGTAAAATAAAACTAAGCAGAATTGTATGCAAAAAATATGCCTTGCCGCTTTCTTGGTAAACAATTAATGAACAATCAAAGAATCACATTGTGCAACATTTTATGATGTAATTCCAAAATGATTCATGAAAAAATTATTTGCTTCAAATTTTTTAAATAAAGTTCTCATGCATTGTTGATTTGGCAACAGTGACTTAAAAATGACTCAAAATTGAATTTCAATGATAATTCAATAGGAAATTCGCCGACGATAGTAGATTTATGTTCGTCCGGACGTACAGACAGGCGGACAAAAATTGAAGTTGGGTCTCTGAAGTCATAGCTTTCTAACAAAAAATAATTTTTAAGATCCAATGATAGAACCGATTTTGGAAGGGGGTTCGGGCAGACAGACGGACATCGACCGCATGTCAATACCTTCTTCGAATTAAAAAAAGAAAAGTAGGTTCCAAATACTTACACTTCTTGTTGAAGCTTCCTCAGTCGAGCTTTGAGATCTGCCAGTTCCACAATCAAGTGAGATTTGTCCAAATTAGTCGAACTGGAAGGGCTTAAAGTGCTGGTCCCAGAAGTGAAGCAAAGGTTTTGTAAGGCAGAATGAATAACTCGCTGAAAAAAGAATATCACAGTTAATTGACAGTGGTTAGATTTTATTACAAAAAAACTACAACTTAAAAAAACCACAATATTACACAAATGATTATATATAATACACATTTATACTTCATTAAAGTGAAAATATATACTCAGACTAAACAAGAGTTTTTCTTGTACAGAACTGTAATTAAGATAATGCTTATTCTAAGCAAGAAAATAACATTGTTAGTTTGAGAATGTAAGTGTTAAACTCTTTAAATTTTAGTTTAAATAGATGAATATTGAAAGAGTGGCAGGCTGTTATACCACTGGTGTAGTACATGAACTGCTAATAAAAAGTATGATTCTTGAGAAAAAAAATCCTTCTTTCTTTTACAGCCAGCATATTTACTGGCGGTACTTGTTCCATAGATTTAAAATTGACTTGACAGTGACCACCAAGGAATAAAAGTATTAATTTAAATAAAATTAAATTTACTAAAATGGGAAGTCAACTTTATATAAAAAATATTCTGCTATATTTTTAAAACTAAAATGTAGATGTTATGAAAATAAGAGATTACACACAATATTTTAAATTTGATTTCTACATATTTTATTTACAATTTAAAGTTAAGTAGCACTTTTATTTTGAACTAAATTATTTAATGATTTTAAAATAAAAAAAATATATGCAAACTCATGCAGAAATAAAATCTTAAAACTAAAAACCAATAAAAAATGCATTTTTTTTAGTTTAAAAGCAAAATTCTTGCCTGTGACAGCTCATCTTTTTCCTTGACTAGACGGCGAATATGCCGAATCAACAAGCTATACATGTGCTCTTGATCTTCTGGTGGCACCACAGACAAATCATTCCATTCAGTGGTCCACACAGACTCAGGGTTGTCAGTTACCTAAAAAATAAGTATATGTTAATATGAAAATTTTCATTTAGGTATGTTAATATGAAACTCCTCATATAGATATGTTATATGAAAATCCTCATACAGATCTTGATTTCAGATGTAAATGGTGAACTCAAAACTTTTGCTAGTATTAGTTTTGATCATAAAACTTTCGGTTTTAACTAAAATTGTTATAGTTTTAACTAGCTTTGAAATTCTTATAATTAGTCAAAATTGGACACTTCATTAAATATATAACTAGACTCATTTATTGAATCTTCAAAATAATGGTCTAACACAGTGGTTCCCAACCTGGGGGTGTTGGCTCCCAAGTGGGCGATTTGTGTTATCAAGGGGGCAAAAAATACTTGGTGGGTGATCAGGGGGCGATGAGTATTCAAAGGGGGGAAATTAAAATAATGTTGTACCTTTGTACAGTACTTTAAACTCTCTTAAATTTCTAGAAACCAGTAACAATATCTTAGTTAATATTTCACTTTTCTTCTATAAAAATATGTTAAAATATGTGTTTTATGTTTTTTCTATTTTATTTAAAAGTGAATGGATAAAGCTTCTTTGGTTGTTTTTATAAATGGTAGTAAGTGTTATAAAACTGTTTTATAGTTACACTTTAACTTAAATTATGATTAGACATAACATGAAAATTAAAAGGGGGCGATGGATGTTAATCAACCTGAAATACAAGGCGATGGTCCAGAAAAGTTTGGGAGCCACTGGTCTAACACCTTTGTTACTAAACAGAAGCATGTGGTACCATTAAAACAATAAATTAGTTATAAGTAAATTCTCTCAGTTAAAACTAGTTTGATCAAAAAGTTGAAAGTCTTAAGGAAAACTAATTTTGACTAGGTAAAAATAAAATACTACATATTTCATAGTATCCCATAATTAGAAACTTAACTATTGATGAAAGCATTTTAACAGTAACACACCATGTAATAAAAAAAAAATTCTACATGCATACAAAGAAACATTTTATGTTAAAAACATACAAATACATGATATTGGACTACATAATTAAGTCTAAACTGTTCATCTGTTTACACCACTGTTTAGTCAAAAGAAACTTATTTACAATCATTCAAATAATAAATCAACAACTGCAAATATAGTTAAAACGAAAACTTACCTGTTGTATATAGTCAACAATTTTATGCTGAATTTCTAAATCCATAGATTTTATCACTTCAATAAAGTGCTCTTTTCTCTCACACTGAACGGCACACCCCAAAATCAAAAGTAAAAGAATTTCCATTTCACTAACACTGGAATCTAAGAGAAGGAAACACATTTTAAAAGTAAGAAAGCAGCAGTGAAGAAAAATCACCAATTTGTTATCAGGATTTTTAGAGAAAAACCATTTATCTTAAAATGTTTCATTTTAGAATTCCAAAAACCGACCCTTACTGTAATTTATGCATCAGTTTTTCTAGCAATAACTATACATTTTAAAATTTGATAAGTAGGTAATACATTTTTATTGATATTCAATTTTTTTCCCAATCGAAATGATTATAAGGAATTATGTTTATTTCTTCAAAAATAAACATAATTCTGATTTATTAAACAAATATTATTTAATAAAATTTATTTTTTAAATTTATGTAGAGAAAAACAACCATACATTTTAGCCCGTTTTCTGGATATTTAAATGGTTAAATAATAATGTCTAATTTATTTTGATTCAAAGTCTAGTTTCATTTTGCAAACAGATTGAAGGGATATTTTTTTATCAACTATTCCAAGCAGATAATTGTATTTTTGGATTTTTCTCCTTCATGCTCCTCAAATCAAGAAACTTTAATACTACATACAACAAATAAACAATTTTTTTTGTTTACAGTACAATACTAAGTAGTATTGAAGAGCTTAGTGGAAGAACATGCTAAGTGATATTTTAAAAAATTGAGATTTTTGTGTCAATGAACATGTTATTCTCTTCTTTAAAGATAACAAGATTACCCCTTTTCAAGTATATATTTCTACCTTTTACAAGTACCGTTTGTAACGTATCTAAGTGCAAACAAAAAACTTCAAAACCCATTTTCTCTTTTTCTCACTTAGCATGTTCTTCCATTAAGCTCTTCAATTATGGCTTCATAAGCATTTGACAAACCAACTGCATCCCCTAATGCACTTACAATATTGAGCTCATTGATCTGAGAGACCAATTACTTTATATTTGTACAGTTACTTACATCTCTAACCACATATTATAGAGAAAAAGCCCATCACAGAGGCACCTGTACTCCAATATTTTCTTTTCTTCATCTTTTCTTTTCGTCATCACATAGACACACACAAAGGGCACTTTTTTTTACAAAATTTGGACATATGTTAAGCCTTTTCATTATTAACAACCCTAAATTTTATATTAACTGTTAACTAAAAATCAAATCAATACTTACGTTCATCATGAAGTTTTGCAAGCGTTAGAATATCAGGAACTTTAATAAGCAAGAGCTGCCCAAGAACCTCCTAAAAATGAGATAAAAACTTTATACTTTAACTAATGGCAACAGAGCTGTAGTGCCTCCTTAGAGCTATAAAAAAAAGAGCCTAATATTTATTTGAGAAAGAATTAAAAAAAAAATAATAAACAAGACTACTCTTTCTCAAAATTATAAAACAAATACAAGTTAACAACAATTTTACAAGTAACAGTCCACTTAAGTCAGTACAACAGCTCAGCATACAAAAGAAAAACAAAGCTTCAAAGGGTTTATATTTGTTTTTAGTAAACCAGGGACTTTTTTACTTGTATAAAAAAATCACCTATAACTTGCACAAAGCCTAACTAAACTATGCTTGCTTCTCTACTTCCCCTCACCAATAAATAAGGAAAATTGAAATTATTTTTGAAATATAGTGAAATTCCATTAAATAATAACTTGTTTCTTAAGCTTGCTGAATATATATATTTCCTGATTTATATGCCGATAATTGTTGAAAATAATAAGTGCTTTCTTACTAAACATGAAAAGCAAAGAATATTGTGAAGAAATAGTTTAGAAGATGCACTAGGATTTATGTGATTAAATGTGAAACAGTATAAACCTACTTCATAAAATGCCTTTATGTTATGTAGCAAGATGTCTAAATTTCGTATTCGAGTAGCCAGGTCATCTGTAGTTGAGCTAATTCCATGATAAGGTGGATGGGGATCACTAAAATTAAAAACACACAAATATACACTTAAATAAAATTATTCAAAAATCCATAAAAATAACTTTTTTGCATCTTGGAGAAGGTTTGGTTGCATAATATCATCAGTGTCATACATAGGTGGTTAAAGCAAGGGAAAAATCCCAGTACTCTTCTTAGTATGCATTTTTAAACAGTGTATTTGCTTACTTTTACTATATAAATATGTTTTATGTTTTAAGATAAAATTAATTTCACACAATTGTAAGCATATAATTTATAACTTAGAAATAAAACAAAGGTTGTTCCTGTTTTCATTGGAAACAATTATCTGAACATCATTAGGAAATGTATGTGAATGCATAAGTACCAGTTCCCTTATTTAACTGTTAAAAATTATATATTTTTTGTTTAAGGCTAAAAAATGGAGGCTTAAAAATTTTGAAATATCAACTGTATGTGTAATAACTATAACAACCTATATATTCAGAATCTCAGAAAGGTTTTAAACAAGAAATTCAAACATTTTTTTCCTGTTTATGTTGGTAACATTTGTTTTTAATGTTTAATATAAACCAATTTACTTTTATGTTGGTACAGTTACTTACATCTCTAACCACATATTATAGAGAAAAAGCCCATCACAGAGGCACCTGTACTCCAATATTTTCTTTTCTTCATCTTGAAATGTTTTAGCCTAAAATTAAAATTAGCAACATTTAAAAGACAAAAGTCAAATTGACAATAGCATAAAAAATTTCTTAATTTAAAAAAAAAAGGAATAGTTATATTGAATCGTGCATGGTACAGTAGCATATCAAAGAAAGGGCTGTTTTTCCCAAGAGAGTTGAGTTGAATTATCGTAACAATATATAGATAAACTCATAGATCTGATTAAACTCATAGTTTCCTTGCACAGAAGCCACGACCATGGACGGAGCTATAAACGCGTGGAGCAATCACTGTAAGACAAAATAAAATGGATGAAATTTTCTCTTCATCTGATTGCTCTGCGCGTTTTATAGCTCCACCCATGGTCATGGCTTCTGTGAAAAGAAACTATGAGTTTAACTATAGTTACACAAGGGCTGTTGTGTTTTTCAGGAGAATTGTCTGAAGCTTTGTTTTTCAATACATGGTGAAATACAGGATCTGCTAACTCTATTCAACTGTTATACTTATTAATTTAAGGTTTGCCTGTCCACTAGACATTTAAATTTCAAATATTTTAGTATGGTTGACTGAGAATTGCTATATTTGTCTGATAGGCCATTATTCCATGCACGGTGGGATATTAGTTCATTTTAAAGGAGCAAGGTAAGTAAACCTATCGGGTTAAACCTTTGTTAGAAGTTAATGATATTTCAATTTCTTCAATGCCACTTTGCTTTTGGCAAAATAATCAAGGATAACATGTTACTTTATGCTTGAAATAAATGATCCGTCCTAAATACTAATCACATTAATAAAATGAAAATATAACATAGAAACAGATTATTGGCATCAGGCCAAATTATCAAATTACAGTTTAAGTAAAACTTAGTCAAAAATGAACTTAATATTTATGCTTTTTTTTAAAGTTCTATTTAGTGATCCAGGAATGTACTATTGAATAAAACGATCGGTTATTTTATTTTACAATCGTGTATTGATTTTAAGGTCACTATTAGGGACCTTTTAAAAGAAAACTTATGCTTAAAAAGAAACAAACTATATTATAAATAAGATATCTAAAATATAACTAAATTGCGATTTAAAACATTAATTTTCGTTTCCATCTGTAGATTAAACAAGCTTTGTTATGAACATGACATGGAAAATATTAGTTTGATTAAAGCCAATTTTTATATAATCAGACGTCCGTTAAAAGTAAAATAAACATATTATAACAAATTTATACACAAGGAAAGAGTAAAATTAAAAATTCAAGGTTTTTTAAGTAAAGAGGAAATATCAAAGCAGAAGTTAAAAACACAATTTAACAAAACAATGAATATACGAACCCAAGATACTAATGGACTTTTCATAAAAGTTCCAACAGCTGATATTGCTGAGGATGACATTTTTAGTCATTTCTTTTCTTTATTTAACGATAAAGTAAATCGTTTATTTTGTGCCATAAATTTTGACATTTATTGTTCAAGGTGAGAAAACGCTAAATTGATATTGATTTAGAAGAAAAACGAACTTTTTAGTTCAAAATATATGAAGCAATACAGCTTAAAAGGCAATGTTTAAGGCAAAATAGGTATATAAATTAGTACAATGGCCAATAACAATACAAAAAATATTACAATAGAAATTTTGACAACATTCAACTTCAACACATCAACAACAAGCGAAATCTGTGACGGATTGGTTACAACTAACCTATTTTGAAAATTAAACTGTGCTATCTTTAAAGCCTCAACATAAATAAATCATAAATTTATGACATTTTATATTTTTTTCACAAAAATTCAGCAAAAACTAACATTTTCATTGACTCATTTAACATTTTAGAGTTAATTTTGAATTTATTTTAAAATAAATATATTTCATGATGATTTTAGTGAAGTTAACGGAAGCAGGAAAAGGACAATATTTGCAAAATCAAAACAAACGAGCGCATGTTGTAATATTTAATTATTTTATAATTAAAACTAATCAATTTAAAATCTTTTACAAGTAAAAAATAAATAAAAATGCCAGCTATATCGCCTGCTTCTTACGGGCAAGGTCCGACTTGCTTCGATAGAATAAAAATGGGTTTTGGTATAGGATTTTGTGTCGGTCTCGCATCTGGAGCCTTGTTCGGCGGATTTTCAGCATTGAGATACGGGGTACGCGGACGAGAACTGGTGCAAAGTGTTGGGAAAATGATGATTCAAGGTGGAGGGACATTCGGAACTTTCATGGCCATTGGAACAGGAATTCGTTGTTAATTCTAAACGTACGTATGTGTACTTAAGTTTCATGTTGTTTAAACAATTAACTGCCTATGTATTATATACATGAATATATTTTTGCTATTTAAAAATAACAAGACAAATGTTACCAAATCTATGGCGGTTAACAATTTAAAAATGAGTTTTAGCAAAATACAGCTGTCGGCGCTTTTAAATATGATGCAATCAAGCAAATGCAGAGTAATTTGTCTCGACTGGGACCCTGATAACTACAAAGCTTGTATTCTGAGGTCCTAATTATGGGTTAAAAAAAGCATCTGAAGTTCCCCCAATCTCTTAGAAACAAAATTATTTCATACTGTTTGTCATTCCCATGGCGGATCAGATTTACTGTACGGTCCCCCTTGGCGCGATGTTTTCGGATTTGGCGATAAATATTTTTTCTGGCAACCTGTCTGGCTTCCACTGAAGATTCGAATTCTATGACTTCGCACCGATGCGTTTTCCGGCAACCCTATTGGACAGTTGGTTGAGTTTCCATAAGAAATATTACCATACGATCTTTTCTTTGAATCATCGCCAAAAAACAGACTTTTGGCGCGATTTTAGAAAGTTCGCCAAGGGGGACCGTAGAGTAAATCTCTACCCCCATGGCCAGGCTATTTTTTATTTGTTTCTTTATTGTTTTGAGTCTACCGAGTGCGGGTAAACTGCAGTTTACAACAACAATGAATTGGACCATTTGTGCTCTGACATAATCAGTCTTTCACTATACTTTCTTATAGATTAGAGTTATTGAGTGCTTGGAACAGTGGTTCAAGTCGTTGGTCTAGTTTACCTGTCCACGGCAGAGGAGCAAACTGCAGTTATTGAATTATAACAATTACATTAAAAAGCTTTCAAACATTTCTTTCACTTACTATAACTCCAGGAAACAATTGATGGTATGGGAATAATTCTTATGGTGTGTTCTTATTCCCCCACTCAACCTGGGTTTAATAAAGTGAACAAACAAGTGGAGTGTGGCCAAAATCAGAACACATACGCTTATACCGTTCCCTTGACAAACAGTTGAGGGGAAAGAGAAAAGTGTATACTTCAGGCTTGCAAACTAAACAGAAGGATTATAGTATTTACTACCGCTATTATTTAATAATAATAAGGTAATAAGTTTTGGAAATATCTAAAGTGACATAAATCTTAACTTAGTAGTAGTTAGCCTTCTATAGCTTCGGTAAATTTTAAGTTCACGGTGCTGCTTGGCGCGGTTCCAAAAACAACAACTTGGCGAAACTCGCGTGTTTCCCCATTGCCAGATTCCTTTACGCCGATGCAGTAACCCTAGTTACTTTCGAAAAAAATAAACCAGACTCGGAGTTTTGGTTTGCTTTGGGCAACACGAAACAAACTTTATTACTAAGAGCTACACGAGTGGGTATCCAGTTTAATATCGTTTGAAAAATCGTCGCACTAAGGCTACAGGAATGGTTATCCAGTACGCACGCGTTTGGGCTACGGGCAATTTAGTTTAAATTATCGTCGCACTAGAGCTACAAGAGTGAGTGGAAATCCAGTACGCACGCGTTCGGGGCTCCGGACAATGTTTTTTTTCCCAAAAAAAAACATCGGTATCCTACATGGGGCAGTACTGTAGGGCCCATTGAAAGCCTAAACACTCATTTGGGGCTCCGGGCAATTTTGTTTTCTCTAAAAAACATCAGTATCCTACATGGGGCAGTACTGTAGGGCCCATTGAAAGCCTAAACACTCGTTCGGGGCTCCGGGCAATGTTTTTTTCTCTAAAAAAACATCAGTATCCTACATGGGGCAGTACTGTAGGGCCCATTGAAAGCCTAAACACTCGTTCGGGGCTCCGGGCAATGTTTTTTTCTCTAAAAAAACATCAGTATCCTACATGGGGCAGGTACTGTAGGGCCCATTGAAAGCCTAAACACTCGTTTGGGGCCCCGGGCAATTTTTAATTTACAAAGTAAATCAAAAATTAATTAATTTAGTTGCAAAAAATTTCCGATTTAAATAAGCACCATCCATATTAATCGGATGTTCAAAAGCCAAACGAAAAACGGAACCTCACGAAATGACGATAGAACAAAAAGTAATTTATTGAATACAAATAAATCTCACGCGCATATCATCCGCGCAACCTAAATTCCGCGCAAATATCACCAGCGCCAGCGATTGGACAATAATTAATTTAGAACAAAAAATCCCACGCGCCTAACATCCGCTCAAGTATAACCAGCGCCACCTAGCCACAACAAAGATTCCACAACGTATTTCACCAGAAAAATGCCGCATCACCAAAAAAAATTGTTTATCGCTCCCAACAAAGCGCCAAATCCCTTGGCGACAGAAGCACCGTCAACTTAAAATTAACCATAGCTTCAAACATTTACTCCAAATGAAACAGCTAGACTTATTTTACTTATGCACAAACTTGTGTGACTTCCATGCTTCAACCTGAAAGTATTATCAAATAAGTGGCTGGTATCTGTGAATATTTTTAGGTCAAAGTAGTTTGCGTTTTTTACAGTAAGTAAAATTAATTTAGGATCTTCACTTGTTTCAAATGTTTTTTAAGATATAGAAGGCCAATAACCAATTAGTTAGGGTTAATGTCACTTCAGATATTCAGGAATTTAAGTTTTTTTGTAAATTCCAGAAAAAAATATGCAGTCCAAATTTAGGTCTAAACTCTAATTTGACATTAAAATAAATTTAATCAGAATCTTATATCACAGCTGTAGGTACATACTATTTATTTAGTTTGCAAGTCTAAAGGACACTCTTTTCTTTTCCCCCCTTAACGTGTTGTCAAGGAAACAGCGTTAGCCTCTTTGCCACACTCTACTTTTAAAGTATATGAAAATGCCCTAAAATATTTCTACCTGAACATGAACCTTTTTTAACAAACATTTTAAGCTGCCTTTTGGTTAACATTTTATAAAATGTTTTTAACATGTTATTTTTATATTAAAAATAACATTAACTTCAAATAAATTATTATTTTTCAGGTGATCCTATCCTAATGAACCAAATACATGTCAAGCTAAAGTGGTTGGCTTCATATTGTCATAAAGTTTACATAATGGGTTGTATTCCTAGATCAGTTGAGGATTTAAAAGTTCTTCATTTGAGTGACAATTTTTTAGTTGTAGATAAACAGTGTGATTTAAACATCAATACAAACACACCTGACAAGTACCCAGTAACAGTAGCCGATCAGTTAAACCATGCATTTCCACATTTGGCAGATCCCACAATCGAATTCGGTTTTAGATTTTGTCATCGTCTTGATTACTCCACCAGTGGTGTTCTCACAATAGCCCTCAATAAAAAAGCCTCCAAATCAGCTTATATTGCCTTCAGTCAGAGAAAGGCACAGAAATACTACCTAGCCCTTGTTTATGGACACGTCCAGAGTGACTTCCTATTCATGAGCAAAGCCATTGGAGCAGATTCAAGACCCGATTTCTCCCATTGCATGTGCACCTCCGATAAAGATTACTGTCAGCGACCAAAAATGGCTTCTTCGAAACTTTGCGTTCTACAGCGAGGATTTTATCATGGAATGCCGGCCACTAAAGTCCTGATGAAGCTACTGTCTGGAAGAAGACATCAACTCCGGGTTCATTGCCAGGATATTGGACATACCATCATAGGAGACTTTACCTATAGCAACCGAGAAGATATGTACCCATATAGGATGTTTTTGCATGCATATAGGATTGTTTTGCCTTGTGACATTGAGTTGATCGATGTCGCCACTGAAGATCCGTTTTCAGAGCATGTGCCTATCAATGAATGGAAACCCACTGAAACTGTTCATGAACTCAATGAAGAAACTTTTTCACTCCTGTAATTTTCTAAAAAAGTTCTTTTTATTGTTTCAATAAAGTAGTTTTCTTGAAATAGTTATTTTTTAAAGCAGAAATAAATAGCCCAAAGGGGAAGAACTTTTGATTGCATGGAATCTTCCCGAAAACCAAATCGGGCTTGGCAACGTTGGCGCCCGGGAAAAACCCATTTTTCTCCCTTGCTTTTATCTCCCGGTACAAATATGGGTCTTGTGTCTGGTGGGAATCAGGGTTGCCGCAAAAAAAACAAGTAAGAAACCGGTTTCCTTACATCAGTTTAGGTGATACTCCTATCCGATGAGAGAAAGGCCTGATGCAACAGATTCCTAATCAATGAAGGGTTTTTTCCCCTGTACTCTTCAATCTCAATGCAACATTGCATAAAGCTTTAGTTTTTTGTAGAGAAAAACATAGTTTATTTGACAATTTTTTTTTTACATGAGTTAAATATTTCATGCATTTAAAATTAAGTATGATTTTAATGTTTCAGGGTGTTTGTTTCTTGCTAATGAGTGGAGCTTCAACACAAATTTTATATTACGCACCTGAATTTTAAAGTTTTTTTATGGTTAATTTTATTTGCAAACAATAGAGGGGAGCTGCAAGATACATGTAAAAAAAAATTTCTACTTATTAACTATAAAATCTATTAACTCATTTTCCAGTCACCAATAATTTTTTTACCGGATCATAAGAATTTGGAATCAACAGGGGCGCTGATTATTAAAAAGGAAGTTTATCAATACTGGAATATGTTTTTAAAAAAAACTATTAAGAGCTAACTTTATGCATGCCTAAGTATAAAATTGTGGGTTCTGTAACGGCATGAAGTTTGGGAAATACTCTCGTTTCATTTATAATGAAACAAGTAGGCTTGTAACAGAATCTGTCACTTAATCCGCTTCCACACAACATTTAAAGTGATGACAACATTGAAAAACGCGCCAAACCACTATTTATTATATATTAAGCATTTACACGCTAAATGTAACTAGTTTCATTTATTAGCTTACACCTACTTTTTTAACGTAAAAAGTGGAAGGTTTTATAATCGTTCAGTCCGTCTGTCTGTCACCCCCTTTCACAGAAAGAACCAAAGTCCCACAGACAAGTGGGATAGTATTTTTAAAGCAAAAAATCAGATTAGGTTAAAATTCCCAAATTTCATTAAAAAATTTAAATACTAAATTTTTTTTATCTACATTGAAAAAAACATGGAAATTTATTTTTATTCTATTTTCACTGTTGTCAAACCACAAATCCCACAACAATGGGATACGTCATTTTGAAGAAAAAAAAACAGATTTGGCTACATGCCAAATTTTCATTAAAAAATTTAAACTAGAAGCTTATTTAAAATTTAAAAAAAACAACAATTAAATCTACATGAAAATAACATGAAATTCCATTTTTATTTTAATATTTTCACTGTTGCCATTTCGTTAAACGTAGAAAACTTTTGTTAAAATAAAAATAAACACACTGAAAAAAATTTATTTATGTGATAAAATTCAATTTGGATTGTTGTATTATCACAATAGGTTTCTTTTAATGGTTCATATATATATGTAAAGAAAGATGATAAGAATTCTAACTTGGCATAAAAAAAATATCCCTAATTTTCGCTTTTTTAAAAGCATCAATTTTAAAAATTATATTTTTTTGAACGTAAATTAATTTAACAAACTATAAATAAGTGAATTTTCGAAAGAAATGAAATGGGAAATTGTGGCGCCCAAAAATTTATTTTAAATTATTTAAAAAGATTACATAATTATTTTCGAACTTTAAACAAATTTACAAACGATAAAGTCTAATTATTAAATTTTTAAAGGAGATTAATGAAAATTTTTAAAATTTTTGGGTTTAAAACTTTGAATTACAAATACTAAAGGCCCCCGTTTTTATTAGAATTAAATCACATTGCCATTCGCAACAATCGCTCGAGAAACTTTATTCTTTTAGGCAATAAATTAAAATAAATTTATTTTGCGACACGATCAGTTTGAAATGAAGTCAAATATATTTCCACTACGGAAATCCTTGTATGTTGTATGAAATGTTTTCATTCTATTTAAAAGCGAGGAATATAATTATTTTCTTTAAAATATAAATTGATTTTGCAAACGATAAGTAATAATTATTGAATTTTCGAAATAAAATAAATAAAACTAGCCAAATTTAGCTTGTAAATTTAAATATAGAAATTAATGTTGTGTTGGCGCGTTTTTTTTTGTTAAACCAAATATGGGGAAAAGCGTTAAGTGACAGATTCTGTTACAAACTCTTGTTTTATTTCGAAAATTCAATAATTATTTCTTCAATAATTATTAGCGTTTGCAAAAACTAATGTATATTTCTAAGAATAAATATGTAATATTCCTTTCTTTGAAATAGAACCAAAATATTTCATCTCAACACACAAAGAATCTCTTAACGAAATATATATGACGTAATTTCAAAACTGATTGATGTCGCAAAAATAAATTTCTTTTAATTTATTATTTAAAAGAATTAAAGTTTCTCGAGTGATTGTTGCGAGGCAATGGTGATTTAATTCTAATGAAAATGGCTTCTTTTGCTTTTTAAATGAGCATTAAATTGTGCAGTTTTTTTAAAATAAAGTACTTCGATTTTTTTTCTGAGATTTTCAATGTCTTCTAATTTCGATGCGCTGATTTTTTTTGACGTATCACACTTGCCTGTAGCATTTGTAGTTTGGGCTATGAAAGTGGGTGACGGACAGACAGACTGAACGATTATTATACCCTTCCACTTTTTACGTTATAAACGTAGTGTGGAAGCTAAAGTATAAATGAAATGTTTATCTTACCCATAAATAATAATAAAAAAAACCAAATTTTATTTCTAACTTAAAAGATGAGTTTAGCAAGGATGCAGTGTCTTTAATAAGCTGAAAGAGAGTATTTGAAAATATAAAAAAATAATTTTTCGTCGAAAAAATAAGTGGAGCATCTTAATTTTTTTTCAAATTGAAGGCAACAAAAAGAAAGGCCTCTAAATGTGTTATTTCTCGAGACAGTGAGGTTTTCTTCATATAAAAAAGACAAGAAAAAAAAATCTGATAAGGCAAACATTGGTAAGCTTTTGCAATTCAAGTTATTTTATCTATATATATTGGGTGATAAATAGTCCGGTGAATCCCGAACTTCAGGTAGTATGTAATTTTTTATATTATGAGAAATAAAAGTTTAAAAAAAAGATTTTATGCTAATATTTCTATGAAAGTCTTTAAAATGGAAATCATGATACAGCATGGTTAAATGCAGTTTATTATTTAGAATTGAATGACACCAAAATAAAAATAATTGACACATAGTTTAAAAAATTATAAACGTTCGTAGTTGGAAATTCTAAAATGTACAAAGCAAGCTTACAGAAACCTTAAGGACGGGCACATTTTGGCAACGCTGTGATTAGTACTTACTTATACAACACTAATTTAGAACCTGATGGTTTTTTTTTTTAATTCGTAGAAATACAACTGAACACGTTTTATAGAGGGGTAAACTGGGGCGGGGTTTTACACAAATTTCCTATATAAAATTGTAAATGCTTTGCATATTCTATTAATAAATGCTCTACTACTACTGTAATTATAATTACTATTTACAACAGTAGGGTTTTTTTTGTTAATATAGAATAAAAAACACGAATGTGTTTGTGTAAAATAATTTGTACAGTCGAAATTTTTAAGCAAACTATTTTTAATAAAATAATTTTTCTTAATTTTTTTCACAACCATAAACAAACTTCTATTGTTCTTCTAAAAGCCTGGGACTCAACAGATTGCTAAACGAATTGATATTATTACTGCATTCACTAACGCTAAGTAATTTTTGTCGGGTTAACCAGGTGTTTTTATTTCATTATTCTGAAAAAAAAAAGCATTAAGATCTCTTGTTTTTAAAGCTTTAACAGGCTTTTTTTCTTCTATCGTATTCGATTTGGAATAAAAGAATCGCATAATAAAGGAAGTGCCATATTTATATTACCGCCAGAAAAAAGAAACACCCACGATGTTGCGACTCACCGGATTCTGAAACCATATCATAATGAATAGGTGTTATAATACAAATATCTACTATGAATTTTTTAAAAACATTTTTAAAGCCTATTTTCTATCCTCTAAAACATATCCGGGCTTTTTTAGATTTCTGACACTGTTTCAATAAATAATTGTGATAAGGTATCCTTTATTCCGAAGAAGTTAAATAAAAGTAAAATACAGTCAATCTCGGTTAAAACGACATCGTTCACAAAGAAACTCATTTATAACGCCTAAATGACAATGTTCGGTCTCTTGAATTTCCCATACACCTTAATATTATAATATCTTACTTACAACGACAATTTGAATGAACTCTTTGGCTATAACGCAAAAAATGAAGTTTAAATATTAAAAAATTGAAACTTCAATCAACACATACCGACGACTTCGTGAACACAGTATAACACCCTCATTTCCGTACAAAAACGTTAACTTTAAATTTGTCAAATCTATGTATTTTTAATGTTACTTAATTTATCCTATATAAACTGTTCATGACAATGGTCTTCATTTGTCTTTTATTTACTTCGATAAACTCAAGCAGAAAGCTTATTTTTGCGTGGAAATTTTATTAACAACCGTCCGTTCAGAGTTTAATAATGAGTGTGTAATACGTATTTTACATGATCTACTTACACTTAATATTACACCTTTGTTTATAACGTTACTTGAATACGCTATAAAAGGGTTATCTTGTATATGTATAGGTAGAAAGGGACAAAAGGATTAAACAGATTTTTTGCGTGAACTTTTTTACTTGACAATATAAGGCTTATCAAGGTAAAACAACATTTACAGGGATTGGGGGAGTAACAAAAAAAAAACTTATTTATAATAGGAGCTTTACGTACGGATTGTTATTGATTAAATCACATTCAGTAATTTCACAATTTTGACATTAAGACCATTAAGATTTTCTCAAGTTCAAAAAGGACGATCAGAAACGTGATTTTTAACCTTTGAAATTTCACGTGCCATGATTCACGTGACGATAGCGTTATCTGTGGTTAAACGTGGGAGAAGCAATCCATTGAATCTTGTATGTATATGCATTGAGGAAAACTCATATATTTATATATGTAACGTGTCTGTTGACAAGTTCAATAATCTAGTGGCAACTGATTCTAAGAAACT